>LM523170.1:404567-415662 GCA_000941615.1 Parastrongyloides trichosuri | reverse complement strand
AATTACTTCTGTATGATCGTTGTTGGTCACAATATAAAAACGCGTGGCCAAACAAGATCACCATCAATGTACGGTTCCATGGTGTAGCGGTTAGCACTCAGGACTTTGAATCCTGCGACCCGAGTTCAAATCTCGGTGGAACCTTTTTCTTACCAAAAAGTATAACATTCTTGAGTAAACATTTTACTACAATCTTATAAAATGTTATAAGAATTGTAAAAAGTACTGATTTCGGGCGGACTCGAACCGCCGGCCTTCTGTGTGTTAGACAGATGTGATAACCGACTACACCACGAAATCTTGTCTAAGAACGAATTTGAAAATTTTAAGATCGCAATTAAACTATGCAAATAATAAATATTATTCCAAATAAATATATACATATTTATGAGATATATTGAAGAATATAACAAATTATATTTAAACTTTTATACGGATTTTTAAATGTAAAAATATATTTTTAATCAAAAACTAATTCTTTCCTTCGATTTTATTACTATAATCTTTAAAGAATTTGCACCTTCCTTTATAGAAATCTGTTATATTTAATATTTTGCTAGGTCCACTCTGAACTGTTGTTTCATTATTTAAAATACCTATTGTTTGATAAGTTTCATTAAATTTAGGCCATTCTCCTATAGGCTTTGAATTTAAAATAAAGTAATTCCATACTTTCATAATATTATTTGATAAATTTTTTTCATTTCTTATCTTACGATCCAAATAATGAGAACTTTTTCTAAAGGGATAGCCAAATAAGTATTCAGTGATATTTCCTTGCATTTTTTTCGCAGCAAATGAGCGCCCACCAATTTCATTATAAGTTTCAGGACCGATTGTATCGGTATAAGTGTAATTTTCAAGAAACTTACTTCCCGAAGTGTGATTAAAAACAAAATAATATTTTGATGTCAATGAAGATGAAATATTGAGCGCAAATTTAATCATATCGCATTCATACAACGCTTCAGAAAGTAATCTAAGTGATTTTTCATTTTCTTTTTCAAATTCATTATATAATTGTGATAAATTTTTTCTATATTCATTACTAATATTTAATAATTTTGAAATTGCAGTTACAGATCTATTAAACCGAACCTTTACAATTTGAGAAGATGGACTTTCTCCATGATCTTCAGATATTTGACGTTTTGAAATTTTATCCCTTTTTCTTATTTTATCTTTTCCATCAGATAAAAATGTTTTATTGTACATCATTTGAAATATAGAAACTCCTTCGTCTATTCTTGTACCTAAAAATATTTGAACCTTTTGTTTTGTACGATTATTATATAACTTTTTATAAAAACTTCCATTGAAAAATAATTTGTCTTTATCAGATATAACAAATGAATAATTTAAAATACTTGTCAATACTTTTATCGGTCCGATAGGTAATGTAGTATTGATTAATAATTGTGATGGATTTAATTTTTGTAAACAATTTACTGTATCATTATCAGTTTTATTATTACATCCACTCTTTATAGCATACTCTTTTGTACTTTTCTTTATAAAATCTGATGACTTTGATGCCCATTTGTTAAACACGCTTCCTGAACTCATTATAACCTTACTAAAATACTGTCTACTTCCTCTCGATATTAAATGTGCCGAAACAGAAGCACTTCCAGCTTCATCACCATATATTGTAATATTATTTCTATCTCCCTTAAATTCTTCAATATTTTCATAGATCCATCTTAATGCCATTTGTTGATCAAGAAGACCCATATTACCAGGAATTTCATCATTTTCCCCCAATTGAGAAAATCCGAAGAATCCCAATCTATAATTTATTGATACTACAATTGAACCAGTTCTTACAGCAAGAATTGAACCATTATATATACTTAAGGATGATGATTGCGAAGTAAAACCACCACCATGAATAAAAACTAATACTGATTTCTTCGCATTTGGTTTTGGTATCCACATATTTAGTTGAAGGCAGTCCTCGGACATTTCATTTTGTGGTATTAAATGATCAGATGGTCTTTTGGAAATGTCAGGATCAATATTTTGAAAGCATGTTTTTGCTATCGTATCTGCAATAAATATCGGATCAGTAATATTTTTATTAAAGCTATTTCTTTCGTAAGGATGTGGTTCCTTAAATCTTAAATTATTCAACGGTGGTTTTGCAAATGGAATACCAAGATATTCTATTAATGTTTTATTAGCAATCATCTAAAAATGAAATAAAAAGTATAATTCTCAACCTACAATTTTATGTCCTAAAACATATCCAATTGTTGTGTTTACCTTTAAAACTTCTCCTTTACTAATAATTCTTTTTTCAGTATTAGTTTCACTCCCTTGAATTGGAACTGGCTGTCTTCTTTCATTTCTTCTACAACATGTTAATGAAAAAAGAATGAAAAACACAATTGTAGTGTAAATTTTCATACTAATATGAATATAAAATCCTTTTATGCGTAAAAAACTTTTTATAAAAAAATAAAACAAACAACAAATATCCATATATATTTATATTTATAGCGAAAATCAAGTAACCTGATATCAGATACAATCATTTGTAATTTACATAAACTTTTCATACTCCATATACAATTTTTTAATAAATTTTTAAAGCAAATAAATTTTATTGACCACAATGATTTTTAAAGAATAGTCATTAATCACAAAGAGGAGGAATAATAATAATTCTTTTCAAACTTTGTTTGTTTATTTCAAAATATACATTAATTTTTTTAAAGTATTCAAAATAATAAGTTTTTATTAATTTTTTTCCTTTGATATTTTAGTTCCAACATATCGATACTTATAAATTATAGACATGTGTAAATGTTTGACTATCAATACAAAAAATGTTCATTGATTTATTAAAAGAATGATAAAATAAATCTTTTAAAAAATTTCTGGTACTTTAAAAAAATATCAACAAAAGGAATAATGTTAATTATGTTTTTGAAACTACATTCTATTCTGTGTAACAATTTATAATTACAATCTCTTTTATAATTTAAATTATCTTGAAAAAAAAAATATAAATATAAAAGTTTCGTTAAAAAAAAGGGAACAGATTAATAACATTATTTTTTTCAACATCTTTCAAAGCAACACTTCTGTTAAATATTTCTTTTACTTTAAGTGAATTCTGAATCTATATTGAAAAAACCAATTTTATATTTGTTCCGAATTAATCGTTTATTTTAACAATGTTTTGTGATAAAAATTGAATTTTCGTACCTTTATTTTTGATCTAAAATGTATTTTATTTTACTATAATAAAGAGTTTTATTTATACATTAAAAATTATTTATTTTTGTCCTCCTTTTTATGTTGCATTTTTGAATCAAGAATTTTCCAATTAAGTAATGGTATCTGAGACTACATTATATTAGTTTGTGATTTTCTTTTTTTTTGTAAGACATTATTTATGACTGTGGTAATATCTTCAACACTATGTGTAACTTTAATTCCAATTTTTTCTAACGAAAACATTTATAATACTTTTGATGAAGATATTGAAAGGAATATATTGGTTACATGACTTATTGGTGTTAAACTATCTACTATTCTCCGGACAACATAAACAAAATTTGGAGCTAAAAAATTAGATACTTTGATAAGTATGATAACTTAGATTCTTAAAGATAATATGAAAATAACAATGTAGGGTTTTGACCGACAAAAGTTGACGTTTTTAAAAACTATTATATTCACACAGACCAAATAGTGTTTGATTTTTTTTTNTTTTTTTTTCAATTTTCTTGTTTTAGTGTAACACATTTCATGTGTATGGATAATATTTTTGTTACAAAATCACTAAATTTATTTTAATAACTGATAAAGTGTAAGATAAAAAATATTGACAATACATATTAATGTAATTGTTTACTTTAATGATAATAAAATTCAAACTATAGCGATATACTTTAAAGAAACTACAAACAAAATATATTTTTCAAAATAATAAGCAAAATGAATGATTAAATTATAACATAAATTGTGTAAAGTTTACATTTATAATAATAAATATCAAAAATTAGTCTCAATTTATTTTTAAAACATTTTGTTATAAAAATATATAAGTTGGAGAAGGAATAAGAATAGAGATACAAAGAATTAAAAAGATTAAAGATGGTTATATTCTATTATTTATTAAAAAAGAATATATTTTTTTTATCAATATTTGATTCTTCTTCATACATTTATTATTTTTTTGTAAACAAATATATATATATATCTAAGTTTTATATAGATGGCTATATTTCATTTCCTTATTCTAAATACTTATATATAAATGTAATGTAGTTTTCATAATATTTAAAAGAAGAAATGGTTTTCTATATGTGTGTGTAAGAATATTTTATTGTTTGATAATAATAATAAAAGTATATATATATATGTAACACTTTTTTTATCTTTAATCACATGTTTTTGACCTTAAAATATTTGTATTACTTTTCCTTTTAATATAATATTTTTGAGGGAAAAAATATATTTATTAATACGTAATCGTAGTGTAAGACTATTTTTAACAACTACACTTTTTATTTTATTACATGTAATAATTTTAACTTCCTAATCATTTTTCTTATTTTGTTTGATTTCCTTATTCCTATGAGTGGAAAAATGTTCAATATATTGTACGTAATAATTGTTATTAATGATAATAGCTATTATGACTGCTATAATTAATGTTTTAATAATAAAACAAAATAGTTATATTTAAATAGGAACAAAAATGATGTATTAAATTTGCTTTCATATTTAAAAAAAAAATTTATTCAATTATATTCTCTTCTTTTTATGTATTATTAATATTTCAATCATCATCCATAATATATACAAATAATTTAATATATATTAATAAAATATCTTGAGGTTGGTGTATTATGGAAAAATGTGCTTATTAGAGACAATTAATGATTATGGGAGAACAAAAAATTAACATTATATCATTAATTAAATTTTCTTTATTTAACAATGTTAGTTGTATCGAATGTTTTAAAAAATCTTTTCGAGAAAATTAATGATAAGAATGATAATAATAAAAGTTTAGGTAAGCATTTTATACTTGAAGATCCAGAGAAATCCTATACACATGTTAATCTATATGATAATTTGAATGATTGCGAAAATTTGAAAAATGAGTTATCAAATAATATCATCAATTTGAGTGATAATAATTACACTGATAATGAGAAAAACAACAAGGAGGAGGATGAAACAAAATCTGTGGATACAACAGCAACAACAGATACAACAAATAAATTCATTGATGATGAAATATGGTGTAAAATTAAAAGAAAAAGAACAACTTCTGTTTATTCAAAAAGTTCCAGTAAAAGTAAGTCACTAATTAATTTCTTTATATTATTATGCAAATTTTTTTTTTAAATAATTAACTTATTTCTATCTTTTTTTATGTATAATAGAATCATATTTATATAAATGGCAACCTAAATTCCTTGAAAGTTCATCATCCTCGGAAAGGAGTACCACAACATCCTCCCATTCATTGTCTAATAATAAGAAACGATGTCGTAAGATTTGTACAATTAGTCGTGAACAATTGTCAAATTTTTCAAAAGAAGATTTAGAATCTTTATCATCAAGTTCACTTCATTCAACAAATATAAGAAGAGATGTTTTAGAAAAGTTAGTTACAAAGTATAATTTAATTTATGGAGACGCTTTTAATATTGAAGATGAGTATATAGATGATACCTATGACGATGAAGGTTGTTTTACCCATCTTGAATTTCATATTTATTAATGTTATATATTCAATTAATTAAGAATATTTTTTATTATCAAAAGAAAAAGGTATCATTATTATTATAAGTTTTAGAATAGTAGAAACAAAAATATTACCTTTTAGTAACGCTTCAAACATCTTCTATTATTATTATTTTAGTTATTCATGCTTTATTGAAAATGTCATTTTAAGAAAAAAAAAAGTTCATGGTCAGAAAAAATATATCATATTATGTGTATTACTATTTTTATTATTGCCATTTTTATTGTTTATATATATATTTATATTCAATGCTAATATAATTAAATTTTTTCCTCTTCAATAATAACTTATCTCTTATATGTGTTTTACTTTATTATTTCAAAAAAATGAATATTATTTATTTATTTTTTCGCTTTCATTTAAAATTATATAGATATATAATATATCCATTTAAATATTCATTAAAAAGTGTTATATTTATTGTAAAATTAAAAATATATATTATTTAGAAGTATATTATAGTTCATATATTAATGTCTTATTCCTAAAAAATATCCTTATCCTGTTATTTGTTGAAAATATATGTAAATGGTAATTAGTTACAAATATTTAAAGTATAAAAATTAATGCTCTTATTAGGATAATATTTTTAATAAACAGGTATCACATTTTTGTAATCATTTTAAGATTTTTATCAAGTAATAAAATGAGAGTTAATTTTAATAAAACACAAAAAAAAAAGTTTTAATTAATCTTAAAATCTACTAAGATTTTAATCTAAAATTGACATTATCATATTTACACTTGAGGAAATAAAAGTAAAAGATAAGAGAGAAGAGTCAAAACTGATTTGTGGCAATATTTTAACATCTGGTATGTATTGAAGCTGGAAACATAATATATATATCTACATCGTATCATTACACTCTCATATATCCCTTCAAATCCTTTACGCATATATATGTATATTTCAACTCAAGGCAATACTTTTCTCTTAGTATTTATAAAAATTATCCTATAATAATATTCCATTTGTAAAAAGGTCGTTACTTTTTATTTAAAACCAACTTACCTCTATTCATATAACCATCACCTACCTTTTTTTCTCCTTCTATTTTATTTCACATATATATATATATATTCTAACAATAAAAGAACACATTTCATCCTTATGTTAAATATGTTTCATAGAAAAAATAATTAAACTATCAAAAAAATTAATTGCTTATTACTATAAATTATAACAACTGTATTTCTTTTTCTCCATCATTATATATGACAAATTTTTCAATGACATTTGGTTAGTGTAACACGCTTAAAACTCTTTAAACATATCTATATACTGAAGATAGTTATCTCTTGAATATTTAAAACATTTCATTAAATTATTTATTTTGTAATGTAATAAGTAAATGTATACTATATTATATAAAAGTAATAGTGAAGATATTTAATACTTTTATATTTCCTTATAATAGTTTATATAATTTATCACTTTAATATTGATATGTAAACATCATATTTCTTCATTAATGATAATATGAACATAATTATCGTTTTCTAATGATATTTATTATTTATTTATAAAATTTACATGAAACAAGATTTAAACTAAAAATAGGAAAAAAATTAATTTGTAATAATATTTTTGACATTACGTAATAGTTACATTTATTTCTACAGAAACCATATAAATTGCTTTACGAAGAATCATTTGAAAGCATTTATTATAAAATTATATATTAATTCTTCAAAGTTTTTATATAAATCATATTTATTTATATTATAAATAAAATACATCTACGTCAAGACGACATCATTTTACTAAAAAAAGAAGTACCCACCATCATTTTATACTTTAACTTTTTTCTATGAGAAGCGGGAGACTTAACAAATTTTTTCCATTAACAATTTATATATTTTTATAACCAATTTGAATGAACATATTTTACTATTTTTGTTCCCTTTCTTCAAATTATTATCTTCATCTATACTCATGATGTAATACTTCTTCAACAGCACTATCCTCATCTCGATTACTCTCCTTCTTCTACAAAACATTTTTTTTTGCCATGAATAGGCTATTCCAAAACATAAGACATGTAACATCTTTGTCACATATAACATTTGTATTTTTTTAAATCGTTATTGTCGCTCCTTTCTCTCTCTCTCCACTTTCCTTCAAATCATTCATCAAACATTAATATATATAAATATATTAAAAGTTTATGAGTTAGACAAAAATTAATAAATTATTTTATTTTCATTTTGATTTTTTAAGTATATACATGAATCACTTATATGATGTAGTATTATAACAAAAAAAAAATCATATTTTGTATTGAAGGTTGATTATTTATCTTTCAATACTATTATAACCTAAAAAAAATATTTAAGATTGTTTTTTATTTAAATTCAACACATCTTCAGACGTAACATTATCATTATGAACAGTTTTAAAAATTAAATATATTTTTTTTATAAAATTTCCTTTCTTTTTATAATATTTGAATTTTTAACAAAGATAAAGGTAAATATTATTATATATGATGATGATATGAAAAATTTTTTTGACCTTTTATTATATCAGGTTGACTTTTACCAAATATTAAAATTATTAGCATTATTTATTAAAGTATTTAAATAACTGTCACTATATTAAAAAAATATTTGTTCTAATCTTTCTCTTATTTTTCACAGTACATAGTATTTATATTAAATGATAATTGGTTAACTTGTCAAGTAACGTTATCTATTATGGTGATTAACTATTCTATTTTTTATTAAATAACGTTATATATATATATTATATTTTATTTTTTGTTTTGTGATAAGATTATTTTATTTTTTTTATAAAAAAAAATTCATTTTTAGGTTCTTATCATTAGAGAGAACAATATATATGTGCATAATATTAATATTCATTAATATAAAATTATAATCGTTAATTCATAAAAATATAATATCTTTATTATTATCAACATTGTTTTTGAATTTCAATGTCTCTTCAAAAATGCATTTTGAGGAGAAAAATTTTATTATTCCTTCTACTATTATTTTGTATTATTGTTATTAAGTAAGTTTTTCTTTATCAATAAAAAATAAATTATACTTAATTATAGCATAAAACCTACAAAAAGTCAAGGAAATAATGGAAATACATTATTTAACAGGAAGAAAAAGCATATATACATGTCATCATTCGCTTACCTTCAAGTTTCATCCCTTTCAAATCCCTCATCTCAACCAAAACAGTATTGTATAAATTATAACCAATTTGCATTCACCAAACTTCCATCCGAACCAAGTAATGCCAAAAAGTCATCTTTAACAGAATTAAGGCAATTTATGTATCTTGGTGAAAAACCATATCCTAATACAACTCTCCTAACAATGTTTAATGATAGAAAACTTCATCAATTAATGGGTGATTTACCACATGATGGAATTGAAAATGTTATGTTTTATATTATTAGAGGACAATCACATACTGAAGAAGATGTTAAATATATTACTTCAAATTTTTACCTCCCCCAATACATTCATCATCCAACACCAATGTTTTATATCTACAAGGAGGATGTTGATGACATGAGGAAGTTTGGGAATGATAGTGATTTACAATTGGCGTTCTTTAGACCACCAGATTCATCTTTTGAGTATGCAGAGATATTTATATTTTTAATTGCAATAACATGTATAACATTAGGAAGTTATTTAGGTGTTTACAATGCGTAAGGAAAATTTTTATTTATTTTATTAATTAAAAAAATATTTTTTAGGTCAAGAAGAAGTCAGACTAAAGTTACGTTACCAACAACAACGCCAGATTATGATTTATCTGCTACATCAAAATGTACCACTGATTCATCAAATGGTGGAGAGAACAGTACATTATCCATTAACAATATTGAGGAGGAAAAAAAACCATCTACAACAATGACATCATTTTGTATCTTAATACAAATATCTTTTTTGGCTGGAATTCTCCTCTTAACATATTTTTATAGGGACAAAATGATGATCCTTTTTTATACAGCCATTATTGCTGTTGGAACATTCTCAATAACAATATTATTTAAAACAATAACAATGATATTTTTTAAGAAAGATCCAATTAAATTTACTATCAATGATATAACACAAAAAGTCTCTGGTAAACGATTTAATGTTGAGTTGATGAGGGAAGAAATAGGTGGGTATTGTGTTATTGGTTTTATCCTAGGTTTAATAATAACAATAACATGGTTTGTCAATAAGAATCATCCTTACTCTTTCATGTTACTTAATTTTATTAATTTATGTATCTCAATTAATTTAATCTCACTCCTTGAAACATATCGTTTTATATGGATTATTATTGTTATGATTGGCCTATTGTTGTATGATTTTTTTATGGTTTTTGTTACACCATACATAACTCCAGATGGATGTTCATTAATGATTAAGGCTGCTACAGGAAAAGATTGTCAAAGTCCGGAACAAATATCAAGGATGGCACAGGATGAATGGGAACCACTCCCATCTCCAGAACAAAACTATGCTTATAGTTCTATTGTAAGATTCATATTTTTTAATTAATATAATCATAAATTTATAGGCACCAATGGTATTTATGTTTCCAAGATTATCTGATTCAATGTTATCATGCCTTGATTTATCAGTAGAATTAGAATATAAACCAACATTACTTGGAATGGGAGATGTTGTCATACCAGGAATAGCTGTTGCTTTTTCTCATCATGCTGATAAATTTTTATTTAAACAAAAAACATACTATGGTTTATATTCAATTATCGGGTATAGTTTAGGATTGATAACAACAATGTTTGCTTTGGAATACATGCAGATGGCTCAACCTGCTTTAATATACTTAGTACCATTTACACTCCTCTCAATTCTAATACCAGCATTGATAAGGAAAGAATTTAAAAAGTTCGTTTTTACGGATTTATCACTGTACACAGATTAATTATTCCTTCTTTGCAATTTATATATATATAAATTGATATAATAATAATTGAAAAAAAAAAAATTACAACCTTTAAACGGGAGAAGACATTATTAAAAATATAATTTCATTCAAATATGCATCTTATAACATTTATAAAAAAATAATATTTTTTGATTTTGTAAATAAAAATGTTATTATTTAATAATTCTAATATCATTATCTATTTTTAATAATTCTTATAACAACACCTATATAATATATAGAAGTAGTTTAATAATAAAAACATAATTAATAAAACATCAAGGTTAAGAAAAACTAGGTCCTGAAGAAAAATCACCAGAAGATGATGCTGGTTGTGACATAATTCTTCCCTGTAAAATTTTAGAAACCAAATTCCATGACTCCATATATCTATCCATACATCTTGT
>LM523170.1:13450-404555 GCA_000941615.1 Parastrongyloides trichosuri | reverse complement strand
TTTTTTTATTATTATTAATTACAATTTGAAGTAAAAAACTTACAGTGATAAGAGTTTGAGCATTTTGCAATTGTGCTTGTTGTTGAACACCAGCGATCACTTGTCTTTGTTGTTCTGGAGTTAATTTTTTTAACTGTTCTATGTCAAGCATTGATTCCATATTCTCAAGTTTAATAGTTTTAAATAAAATATTATCTATAATGAAAATAAAAGAAATTATTTTTTTATCACTGAATCTTTATCTAAAAATATTAAAAGAACCTTTATTTTTATAAAGATACTTCTCTCCAACATCTTGTATGATTTTTGTTACACTCTCCCAATTATTTCTTCTTATGAGATATATACAATTTTTCAAAATATAAAAATTAACTATTATCATATCTCCTCTCCCACTTAACAATTATTTACTGATAGATACTTTTAATATTTATTCACGATAAAAAAGATTATTAAATTTTAGTTCTCTCCTATCCTTTTATAATATGTTTTTCTCTTTATTGCATAATACATATATATACTTAATTAATTTATATATCTCTTATATCCATATATTCTTTTTAAATAAATTTATTTTTCAAATATATCTCTATTAAATACATGGACCTTTTTATCAATATTTCGTAATGCTATAGTCTCTTTTTATTATTCAATTGATTTACCTATTATAGAACTTGAATGGAAGAATATTCAGAGGTTAATACCACTCCAAATCAAGGGTTAATTGCTTGTTGTGAATGTGGTACTCCAATACCGCCAAATCCTTTAAATAAATGTGTCGCTTGCTTAAGGTCAAATGTTGACATTACAGAAGGGATACCAAAAACAGGTTCGTTTCTTTTAAAGGTTGAATAAATAATAATTTTTTTTTCCTCAGGACAATTGTATTCATGTAGATTTTGTGAAAGATATTTTGTCCCTCCAACAACTTGGGTCCATGCAAAATTGGAGTCTAAAGAATTGTTATCAATATGTCTTAAAAGATTAAAACCATCAATGACAAAAGTTAGGCTAACAGATGCTTCCTTCATTTGGACTGAACCACATTCAAGAAGAGTTAAAGTTAAGTTAACTGTCCAAAAAGAAGTAATTGCATCTGCTGTTTTACAACAAACATGTGTCGTTGAGTTTACCCAATATAATCAAATGTGTGATGAGTGTAGGAGAATTGAGGCAAAAGATTTTTGGAGAGCATGTGTCCAGGTCCGTCAAAAAGTTCAATTTAAGAAAACATTATTCTATCTTGAACAGTTAATTTTAAAGTATAAAGCTCATGTTTCTGTTAACAATATTAGACCAGTCCCTACTGGTATTGATTTCTATTATGCCAAACAATCGGATGCTAGAAAATTGTTAGATTTCTTGGAAGCTCAACTTCCTATAAAGTATCATTATTCGAAACAATTGATTTCACATGATACTAAATGTAATACTTATGATTATAAGCATACATATTGTGTTGAGGTTGCTCCAATAACAAAGGATGCTTTATGTATTTTACCTAAAAATGTTGCTGTTTCTTATGGAAATATGAATCAGCTAGCATTGTGTCAAAGAGTTAATAATACAATTCAATTAATTGATCCATCAACTCTTCAATGGTATGAAGTTAATGCTGAAAAATATTGGAAGGAACCTTTTGAAATTTTATGTCAACCAAAACAATTATCGGAATATTACGTTCTTGAGATTGAGGAAGTCCATGGTTTAAGAAGACCAACTTGTCATGGACATATTTCACAAAAACATGTTTTAGCTGATGTGTGGTTAGTTAGAAATAATCAGGTTGGCCAAACCGGTGCACAACAATTATCTGCAAGAACACATTTAGGGCATCTTTTAAATCCTGGTGATGTTGTTTTAGGTTATGATTTAAGTAATTCAAATCTCAATAATGAAATCTTTGATTCAATGAAAGAAGAAAAAATTCCTGATGTCATTATTTGCAAGAAATGGTATGACAAAGAACTTCGCCAAAAGAAAAGAGTATGGAAACTTAAGAGATTACTGCCTGATGAAATGTTGTCAACCACATCAGCTGGAAATGAATTTGAAGGATTTATGCAAGATCTTGAGGAAGATGAAATGCTTAGAGAGAAGGTTAACATTTATAAGGATTTAAATAAAATCAATAATGATATGGATGACGATTTGGATGACTTACCAATAGGGCCAACTCTGGATGAGATGTTGGAAGATTTAAACCTAAATGATGTTGAGATGGCATCAGAAGAAGATGAGTAGAGAGTTGTTACATATATATATTTAGTTAATCGATTTCATGTTAAGTTTATATCTTTGAAATTGTGAAAAAGTTATCTTGTTTATTGTTAATGAAAAAAAAAATAATTGTTTATATTGTTGTTGATTATATATTTTTTTGAAAATTAATTATAATAATTTTAAACAATATTTTTTTATTTGTTTATATAAATGGTTTTATAACCATTATTGCATATTTTTTTAAATTATTTATATCAATCCATTCCTAATTTATAGAATACTTAAAAGAAGAAAAAATCTTATAATTACCAAAAAAAAAACCTTCAAGATAATGAATTATTAAAAAATAAGTATATTAATAACAAATTTGTAAATAAATATTAACAATGACTGAGGAGATTGGACAATTAATTTTCCAAACAATAATTTTTAGAAATTTGGATCTCTTTAAAGAATTAATTGAAGCCAATGAAATCGAGGAATTATATGTTGATGGGGAAGGAAAGACACCTTTACATATTGCAGCAGAAACTAATTATATTGATGCCATTGATGTACTAGTTGATACCTTTCCAACTTCCATTAATTATCCAGCTAACAATGATTGTTTGTTAAAAACACCAATACATTTAGCTGCTGAGAAAGGATATACTGGTGTTGTTGAAGCTTTAATTAGGAAAGGAGCTGATTTATTTGCTTTTGATAGGGATGGACATACAGCCTTACATTTGGCACAAATAAATGAAAGGAATGAAACATCATCTGTTATTATTTATCATCTTCAGGCAGTTCAAGAGATAACTAAGAATTTAAGAAGTACTTTCTTGAAGGCTTCTAATGATGGTTTCATGGAAGATATTGAAAAAGTGTTTAGCCAAATTAATTCAAATATTGAGAGTAAAGTTTTTAATGGTGAAATTCAAAGTGATGAAAGTGTATTTTTTAATACAGTCAAAAATGGGCATCTAACTTTTGCAAAACAATTGTTAAATTTTCGTGAACATTCTCTTCAACATACTGAAACTGGTGATACAGTTCTTCATGTAGCTGTTAGAACAGGAAAATATCAGTTGATAGAATTAATATTAGACAATTTTAGTTTTCTAATGAGTTGTAAAAATCGAAAAGGAAAAATTCCTTTACATGACGCTTGTGAAATGAATGATGTAACAGTATTAAAAACATTATTGAATTATAATTATTCTGAAGAATTGTTGGATGAAATGGATATTGTTGGTAGTGATTGTACTTATGAATTTATTTGTGATTTAAATGAAATTGATGAAGATCTATGTACTCCATTATTGATAGCAGTTAGAAACAATAATGTATTAGCTGTTCATTTCATGTTAGAATATAAAATTAAAGCCATCAATGGAAATGGTGATGAGGTTGATATATGTCCCTTTGTTCTTGATTCATATGATTCAAGGGGTAAAACATCATTAATGATAGCTTGTTCAAATAATAATGAACCTATCCTTCGATTATTACTTCAATCTGGAGCAAATCCTAATCTTCCGATTGCTGTTACAGATGATGATATTCAAAATATGTCATCATCTATTGAAGAAGTTTTATGTATAGGTAGTGGTGCTTTAATAGAAGCTTGTAAAATAAGAAATATAACATTTATCAAGATCCTCCTTCATTATGGAGCATTTGATCATGAAAATAAAGCATTGTCGTTGGCAGGTACAATGAAATGTGATGATATTTCATGTCTTTTTTTATCAAAATTAGTTCGTATTGACAATGATAATTCAATAAACAAAAGAATTTTCCAACATACAACTAATAATATTCCCATACCATGTATATTAAATTGGAGGCAAGCTTCACTTTTAACTTTTCCTGTTGATTTTGTCTTTCCTGCTGTCAATAGAATATCTCCAAAAGTCAAAACAATAAGATTAGCATTTGCATCAATAACAAAAGTTGATTTGTCCGAAAATTTGTTATCAACTATTCCATTGACACTATTTTCTATGCCATCATTAAAATGTTTAAATTTATCCAATAATAAGATTAATTCATTTGAATCTCTTGAAAACTTCCAAACCAATATTCCAGTCTTAGAAAATATAAATTTAGAAAATAATGAATTGACAACTCTACCTCCACAGTTATTTTCATCAGCATTTTTTCCAAGTTTAAAGGTATTAAATGTTTCTAAAAATAGTATAAAATATCTACCATCAAATATTTGGTCATCAACAACATTAAAAGAATTAAATGCCTCATACAATCTTATTCATGATCTTCCATCTTTGGTTGTTTCATTTGATAGAGCTGGTAGAAGTGAAAATAATCTTCCTCGAAGGTATGAGAGACAAAATAGAGCTGGAAGGACTATTGATGATTTGTTGATACCAAATAAAAGTGTTGATATTAAGAAGGAACATGAAATGTCTCCAGCTGAAGAGGTTACTCCAGAAAATATAATTGATATAAATTTGGAAAGAATAAATTTCTGGCAAAATAGTGTTTCTTTATTAAAATTTGATCTTGAGGAGGAAGAAAACATTACAGGAGAAAAAAATGAAATAAATTCATTATTTTCATTAAACTTGTCAAATAATAAATTGAAAGAAATGCCATTGAATTTAGCTTGTGTATGTCCAAGACTTGTAAAATTAGATATTTCTTATAATGAATTAGAAACAATTGGTCCCATTGAATGTCTCCCACATAGATTAAGAACATTGGATGTTTCAAATAATAAATTGACCAAGACTTTTGATGCTATGACAAGGCACCATTTGAATTGTTATGCATCTCAAAATCATTCTTCAAATAACATTGTAAATAGCAAAAGAAGTAGAAGTAAAAGTGTTGCCAGGAATAGGCGTTCTCTCTCCTCAGCAAGAAACCAACCATCCCAAGAATTTCCAACAAATAATAAGTCTCCCCAATGTGATATTTGTATACACAAGGAACATAAACAAATGGAACACTTAAAAAATTTAAACATATCAAATAATCAGATTCGAAATATTCCAATATTTCTTCCATCACTATGTATCACAACAATCCAACCGGAAGATGCAAGTACAATCAAAAATCTTTTGATATTTCCTCATCTTTCAACAATTGATATATCATCTAATTTGATTGACCATATTCCGGCAACAATTGGTTATTTAAATATGTTAACAGCAATAAATTTGCAAAATAATTCAAATCTTTATGTTCTTCCATCGGAATTGGGGTTACTTGATAAATTATGGTCCTTACAACTGAAGGGTTGTCCTATAAAAGATTATCAAATAAAAAGTATAATTGAAGCACAAAATTATAAAACGATAGATGTTCTAGAACATCTTCGATCAAGATTAGAGGATTCAAGGTTATATTATAACTTAAAATTAATGATATTAGGTGATCAAAATTCAGGTAAAAGTGTCCTACTTCAAAATATTATTCAAGAGGGATCATTAATAAATAAAAAAATTAATCAAGGTTCTATTCCACAATCACCAACAACTTTAAATATGTATGAGTTTAATTTGGATCCTTTTAAAAAATCAAAAATGGAAAAGTCTAATGGACCAATAACATTCAAAGCATGGGATATGTCTGGTCAGAAGGAATTAATAAATATTCAACAATATTTAATAACAAGAAGATCGATTTTTATTGTAACATGGAATATAAATTCAGGGGAATATGCATTTAATCAGATACAAGATATATTGATAAAAATTCAAACAAGATCACCAAATGCACCGGTGATAATAGTTGGTACACATTTGGACGAGATATTGACAAATTCAAACAAATTTCCATCAAATTATCTTGAGTATTTGGAAGGAAAGATAAAAGATAAATTTATTAACATTACTGATAGTGATAAGAAAGGGTTACCAAAAGTTTATGGAACATGTTTCATCTCAAATAAGACGAAAGAAAATATAAAAAGTTTAACATCTCATATTTATAAGGCATCCTTCGAGTTAAGGGTAGGTGGTGGAAGAATAAGGACACTGGAACAAAAAATACCATCAACGTATTTGGTTGTTGAGAAGATTGTATATAAGATAAGAGATTTATTTAATGTTAGTGGTAGAGAACCAATAATTAAATTGAATGATATAAAGTATTTTATAAATGAAAAGATGATTGAAAGGAATGGGAAAAGTTTTAGGAATGATACAGAATTCAAACATATAATGGATTTTTTACATGATAATGGAACATTTCTACATTTTGATGATTTAATTTTGAATAAATTTGTTATTCTGGATGTACAATGGTTTTATGAAATTATGGGAAAGATGATATTAATGAAAGAGATCATTGGGAATAATGGAGTTTATGATAAACATGGTTTTTTAAAACTATGTAATGTAGTATGGAATGGGATGGGATTAAAGAAGAGAAATACAAAAGATGGCGGTAAAATTGGAAGTATTTTATTAGAGAATTTATTTGATATTCTTCATAAATATGAACTAGGATTAGTATTTCAGGTAAAAAACGTACTTATACCATCCTTATTACCTGGAGAATATCAATTAAGAGCAGGATATCCAGGTAGTAGTATAAGAGTGAAAGTTAAATTCAACTTATGGAATATTACAATGTCAAGTGATTTAATTCGAGAGAAGGAAGTAATGATGGAAAGTTTGGTAATGACAACATCAATTATATCACCAAGAATACATTCAATAGTTAGTAAATTTTCCCTCGATGATGCTAAGGAGGTAATAACGAGATCATTCAGAAAGCGAGATGTTGAAATACAAAATAATAATAAAAACCTTCCAAATATGCAAATGCTGAAGGATGATGGTTATAGTTTGAAATCAATAGAAGACATAAAAACATTTCAAATGTCAATAAAAAAAGTTGAAACAAATTATATAACTAGGCTATTCATTTTACAATATATTCCCTATGGTTTCTGGGCAAGGTTATTAACACGAATTCTTGATGATCATAGAATTTCAAATACTATTCCAAATTTATTTGAAACAACCAAAACTTCAGTATCATTAAAAACAATGAATGATATAATTAATGATAAATTTAAAGGTGCAGAATGGAATTTATGGCAAAGTGGTATTGAGTGTGAAGCTTTTAGTGAAGTAATATTTTCATTAAAACAATATTTACCAATGGCCGATGGGAATGATGTACCGTACGATAAAATTGATATACATAGTAAGGATGAAAGTGATAATTGGAGGAAATTTGGTGTTGGTGATTTTAGTATAGTTGAATTAAAAATTCCATATATTATTTTTAATATAAATGTTAATGATAGAATAGGATGCTTTGAAAGTAATTTAGTTACATCGAGTCAATTATTGTCAATAATTGTAAATAATATTGATACATTATTAGAAGATTGGTATCCTGCATTAGGAACAAGATTTGTTCATACAAGTGAAGGAAAATTACTTGTAAATAGACTAGTACCCTGTAATAAATGTCTTATAGAAGTAAAAAATCCTGAAAAAAATAAAAGGACAAAGGATGACATTGAAACGGGAAAAATAAATCCATATACAAAAGGAATGATTGGTAAAAGTACTACAATGCATGCTATCTCTAAAAAAGATTCTTTTACAAATGAAGATAATGAAGAACCAAGATCATTGTATACATTTTCAATTGAAGAATGTATCTTGAAAGCTCATGATTGTTCTATAATTAAATGTCCAATACACAAAAATTTATCAATTAAACAGATATCACCAGATGCAATATTTTTTGATATTCCAGAAGATTTAATAATTGTTTCTGAAAATTTAAGAAAATCAAAACTTTTGGGAAGAGGAGCTTTCGGTTTTGTTTATAGAGGATCAGTAAAGTTAAAGAATGATTTTCATCCTGATGCTGCTTTAAAAATGCTTGAACCTGTCAATCCTGGTTTTAATGTTGATGAAAATACAATTAATACATACAAAGTTTCATATCAAATGTGGCAACGTGATCCATTACAACATTGTTGTAAAGCTTATTGTTGTATGAGACAAGAATTGTCAGTCCTTGTAAATTTAAAACATCCTCATATTACATCTCTTTTGGGTGTATGTGTTAGACCATTAACATTGGCATTTGAATTAGCTCCAGTAGGATCATTAGATACAATGTTAGGAAGTTATAGAAAAAATGGTGTTCATCTTAAGATGACTGTCCTTCAGGAGACTGTTGTACAGATATCTAAAGCTTTAGAGTATTTACATTTAAATCATATAATTTATAGAGATTTAAAAAGTGAAAATGTTTTGGTATGGCAATTTCCACCACCTTATGCAACATTAACTGATGTGACATTAAAGTTAGGTGATTATGGTATATCAAGATATTCAAATGGTTCAGAAAAATGTAAAGGTTTTGGCGGTACTGAGGGATTTATGGCACCAGAAATAATACAATGGAATGGTGAACAAGAGTATACGGAAAAGGTTGATTGTTATTCATTTGGGATGTTTATATATGAATTAATATCTTTACGATTACCATTTGAAGGACAAGAACAATTTAGAGAAAGAATTCTTGAGGGTGCAAGACCACAATTGTATGAAAGTGATTTATTGAATCCTAATAATTTCCTAGATTTAATGATAGCATGTTGGAGTAAAAATCCATCTGATAGACCATCATTAAGTGAGATTGTTTCTATAACAACTGCTCCAGAATTTAGATTACTTCTAGATGTCGTAATGATACCAGAAACTGATTTAGAAATGTATTCAAATGCTATATCATTTCTTCATCCTGTTACTTCATCAAATACTTTTGATCATTCATTTGATGAATTAGTAGGTTCCTTCTGGATGACATCAGATTATCGGAATATAATTTCAATAAAATACAATGCTACAGGATTTATGGAATGTAAAAGTTTACTAAGTAGAGAGGATAAAATAAGAATTACATCTCTCCTTCACATTGATAATTATGTGATAGCAGGGGATTCAAATGAAAATATCCGAATTTATAGTGAAGATAATTTTGTTGAATTAACTACATTACCATTATCATTGATAAATAAAAAAAATAACAAAGATAAAAAGAACGACATAATTATGAAGATGATTGAGATGCCTAATGAAAAAGATATGATTGTAATTGGAATGCAAAATAGTATCTTAATTATCTCATTTGAGGATGGTTATATGAATCCAAAATTAATATCAAAAGTTAATGTTTTAAATATGATATTTACCTTGACCATCCCAAAAAATGAAAATGGAAAAAGAGAGATTTGGAGTGGACATGATTTAGGAACAATTTATTGTCATAATTTAAATGATTCCTATCAATTTACATACTCTTCATCTTTAAATCATACCCCAAATAATGTTGGTGCCATTCAAAGATTATACTCATCAAGCATTTCTGAATCATCCATTGTATGGAGTGGGGGTGAGACACAAGCAATAGTATTTTTGTGGGAAGATAGAAAGATTAAAAAACATGTTGATTGTAAAAAAATTATTCCATCATCAGAGTCATTGTCATCAATGGATTTGGAGTGGAATAAAGATGTAAAAATAACAAGTATGGCTTTGATGGAACAAAAATTTAATAATACACAATTATTTGTAGGAACAAATAAAGGAGTCCTAATAATTTTTGATGGATTCAGGCTATCACCATTATATGCTATGAGACCATATATTGAGGAAATAAGTGTTATACAAATACTATCAACACCACAATTAAATAGAATATTGGCATCAGGAAAAAATTCTATGGATGGTATTAGTAGTAGTAATTCGACCTTCTCAATGGATGTAAATGTTATAAGACATAGTACAAATAGTTTGGAGAATGAGTCGATATCAAAAATGAATAATTATGATTCCATACCAGAGAGTAATTGTGTTATAACGGTTGGTAAAGGATATAGACCATTGATAGAAAGATTTGTTGGTGTTAAAAAACTTATAAATTGTAAAGAGGAAGGTTATACAAATTTAATATTATGGAGAACTGATGATTATTCTATTTAATTTTCATTGTATAACATGTTAAGCATAATAGTATTAATAATGGTATTTATTATAAAGGTATTTTATTTCATATATTTTAAATAAAAATAACTACACGTTGTTTTGGGGGAAATATTAAAAAAGAGATAATATAAAGAAATTGAATTATGATCAATAATAATAAAAATAAAAGTATCTCCTTTTTTAAATATAAATATTTGTTGATACAATTATACAATAATATTAGAAAAAAGCTATAAATTATATCATAAAAAAGAAACACATTTTTTTGAATTTTATTATTATATAGCACAATAAAAAATATTCCTTTTCTCTTTCCATATACTTTTTGTGTCTTTCAATCCATAGTACATGTCTGTGGTAGTGGTGTAAGACATTAAAAAACTTACTGTTCAATGTCAGAAGTTATTGGTGAAGGTTGAGTACTAGATTCTGCAGTACCTGGAGAACTACATTTTTCACCATCCTCAAAACCTTTGCATTTTTTGATAAATTTTCTTTCTAATACATATTTTCCTTCTTTATACATTTGACTTTCATTATGTGCCATTTCATACATCCACCCAAGTTTTATTTTACATTTTTGGCAAAAGATGTCACGTGCATGATGTAGACCTGTAGCCATTTGTTTTTGTTCCATTTCACCCATGTTTACATTGACAACATTTTGAAAAAGAATTGCTCTACCGGATGCTCCTAAAAGATATTGTCATCAAAAATTTTATTACAACATTTCTTTATCATCGAATTGTGTAAAATAACTTACCAAAAAAATGTTTTGAAATAATATTGATAGCATTACATAAATAATTTTTGCAATTAGCACATTCATAATATCTTTTTCCACCATGATGTTCCATAAATAGTCTTCCCATATTGAATAATTTTTACAAAATAATGATAATAAATATTTTTTAACAATTCTTTGATAAATAATAAGATTTTTTAAATAATAAAGAGTAAGAAAAAAAATTTATATATTAAAAATTTTTTCTCTTTTTAGCTTTTTCTTTAAAAAAATAATGAGATGTGAGATAAAAGTTGATAAAGAAGAATAATGTTACTTCGACGCGAAAATTTGTGTATTCTATGTCCTTTACATACATATGATATTTATTTCCAAAGGTTATGTGTTCTCTTACTGGTGATGAAAAATGTTATTATAGAGAGATATAGTCAAGTCAATATTTTAAAATATTTTGTTGAAAGGAATGAGAGAGAGGGAAGAAAAGAGAGATTGCATTTGTCATAATAGCATATATCAAAAACGTTTATAAATTTGTACCTTTCATGTTTAAATAAAAAAATTTTTCATTGTTTTTGTTGATAAGTCATTAAATTACTATTGGAAGAATAATTTTTTCAATAAATATTAAATAATATTCATCTCAATAATTTTTTTTTTCTTCACTAGGCAAAATATATACCCAAAGATATTAAAAAATAATTTTTCATCAATTCTTAATTAACATTTTTAAATTAAAATATATTAACAGTCACATATTTATTTTCGTCACAACTGATAAAATAACAACAGGAATCTTTTATAAAACTTGTCTTAAAACAAATTCCAAAATAATAATGGTAACAAAAAATTATAGAAGAACTCTTAGATCTTGTATCCACAAGTTTGTCTACGACCACGAGCACGTTCAAACTTTCTTCCTTTAGCTGTTGTGAATGGTTTAGAGGATGATCCTGGAACACCTGGAGCTCCGAAATGTTTAACAGCTTCACGATTGTTACGGGCACCTTGGAGAAGAAGGGTATTCTTTCCAGTTGGAGCAATAACAGCAAGTTGATCAAAAGTAAGAACTTCTCCTCCAGCTTTAATAATTTGAGCACGGGCAGCTCTGGTAATTTTTGTAGATACAACCTTCATTTTTGGAAGTTCAGCAAGTCTTGGATCATTGACAATTGGTGAGCATGTTACAACAATCTTTCCTTCATTACCTGGTTTGGTAACATACTTAGTAATCTTAGAAGTAGAGATTGGGGCACGATTGATTCTTGACATACAGAGACGCTTGGCGATGATGGCATTGAATTTAGCTCCAGTCTTGGTAGCAAGATTTTGGTAAACCTAAAAATTAAAAATTAATTTATTCTAAATAAAAATAAATATTTTACCTTAGCTAAAAGACGTTGGTATGGATCTTGTGATTTTGGAGCGGTACGGCGGGCCTTACGTTCGTATTTGTGACAAATATCAATACCCATCGTTGGACTGAAATGGACACCAGTAAACTATAATGAAAAAAATATTATTTTAATTGATAAATGATAAAATATAAAATTAAAATAAATTTAAAATTAATAGTTAATTTTTAGATAAAAATTAACTTATAAAAATATTGTGGATAATGTAGAGTAATAAAAAATTATAATTACAGTCAAAAAAAGGTATTAAAAAGGATATTTTTTTAAAAAATTCTCAGCCCAATACATTTGGTAAAGTGACACTTAAATTATGTAAAATGATTATCGTTGTAAGAGACATATATGTTTTAGGTAGAAAAGTGATACTATGGAAAACTAATAATTAATAAAAAAAAAATAATTTAATCTCATACTTATATTTATTAGTGGAATATATACAAAACACTAAATAAAAAATGTATTAAAAATATATTAATATTCCTCTTGTATTTCGTTATCATCAGCAGCAACCTCATAATAATCCTTCTCAAGAGCAGCCAAATCTTCACGAGCCTCAGAAAATTCTCCTTCCTCCATTCCTTCACCAACATACCAATGAACGAATGCTCTTTTTGAGTACATTAAATCAAATTTGGCATTAAGATTTGCCCATGCTTCAACAATTGCTGTAGTATTTGATAACATACATACTGAACGTGGAACTTTAGCTAAATCGCNGCTCCTGGTACTTCAACAAGAGGTTGTTTATTAATACCAACTTTAAATCCAGTAGGGCACCAGTCAACAAATTGAATTGTACGCTTTGTCTTTATACTTGCAATTGCATTATTAACATCTTTCGGAATAATATCTCCTCTGTATAAAAGACATACAGCCATATACTTTCCAGCATCAGTTGAACATTTAATCATTTGATTATCTTTTTGGAAAGCTTGATTTGTTATATCCATAACAGAGAGAGACTCATGATAAGCTTTATCAGCAGATAAGATTGGTGAAAATGTTGCTAATGGAAAATGAATACGTGGATATGGTACAAGATTTGTTTGAAATTCATTCAAGTCAACATTTAATGCACCATCAAAACGTAATGATGCTGTTATTGATGATACAATTTGTGATATAAGTCTGTTTAAATTAGCATATGATGGTCTAGCAACATTAAGATTTCTACGACAAATATCATAAATGGCTTCATTGTCAACCATAAAACTGCAATCAGAATGTTCTAATGTTGAGTGAGTTGTAAGGATAGAATTGTATGGTTCTACAACAGCTGTTGAAACTTGTGGAGCTGGATAGACAGAAAATTCAAGCTTTGATTTCTTTCCATAATCAATAGATAATCTTTCCATAAGAAGAGAAGTAAAACCTGATCCAGTACCACCACCAAATGAATGAAAGACTAAAAATCCTTGTAACCCATCACAATTATCAGCAACTTTGCTTAATCTATCCATTGTTGGAGCAATTAATTCCTTTCCAACAGTATAATTTCCTCTGGCATAATTATTTGCAGCATCTTCTTTGCCAGTTATCATTTGTTCAGGATGGAATAACTTCTTATAATCACCATTTCTAATTTCCCCAATTACAGTAGGTTCTAAATCAACAAAGATGGCTCTTGGTACGAATTTACCAGACCCAGTTTCACTGAAAAAAGTTTTAAAATTATCATCTGTTGGGGTAGAAGATCCTTCCATTTTTGTTCCATCTGGTTGAATACCATGTTCAATACAATATAATTCCCAACATGAGTTTCCAATTTGAACTCCAGCTTGTCCAATGTGAACAGAGATAACTTCACGCATTTTTGAAATAAATTTGAATGATAGTTTTGACAATAAATGAACGAATAAATGTGTTGATAGTTAACAATCTCTCCTCTATTTATATATTCAAGAGCTAATAAATATAGTCTAATATACAAAAATCAAAATTTATTTTCAAATTTCTTTTATTATTATAATCGTTAAATGCAAGCGTCAGTTACAGTGTATAAAAAAGAGAACATATAAAGCAAAAATAAAAAGGTTAAGACAATATCATCATGTGTTTACATGTCAATAGCTATATCAATAATTTCTTGAATTAAAAAGTCTAAATCCTCCTCTGTTGTGGCTGGATTGTTTATAATGAGGCGGAAAAAATTTGGTGTATTATTATCTGGTTGATATCCAACCATCGTTGTACCTCTTTCCATCATTTTACCTTTAATTTTTGGTGCAATTTTTTCAAGTCTTGCCATCTTTTCTTTCTGTGGCATATTACGAAGACGTTTTGGTACATACCAAAAACATATATTTAAGAATTGTGGATCTTCAATAACCATCTCATATCCTTCAGTTCTTTTTATTTTACTTGTAAAATATTGAGCTAAGTCTAAGAGACGATTAATCTGCTTACGATATCCCTCCATTCCCTTTGATCTCCACATTAACCATAATTTAAGAACATCATTTCTTCTTCCACATTGAATGGAACGATCTCCAGTATCATAACTTACATCATATGGTTTATCTTGTTGAAAGAGGTAATCAGCTGACATTTGATTTGTTTGGAAAAGTAAACCATCCTTTCTTATAAAACAAGCTGAACATTGTAATAGTGATCCCATCAATTTATGTGGATTCCATGTTACAGAGTTAGCTCTTTCAATACCTCTTAATTTATATTTATGTTCTGGTGATAATAATAATCCTCCTCCCCAAGCTGCATCAACATGAAACCATACACCATATTTTTCACAAATATCAGCAATTTGAATCAATGGATCGAATGCACCATAAACAGTTGTACCAGCTGTCGCTGCAACAAAGAATGGATATAAACCATCTTTTTTGCATTCAATAATTTTTTGTTCCAATGCTTCTGGTATCATTCTACCTAATTTATCAGTTGGAATATTGAAACAATTATCAGTACCAATACCTGTAACTGCTGCAGCACCTTTGATTGAATAATGAGAATCAATTGATGTGAAACAACATAATGTTGGTACAGATGTCATACCAAGAGGTTTACAACGAGGGAATGCATTATGTCTTGCAGCATTCATTGCATAAAGATTAGCTATAGCACCACCTGGTGAAAAAATACCATCACCCTCATCATCACCCCATCCAATTAATTGTATCATTTTTCTCATAACTTCTTTTTCCATCAAAATAAAAACAGGTGATATTTCATATGTAAACATATTTGTATTGGCAGTTGCTGTAAGCCATTCTCCAGCCATACAAACAAGATCTAAACCACATGATATTTGATTAAAAAAACGTGGATGTCCAGTTTTTACGCCTAATTTTAAAACTTCCTGACAACTATTTAGTAAATCATCCAAAGACATCGGTTTATCAGGTATTGACAAATCAATTAATTTTAACATATCCTGGGGATGATGAAATTCAAGAACTTTCGATGATCTGTCATTTTGTGTTTTGATATATGATAAAAGAATTTCAACAACTTCTTTTAAAAATGTTTCTGTCTCTTTCCAACCATCCTGATTAACAGGTAAAAGATCTAGAAAAAAAAAATTAAATTTTACGTTATTCTTTTAATATTATTACCGGTAGCATGAAGATTGTTCATTTTTTGCCTAATACTATTTTCATAATTACATTTACTCATTGTTTCAATGTAGAAAGATGAAATATATTTATATAAATTGGAAGAAAATATAAATTTATAAAAATGCCAAAAATGAAATGAAATGCTTTTTATTTTGTTATGCCAATTTTATATGAATCCTTTTTAATAACAAAATCTTAAGATTAAAACTAAGAAGACATGCCTCATTATCATCATATATAGAAGGCCCATAATGATTATTTGATGTATGTGTATTTTGTTCATTGAAGAGGGAGAGTAAAATATTAATAAAAAGATTTTGGTAAATTTCTTCAAAAAGACAATATAACTATGTGTCATCTTTTAATGATGATGTACTCTTCTCTATTTATCGTATATTTTAATATTGTCAAAATTCATATATTGTAATTATTACATATAAAAATTGTTTAAATGAACTTATATCAGAAAAGATTTTAAAGCTTTAAGTATGATAATTTATCATGAAATGGGTATTGTTTTTATTTTAAAAGATTAATAATTACTTATGAAAGACTTAAAAATGATGATTTATTATATTTTTTGAATGAAGATGATGATTTATCAAAAAAAAAAATTGTTTTTAATAAGAGGGTTTAAACATCACTTATTGTTAAAACTTTTTAATATATCTCTATTTAAATAGTCTTCAAAATATTTAAGATTTTTACTTGAAGATGTTAAATGCCTTTTCATGATAAATAAAATGCCATATTTTGAATGTTTACTATTAATCCAGAGACATTAAAAAGTTATAGTTATTTGAGGAATTAGTATTAATCTTTTTCTTTCCTATACATAAAATGGGATGATTATTTTTTTATCATTCTTTACTTTAAGTAAAAGTTATTATTTATTTAATGGATTTTATGAGAAAAATTGTTTGATTAATTTTAGATTTTCTAAAATATTGAAAAGTATATGTAAAATTTATTTAAAAAAAAATTTTAATAGGAAATAGATATAATTTAGAGATGAACACATTATCAGAATTGGAAAAGAAAGTGTGAAACAAAAATAAATTATATACGTTGTAATAATATACAAAATAAAAATTCTAATTATTAATTTAAAAAAAGGAAAGCAATCATCCTTAATAAAGCAATTATTATAACATGATTTTTTTTGTACTTTAAATTAAACATATTTTCACCCAATTACAGGTATAAGTTTATATTTTGGAAATTCATGAGCATCCCTATCATAATCATCTTTCTCCTCTAGTCATCCTGTCTTTTTCTTTTTCCTATCAGTTAAACGTTTATGATATTTTTGTGCCAATGAATTTACAATTGACATTACAAACCATAAAATCATTGCTGATACTACAACTTGCATTATAATTGCAAGAATATTTGTCTTCTCAGGAACATCATTACCATCAACACGATGTAGTTTTCTTTTTTGATTGTTAAAAAATTCTTTTAATGGTGCTTGTAACCTTACACCATATGTTGGAATTAATTTTATTTTTGAAATTATATCTTCAATATGATGTTCAGAGAATGCAATAATTACAAATAACATTTGGAAATGCATCTTAATGATTGCTTTACCAATTAAAGTTGCACCAAAAAATGTCCAGAAGGGTATTAAAAAATGACCACATGTTATTCCAGCTAAATCAAATAATGGATTTGGAATAGAAGCAAAGATAAGGATACCAAAAAAGCCTGCTTTTGTTACAATATTTTCCATCTTAAGTTTTACTTTATCCATAAATGATAATTTATCTATATTTTTTGATTGAACTAATTGTTTAAACTCTTGATACTCTTCATCATCTGGTTCCTCACCTGTTAATTTTGCTGCTCTAGCCATAAAATATGGTGGTAATTCACCGATAGCTGTTCCAGCACCCCAACAAAAAGATTCTACTCGTACTTTTGAAACAATGCTCCATAATGTGATAGCACCTGTCAAAATTGTTGATCCACCATCTGTGGAGGGGCAAATAATCTCATTTGGATAAGGTGGTTCTGGAAAATCAAGTGAATTACATTCATATGCTGCCATTGTTACTTTAGCGATATGTGGACCTAAATATAATAAAAATGTGTGTAAACCCGTTCCCAACCCAACAGAGGATAAAATTCCCAAGCCAATCCAATATGCGCACCATAATATTTTTTCTTCAAATGTTTGAATATGTTTTTGATGTGGTCCAGGAGCATAATAGCCATAATAAGCTGATCCAACTGTTAACAAAAAAACAGTTAAATAAGCTTTATGATTCCCTAGATAGGTTAGGAAATCGAGGAGCAATGAAAATATTTCTAATACAAAGTATCCAATTGTTACAAAAGGTTTCTTCCATAATACTATATTTTCTCTATCCATATAATTTTGGACATTTAAACTAGGTGATTTAGTATTCAATGCAGGTTTATTAGGTTTAGAAGACATTCTAGAAAATGAGTAAGAATATAATAAATAAATTAGTTAATAGAATAGGTAAATAATTTTTTGTCAAGATAGTTAAACAAAGTATTAACTTAAAAATCAATTTTCTGTGTGAATTTAAAATACAAATATCATTTACATTTAAATCACAAAGCAATATATTTTAAAAAGGTTAATACATATATGTATAATATATCATATATATAATAATGTAGACCATATATTTTTATGAAGTCAATATTATAGTACTAAAATTATAAATTTACCTTTTCTTGTTCGTCATATCACCTTCATCATTCAATGTGGTATGCTCAAGTTTACGCCTACGTATAGCATTACTAGACGACTGTTCTGGAGAATCATTTTTTGATCCTTTTCCTTTTTTTTTAATCACATTTTTAGCCATACCTAAATATATATATAAGTAGAAAGATAAAGACCTAAAAAAAATTATATATAGGTTAGTAATATCAACTACAAGAAAGTTAATTAATAATATTTCTAAAAATGTTGTCACATTACAAATAATCACGAGATTTAATAAAACAATAAAAAAAATTTATAATGACATTGAAACGTAGTTAAATTATGTTAATAAATTTTTAGTATTATATTTTTTTTAAAAAAATAAAAAAATGAACCATAAAAATTTAAGGAGTGATTTTGAAACACGTCATCATTTCAATAATAGTCAAAAAAAAAATTTTTATCAAAGGCAATTTTATATGTTAAAAAGAGAGGTTAATACGCAATACTACTAAAAAGCTCTTCGTAACATCTTTGGAATAAAGACATGGCTTTTTTGTGATATATGTCAGTAATAGGAGTAAAATTTTTCCCATAATAAGAATGATATATAAAAGTTGTAATTTGATATAAAAGGCATTATGTTTTTAAAAATTATCAATTTTTATGATAAACATATATGGAGTACTGGTTAAGTGATAAGTAGTTTTAATCTTTATGATAAATATTATTTATTATAATAGTTTATTGACACGTTTCATTTTGGATTTTAATCAAAAATGTGCTTCTTTATATTATTTTCTTGTCAGAAGGAATAAAAGTTTAAGGAATGATTGATAACTCTTGTATAACATTTCTTAAGACAATAAAAGATTTGCATGTCATATTATCAATTTTTATGTTTTTTCTTTCTTGATATGATGATGATATATTATTATTATGATAAGGAAAAGACTCTCTTTTGTATAATAAAACAAATAGCATTCAAATAAAAAGGATAAAAATATGATAAAAAGATGGCAAAAAAAATAATCAACATTTGATATTTATATGTTCAATACATTTTATATGTTTAACATTAAAATTTTTTTTTTACTACATATGTTATAATAAAAAGGAGAAAATCATATAAGGAGATTATTTAATTATACATTTAAAATTTATGTGTATGTTTAGGTCAAGAAAAGATAATTCTTTAAAAATTTCATACTTGTTAAAAGAGAGAGGTTTTGAAAGTATAAAAAGGTTACTACTACTTAATATCACTTTTGATAATATAATTATTCTGTATACATACATATATATTCTTTCCACTTATATAGTTAATAGGACTTTTTCCTTGTACTTGTATTATTATTATTGTTATTGAAATGATTTAATATAATAGATTTACACACACTATTATTATTAATAATAAAATATTTGATTAAAAATATTGAAGAAAAATAATTTTAATGAATTATTTTTGTGCTGATGCAATAAAAGAACTGGTTTAGATAAATGTATGAATTTAATTTTTATACATAATATATAATACTTCCACTCCAATGCCAACAACTATTAGAAGCATATATAGTAATGTCTTTCTTCTCCTTTTTTTTTGGATGGTTTGTATCTTTGATTAATTTATGCAATAATATGTTGAGGAAGTTTTAAATAAATAAATATATTTTATAAGAAATATTATATAGTTAAAACATTTTTCAAGTTAAGCGTGTTTTTAATTACTAAAATCCTATATTATTTACATAATTTACTAATTTTTAGAATTTGTAATCTTTAATTGACTAATGAAATGAAAAATAGTTTTTAATGATCTATATACTAAATCTTTTGTATATTAATAAAATACATATTTAAAAGATAACTTTTTTTTATGATAAAAGTAAGCAATAAACATGATAATAAATTAGGAAATATAATGGATATTGCACCCACTATATTTTTTTAAAAATTAACCATTGATTAAAGATATATTTTTTCATAAAGACTATATCAAGTAATTGTATAATGAATATTCTAACATAAAATTAATTAGCTTTTAAACTAAAAGTATTAAATAATTTAGATATATATATAAAACATATATATATATATCCTCCTTCTTACATTATCACTCTATAATCATTTTTAAAAGATTGATAAAACTCCTTTTCTTAAATGTCACTATAAATCAGTTATCTAATTATTATTCCTTGAATTCAATATCTAATAATCATTTTAATAAACTTTTATTTTGACTACAAACTTATTGTTCTATAATATAATAAAAATTATAATTAATTATTCTAATACCTCATTTATACAATTTCTACACTTTTTTCACCACATATTATAATTATATATATACAATTTTGTACTTTACAATGGATATATCCATTATCTTTCAAATTTTTATTAACCTCCTCCTTTCACTTTCTATTATTCTTTAAACTTCTTTGTATAAATATATTTAAAGAGAGGAAAGATTTTTAGTACTAAAAACGTCACTTCATAATCAGATATATCCCAGAGAGGTTTAAATGAAAAATGTTTTAAAGTTGTTAAATATTATTACATATATATGTTCTAATTTTTCACATACATATATAAATATCAATTCATATTGTTTTTCCTATTTATTTTAATAAACATCAGTTATTATAGTTTCATATATTAATAACAATATTTTATATTAAAATGTCAAAAACTCAGCTTGATCCATTAACACATGATGAAGAGAATAGTAATGATGATTCTGAACCTATTGATACTAATAATAATAAAAATTGTGGACAATACTTTTCAATAACACCTATCCGATCAGCATTCATAACTATAATATTGATAGGATGTATTATAGCTATCCTGTATGATGTTAATATACCCCATAAAGATATATTTGTACCACTGGAATCTAATCAAACACATAATTTACACTCTGGATGTGGGTTATCAGTAAATATTGGTGATTGTAATCCTAATGATTGTCCATTTGGGATATGTGAAGCAAGGTATATAAGGTATTTTGATGATATCTCTAAAGTTGATAGAACAAAAAAATTTTGTCAATGTGTTGAGGTAAGTTTGATGTCAAGATATTTTCTTTTTGTCTAAGGGAGAATGATCTATGTATATAACGTGAAAATGAACATTTGTTCTTTTCCGTTTTATTTTATATAAGATTAATTGACTTTTTTTTGATTATTTAATTTATATTATTTTTATTTCCAGACACCTATGTGTAATTTAATTGGAATGAAAATTCATTCGGGATGTCGTGATTATGCTGGTTTATCGGAGATAGGTCAAGAAATGATAATAAAATGGAGTATGACAGCTATGGAGAAAAATTATAATAATAATATTAATAAAAAAAGACAAATAAGGAATATAATAAAAATTAACGCATCAATTAGTAATAATAAAAATAAAAATATAAGAAAAATAAGAAATGATAAGAAAGAACAAATATTATTTAGTGAGGAGAAAAGACATTTACAACTATTTGAAGGTATAACAAAATTTTGTTGTAGACGTTCAAAGGTTAAAGCTAGATTCATGGCAAGTTCAATGTTTAAAAGTAATGGTAGTTTAAATGAATTATATTTTAATTATTATTTAACTTTTATCCTATTTATTTGTTTTTATTATCAATATTTTTAATCTTCCTTTGTCAATAGAAGATAATCGGTGATCTCTAATTATTTTTTTTAGTTATAATTATTGTTTATTAAATGTTTTAATTTAAAATATTAAACCCGTTGTAATAAGTCATTATTTTAAATAAAAGATATATTTTAAAAGATAAGTAAAATTAATTAATTAGATGGAATGGAAAAAATTGATATAAAATATCATATTTTGTGTATCAATCGTAATAATTATCTTTTCGAAATAACTAAAATTGTTCTTCACATTCAATTATCCTTAACAACACATTAGATTATTTAAAAATAATATTTTTTTAAAACAAATTTTAACATAATCAAAAAGGAATAATATATAATAAATTTTTGTTACAGAATTTTTAATAAAGAATACATTTCAGGATAATTTTAAATTTAAAATTTTGTTTCTAACTTGAATGAATTGCGAATTTTAATTATATATAATACTTATAGGTATTTCAAATTTTTAAACGATTGGCATTTACTATTTTTATGATGACAATAAATTTTTAAATTTATTTTTATAATTTATATATTTTTGATTTTATGACTTATTTTTTATTGTTTATGAAGCCTTAAGGGAAAAATGTAGATTATATTCAAAATGTTATCTCTCATGACGATTTTCTCATTCCAAAAAGTAGCGGAGTAATCCTTTTCATGTACAAAACAAGAGTTATTCTTTTTGTTTAATAAAATGGGTGATACACCATGGTAAGTTTAACCTTTTCAATTAATAGTTTATAAATATTTCAGGATTGAAAAATATCGTCCAAGAAGGATAGATGATATTGTCGGAAATGAGGTAACAATGTCTCGATTAAAATTTTTTGCCAAAAAGGGTAATGTTCCAAATTTGCTATTAAGTGTAAGGCAAAATTAGGCCCAAATTTTTGTTTAATATTTATTTTTAAGGGTCCACCTGGATGTGGTAAAACAACCTGTATTTGGGCTATGGCTAATGAATTGTTAGGAGAATATGCAAAAAGAGGAATTTTGGAATTAAATGCATCAGATGAAAGGTGAGAATATTGTTTTATACTTATACATGTTTATATTCTTTTAACTAACTAAAATTTATAAGTAAACAATTAAAATAATATCATTTTCAGAGGAATTGATGTGGTACGAGATAAAATTAAACATTTCTGTCAGTCTAAGGTTACCTTTCCCTCTCCACATATGACCAAAATATTAATACTTGATGAGGCAGACTCTATGACTGAAGGAGCCCAACAAGCCATGAGAAGAATAATGGAAGAGTATAGTGATACCACAAGATTTGCTTTTGCTTGCAATCAAAGTGAAAAAATTATAGAACCATTGCAATCTCGTTGTGGCGTTATTCGCTTTTCAAAGCTAACAGATGAAGAGATGTTAAAAAGATTATTATATGTTTGCGATAAAGAAGAGGTTACATATGACCCAAAAGGTTTACAAGCAATAATTTTTACAGCAGATGGTGATATGAGACAAGCATTAAATAACCTTCAATGTACAGTTGCTGCTTATGAAAATGTAACTGCTGACTATGTTTACAAAGTATGTGATGAACCACACCCTGATTTGATAAAAGGAATTTTTGACCATTGTGCAGTTGGAAATATGACTGATGCATTTAAAATTGTTGATCAGCTGTATAAATTAGGGTATTCGATTCCAGATATCATGAATCATATTGGTAAAATTTGTAAAGTGTGTAAGTTACCGGAGGTCCTTAAACTTGAATATTTACGTGAAATTGGTCTTGTACATGCAGATGTTTTAAGAGGTGTGGCTAGTCGAATGCAGCTTGCAGGCTTAATAGCAAGACTCTCAATGATACAAAAAAGAGTGGAAAGTGAAACAGTTAAAGAACAAAAATAATTTAATATTTTTTTTTAATCTATTAAATGTTATTATTTACATCCCTTAACATTTATCATTAAAAAATATACTTAGTTCTATTTTAATATTTTTTCTTGATAACATTATGATAAAACAATTCCATTCATTTATTATCATTATTTATCTTTATTAAACAATTATATTATTTTATATTTGACAGCGATTTTTCATTCCTTATAAGGTTAATAATCATGTTACATCTTATCAATTTTTACAAAATGTAATGATAACTTCTTATCACTTATTCATTAATAAAAGTAATTTAGACTTAAGAATACATTTGATTCATTATTAAGCATTATTTTATTTATTTTTTTTCTCTCTCTCTCAATAATCCCATTTCATATCGTACAAGATTTTTTTTTAGTTCTCAAAATAATAATAAAGGTATTTCATACCTGTATTTGTATATAAACTCAAGTGCGTCAGATTGCTTATTTTTGACTCATTTATAAAAATGTACAATTCTGTCCATTTAGAAACAATTTTTCATCATTCTACTAATACATTAATTATTAAAAAACGTGAAGAAATTTTTACTACAACAACATCAAATGATATTGAATCATCAGAAGAAGTGGAAATGAATGAAAAGGGTGATTATGAAAGTGCTACAGACTTGTTAGAATATTTAATACCTATATTTTTTGTTATGATATTAATTCTATGGGCTTTAAGATGGGTTTTTCATTGTTATACCAAATCAAGGTACGTTATCAATAAAAATTTGTTATATTATAAATTTTTTTAAGACGTAACAATGAAGAAAGATTTAGAAGAATAAGAAGTAATAATATTTCTCCAAATGTTAATAGAGTTTTTCCAACACAAACTGAAGATCCATTATATAATGCTAGAACACATGCACAAATGTATGGACAATATGGAGGAATATTTTTTCAACCTACACCACCTAAATATGATGAAGTGACACTAGATTTTAATGAATTACCACCAAATCATTCAACACCATCTGGACCTCCTCCATATCCAAGAACACCAAGCACTACATCTGTTCGAGAATTACGTGTAGAAAGTCTTTCTGCACCTCCAAATTATTCTATAGAAGAAATTTCTGACGTGTAAAATTAAATGGGTTTATATATATATAACTAAAGATTATTTCGTCTAATTGATCTTCTCTCACTCTCTCAAAAATGTACCAGTTTATTTTTAATATTATTTTATTATAAATAAATCTCCATATTTTTTTGTCAAATGCTTTGGTATAAAATTGAATCTGTTAAAGGAAATAGTAGAAAAATAAACATTACAAGCCCAAAAATATGGCAACAATATAATACCATTCTTGGTAATTTATCAGGATATTCACTGACATCATGAATAGAAGGTAATCCTAGGCAATTGCATATAGCGTGTGATAGTATTGGAGCGATAACATTACCTGTAAAAATTATTTATCATTTGTACAAATATTACTACACAAACATACCAGTTCTTATAAAAAGGAAAGCAGCATAAATTCCAAATAAATATGAATAGGAACATTGAAACAATCTTGCTAATAATGATCCGATTACTGATAAACCCTTCCTAGTGTCGTCTAATATATGATGTAAATGACATAATGAAAAACCTAATGGTAATATAAATATAATTGTACTTTTTTCAAAACAATTTATAAGTAACGGTATACAACAAGCTCTAAAAGCTAGTTCTTCAGAAATTGGAGCAAATAAAACATTTCTTACAAAGATTCTATCTCTTATACAATCATTCCAGCCTTTATATGTGAATATATGTTTTAATGTACCATCAAGACCAAGCATTATTATTGTTCCAAAGTATAATGATATTGTTGGTATAGGTGAAACAAATAATGAAGCTATTATTCCTTCTTTTTTTATACCCATTTTTGAAAACGAACCAATATTCTTAACATTTAGAAATTATTAATAAAACTTTATCATTATTAAACTTACATCTTTTGATAATATCATGTGAACAACAAAAATAAATCCCAGATTACAACATAAAGCACCAGTTACACGTCTAATGACACTTGGCAATGCATTTCTATCAGTGCCATTAAAATCGAACATCCATAATACTGTGAGGTAAATAAATGGAGCAAATAAACAGAAAATAATTCCTACATCACATACCATAACTTTGTATAATCTCTATAATTTCCTTTGCAAACAACAAAGAAAATATATAAGCGGTTAGCTTATATTATTCATTGACCTTGAATAAGAAGTATCTTGGAAACTCATTCTAATCTTGTAACGAATAATTTAAATATATTTGGTAAATTGTTTCATTAGGTAAATTTATGATATATTTTCCTCTGTTGACACGATACCATATTTAAAAATTAAAAAGTGTATATTTATTGTTTGTCAATTAATTAATTTACATATTTATAACTAAAAAAATAGGATTATGGGTGTTAGTGATGAACCGGTGGTGACTATACGCTTTTCTACGCTTGCACAATTTATGGTTTTATGTCCATCATTGGCGTTAATATTATGTGTTATTACTTCAATGATTTTACATTGGGATTTGGTAACATCAACTCATTGTGATGTTTATAACTTCTTCCCATCTGTATCAGCAGCTATAGCCACATATAACCCGGAAAAATATATTTGGCGATTTTTAATTGCCCTCCATATTACTCCTCGTTATATTTTTGCTATAGCTAATAGGAATCTTTTAATTAGGTGCCCATTACGTCCATTATCCTCAATATCATTTTTCTCTGCTTTATGTAACCTTTCGTGTGCATTAAATGTGTTAGAAATTACATTTTTGCTTTTATTAACTACCATCTCATCAACAGATGATCATTGTAAGTTTTTTTCATTTAATTTACATATATATATTTCTTTTTATTTCCAGTTCTTCATAAATGTTCATTTATTGGTTTTGTTACAACAGCTATGATTCATATGTACCTATCAACATGGTTATATAGTCATTCAAACCGTCATCGTGTAACAAATATAGGAGAAAAAATATATCAAAAAAAAGTTCTATCATCAATTTGTTGTACATTATCATTATCTCTGGCAATGTACTTTTATTGGAGGCATAACACATATTGCGAAGCTGGAATATACACGTTGTTTGCACTTTCCGAATATTCATATATTGCTTCCAATATTGCTTTCCACTTTACGACTTATTATGACTTTGTTGACAAAAGATTTACTCTGGTATCTGGTACTTCTAGTTTTGGATATTATGAAACTTTGCTACCCACTGTTGTTTCTAAACATACATAAAGATATGGTAATACATATCGTATTTATCTAATTATTAATTTAATCATAATGTATTTATTATAACAAATTTCTATCCATGTAATATGTTTTTCTTATTGTAATTTGTTAAAAAGTCAGAGTATTTGTTAAAAGACCAAAGGTTAATTTTTAACGCCTTAATAACATAGAGTTTTATCTCTTGTATTATATATATCTTTTTTCTTGTTTTAAACATAATAATAATGTTTTTAGGAAATAAAATGGTTTTTTTTGCCTGTGACAACTGTGGAGAATCATTAAAAAAAAATGCCGTTGAAAAACACTTTTATAGATGTAAAAATGCTACCTATTCATGTATGGATTGTCAAGTATCTTTCGATAAAATTTCATATGCTACCCATTTGAAATGTGTCTCCGAACAACAACGTTATGGAGGTAGTAATTTTGTTAGTAAGGAGAATAAGGGAGAAATTAAACAAAATGCTTGGTGTGAACAAGTTAGTAAGGCTATAGAAAATGTAAAAGAAGAGGATTTAAAATGCATTCTAAGACAAGTGTCAAAATTTGATAATATTCCAAGAAAACAAGCAAAATTTCTTAATTTCTTATCCAATTCATTAAGAATTAAAGATCGTAATTTATGTGAAAGAGCATGGAAAGCTATTGAAGTTGAAGCCATCAAAATGAGAGAAGAAGCTGTTGCAAGATCGGAGATTGCAAAGTTGAAAGCAAAAGAGGAAAAAGAAGCTAAAGAAAAGGTTTGTTTTTGGTTCTTGATAAATATATATATATATATGTATATATATAAAATATTTGCCATAACACATAATATGTCTTGTAACTACTTTTTTATATATAAGTTAAAAAATGCGTTAATCTTTGATCACAACATACTGGGGTGGAGACATATGGTACATATATTTCTTTGTGAAAATTTTATAATTTTCTTGGTCATTGAACATTTGAATGGCGTCTCATTCAATCTTTGTATCATTAGAAGATTCCGCGTGATATGGCTATATATATACATTAAATTTAAAAAGTGTCAACTTAATTTATGTTACACTACTTATATTAAAGAAAGTATTTTTTTAAATAATTATTTATTTTTTTAGGCTAAAAAAGAGAGTGAAAATTTAGAGCAAAATGTTTCATGTACGAATTTTAAGTGGAAAAAAAGAATTAAGCGTAAGTTAGCTGAAACAGAAGATGGATGCATGAAATTAAAAAAGCTTAAAAAAATAATTGTAAATGAATACTTAACAACTGATACTAAAATAGATATTAATGAAGCTGAAGAGATATTTGATAAGAAGCTTATTTCTTCTGGTCTAATTATTGATGATAAATTAGTTCGTTTGGAAGTCTAATAATCAATAAGAGATACGAAGTCTATATATTTTTTTAATAATTTGTTTTGTTTCTGTTATTTGTTGTTTTAAATTTAAAAAAAAATCCGTTGTTACTATATTTTATCATATGATATAATGGGTTGTTAATCCATATTATTTAAGTACACCTTGCCAATCTATAATTTACATATTGTACCGTTACAATATTTTTGATGTTAAAAAAAAATTAATATACTACATTTTTCAGCTTATTTTTTCTATGTTATTAAAATAATTGTGCCTAAATACTATTATTATTATTATTATTAAAACCTCTATATTTGTACAAGCCTAATTTTGAAAATAAAATTTTTTGAAAAAAAAAAATGAATCCTGAATCACTGCAGACAATTGCAAAGCGCAGTATTTTATGCCAAATGTATAATGAAAAAAATTTACATAGATTAAAAGTTTTACCAATCCATATTGTTAAGCATCTTAAACAACTTAAAACTGACATAGATATATTTTATAGAGTACATATCAACTTTATTGATGTTTTTACAATGTCGTTGGTGAGCATTGATCCATTAACAGGGTTATTTGATCGCTTAGGAACTATCAAAAATTTACGAAGATATAGTCAACCAGCTGTATACTTTCAATTGTGCGCTGTCAATGCTATGGATGATGAAACTTTAGAGGTTTGGCTATTTGGTCTTACAGAACTCGAACATCATGCGCTGTTAATATCTGACAATGAGGTTGTCGCTGGTAGGGCGCTGGAAATAGTAGGTCGAGAAGGGATCATAAATTATGAACATTGCGCAATGAAGTCGGCTTACCATGGTTGGCTTCCAGCACTAGAGAGGTAGGAATTGAATATAAAATAGTGTTTAAAAAAAATTATAGATCTTTGATGCGTGTACAAGATCCAGGAAGTGGATTATTATCAAGATGTATATTGATGGCAATTAGACACCATCATTATCACATTGCAAATTTATTAGAATGTGATGAATTTTCGGAATCATTTGTCTATTTCTTCCCTAATGGTTTTGTACCTGTAGATTTTGTAATATCACTTTTAGATGGTTCTTTAATTAACATTGATATTGGAAGAACTATTGCTAAGGATCTCATAGATTGGATGCCGAAAATGGAAATACAAAAATTGCGAGAAGGATTAAAGAAAGCATCATGCTGTCCATTTATAATGTCAGAACTTGAAACAATGTATACTAAAAGAATTGAACCAACATACATGAATGATGGTGATAATGAATAAAAAAAAATTTTAAATGTAAGTTGATAACAAGAAACAAATGGCTGTATTTACTCCATTTATAAATATGTAATATAATTTAAATAATGATATATAGTAACTTAATGTAATAAATTTTTTTTTTAAACATTTCCAAGTTCTAAAATATATGCTGCAAGGACTTTAGTTCCTTCAATATAATTTGAAACATTAATTTTTTCATTTTGTGAATGTGCCATATCATCTGAAGCACCAATTGGAAGAAGCATAACACTCTTTTTTGTTAATTCTTCAATTGTAAGTGTTACAGGAATTGATCCTCCTTCTCTTGTATAATCTGGTTCAACTCCAAAAACTTTAAAAAGAGCATTTCTTCCAGCTGTAAAATTACAATCTTTTGTATCTCCAACCCATGAACGCCCACCTTGAAGTGGTATTGCTTTAAAATGATTAGGTGAATTTCTTTTCTTCCATAATTTATTAAGATAAGCAATAACAAGTTTATCGACTTCTTTTGGTTCCATGTTTGGTACTGTACGGATTGAAAATTTTCCAATTACTTTTGAAGGAATTACAGTTTTAGCTCCTGGACCATAGAAAGCACCTTCTACTCCATGTAATGAAAGAGATGGATATCTCATTCTATTCATTAAGATAGTTTTTTTATCCATGGATATTAATTTTTTAGCTCCAATATCATCAGCATATGATTTGACATCAAAATCAATCTTGTCATAAAGTGCTTCTTCTTCTTTCGTTAATGGAGCAACCAATTTATCTAAACCTTCAATTAATATTTTACCTTCATTGTCAACAAGTTGGCTCATTAACCATATAAGATCATTTAATGCCTCATGAACAACACCACCATGAACACCAGAATGAAGATCTTGTTTAACTCCTTGTACTTCAATACAATAATATGAAACACCTCTTAAACCATAAGTAATACATGGTTTATTTTTTCCAAGCCAATAATTGTCTGAAATACATGAAAAATCAACATCCTTTAAAAAGGTGTTTTGATGAGCTGCCAAAATTTCATCTAATCCTTCAGAACCACTTTCTTCCATTCCTTCTAGAACAAACTTAATATTAACTGGGCATTCAATACCAAGATCTTTCATTGCTTCTAATGCATTGATCCATCCTAAAACTGGTCCCTTATCATCTGTAGATCCACGACCATATAATTTTCCATCCTTTTCAATCAATTGAAATGGTTCTGTATCCCATCCATCATCTTTTCTAGCTGGTTGAACATCTAAATGACCATAAACAAGGAGAGTTTTCTTTTTTGTATCTTTTCCATAAACAGCAAACAATACTGGTGGAAGATCGAGAACTGTTCCATCTGGTAATGTTTGTTTACCATTAGGAATTTGTTCACATGTAGCTCCTAAAGCTTCTAATTCTTTTTGAGCATGATCAATCATCTTGAATACATCCTTTCTATGTTCAGCTTCAGCAGACACAGATGGAATTTCAACGGCTTGGCGGAGACGATTAATATAAAGACTTTTTTTAGAGTCAATATGTTGAAAAAGTTTGTCACAATGATCAGTCATCTTTTCGAAAATAACAATAAAATGGAACAAAAAGTTACCTAAAAGTGCAAATATAATTATTATTTATTAAAAAATATGCAATAAATTGTATATATAATATTTATTATATTTTTTGACCCAATGACAAGCCTAAACTTGTACTTTATATCAAGATTAAGGAACCTTGATAAGAGAAAAATTAATCGTGTTTGTATATGATTTATGTGATAAAAGAATGTTGATTATGTCTAAAGGAGACTTAATGAATGATTAAGATACAAATTATAACAGACAAATGGCTGTAAATGGGGCCAATTTATAAGTTCAAAATTCAAGTTAAGGTGATAAGTACTTGTCTTAAAGAGGACTAATAGATAAGAGTAATCATTTTAAATTTTATATTCGCGTTGTAAAGATAATGATAAGTGTGAAAATTTTGTCATTGTAAATAAAGATAGGAAATGGATGTAAATTTATAATTAAGTTTATACAAATTTATAAAAAGTACTCGTAACAATAAAATAACTTTTGAAATGAATGGTTTTATAAAAATAATTTTAGTTTAAAAATTGCTGACAGAACATTAAATGTCATATTGGAAAGAAGTAGATTGACAAATGTCTATTTTTTAAAGGATGATTCAATAATATCTTTCACAAAATGATATTATTTCCCTGACAAGTATGTTGATAAAATTTGTTACAAAGTCAATTATATACTATTTTGGATATGTTTAATAAATTTTTAAAAAATAGTTTGTCAAAATAAATATACATCAATATAGATTATATTTTTAAACTAATAAATAATATCATAACCAACTTTGTCAAGATAAAATTTTATTCTTATACTTTTATTTATATGATTCAAATCTAATTTTTTCTTTGACATTTCAAAAATATTTAATACATTAAATAATCATTTTAAGAAAAAATTATTATTAATATCTAAAACCAAAATAACATATGATTATAGCAAAATTTGTTATTACAATGTATAATCAATAGGAAAAAATAATCAGATAAAATATTTCTCTGTAAACAATTCTTCAAAATGATGGTCGTATAAAACTATTTTTTATTAATAATAACAAAATCAAAACAAAAACAATCGATTAACAAAATATTTTAAAAATTTAACGTTTAGTACGTGCCTTTCCACGCTTCTTTTCACGATCTTTCTTAACCTTCTCAGCTCTTGCATCCTTCTTCAAACGTGCATCAACACATTTATATGGACCTTTTGGTCGGTGAACTTTACCACGTTTTCCTTTTGTCATAACAGTTAATTTTGTACGTTTCCTTTCCTTCTTCATAGCCTTTTTATACGTCTTTTGAAGTTCTTTTACCTTTTCAGAATGTTCTAATGAATCGTTTTCTAAAACATTTTCAGCATGTTTCTTTGCTTTCTCCATTCTGCGTTGCATTCTACGTTGTTTACGTTGTTTAGCTTCAGCAACCTTTTTGACAGTATGTACGTTTATTTCTTTGGCCTTCTTTTTATAATGCTCAACTTGTTCTCTTGTTACAGGTAATGGTTTAAAACAATGTTTATTTTCATCCATTACAAACCAATCAGGAAGATCAGCATCATTATTTGTATATCTATGCCATGACCAATCTTCAATTTGTGAACGTTTTTTCGATGAATATATCATTTCTTCTCCTAATGCCAATTGTTGTGGTGTAAGTTTGACTTTTTTAGGTTTAGGCTCAGAATTATCTCCTCTCTTAGCTATCCTATCATTTTCTCCCAAAATTTCAGTTTCTTCATCACTATGATGAACCACTTCTTCTTTCTTAAAACCAGTCTCTTCATCATCATCACTCCATGCATCTTCATTTTCATATTGTACTTTTCTTTTACCTCTCGAATTCTTTTCAAAATCCACAACATTTGTTTTATTTGTACCAATTTTTTCTATAACATTGACGTCTTCATCCTCATCATTAGTATTTAATAATTCAGAAATTCCATCTCTATTGAACCAAGTTGAAGCACGGGATGCTTTCTTTTGTTTGATTGTCATACCAGATTCATCATCATTGATTAAATCATTATCAGATAATTCATCATCATTATCTTCAACATCCTCATCATCTTTATTATCTTTTCCTCTTGTTTCCCATGCTCCATTTTCTAAATCTTCATCCTCATCTCCAGAAGCATATTGTGTAACTTCACCTTCATCCTCTGAGTTTTCTTCTTCATTATCACTTTCGACAACTGGCATGACAACATTCTCGTCAGTCAATTTTTGTAAATCAAGTTTTTTACGAATCTTGGATAAATCAAAAAGATTCAAATCATCTTGAAGCATCATAGAATCACCTTCATGAATCATTTCTAGTTTCTTTGCCTCTTCAAATTTACTCTTCATTTTATTTTCACGTCTCTTTTTTCTCTTACCAATTGATTTTTCTTCATCAACAAGTGATTGAATTTGTTTTTCGACTTCCTCTTTCTCAAGTTGAACTCTCTCTTCTTCCGTTAATTCATGAGGTTCCTCTACATTTTCGGCCTTCTTTTCTTTTGCAATTTTATCCAATATCGCTTTTCTCCATCTAAAAAGAACTCTCAAATCAGCAGGTCCTAAAACTTTAATATCTTTTATCAACTCTTTTATTACTTCTGTTGTCAACGGATCAGATTCCCATTTAGGATCATCAATAACTAATTTGGATGCTTTAGCTATTGTTAAAATGTGATCAGTACTTGCTAAATATTCTGACAATGTAATTGTATTAAACTGTGTTATATTATTTTCATCATAACCAACAGCTTTTATTTTCTTTGATTTTCTACTAATAATTTGATTTTTCAAAGCTTCTCCCATAAGATCTTCATCTACTTGTTTAAAAACTTGTTTTGGATCTAACAATTCACTTGGTACTTTAGCTGGTCTTTTATATCCTTCACATACCATAAATATCTCAGCTGATTCCATACGTGAAGCAGCTGGTTTCCATATATGAACAGCTCTAAAAAGTTTTTCAAATACATCCACCAAAGCTTGATGATCTGCAGAACGAAACACTTTGGTAATAAAATATCCATTTTTTTTTAATACTTGTGTAGCCAATTTTAAAGCCATTAAAACTAGACAATTTTGTTGAAAAGCATCATGAATCCAATTCATACCAACATTTGGTGCACCATCATGAATAACTGTATCAGCAAGCCACGTATTTAATTCTTTTCTAATTCTTTGTCTTGTAGTTTCATGTGTAATATCTCCTTGAAAAGTTATACAATTCTTAATTGGTTTAATTGGATCTAAATCAACACCGATACATATTGATGATGCAGGCATCGTTTGAGAAGCAACCTGAAGCCATCCTCCAGGTGCAGCACAAAGATCAACAAGTGCTCGAGAATTTTGTAAGAATTCAAAACGTTTATTTAACTGAAGTAATTTAAATGCAGCACGAGAACGATAACCTAAAAAATATATTATTTTATAATAATAAGAAACAACATACCTGCTTCTTTAGCTAAATGATAAAATTTATCTTTACGTTGTTTTCCTACTTTAGTCTTTTTTCCCATATTAACTGATTTAAAATAACTATTGGGGTAAATAGAAGAAATTTAAATTCAAATAGGTATATAGTAACTGTGTACCAAAAATTTATTTATAAGAAAACAATCGTTATAAGACAGTTAAATATTTTGTTAGAATAAAGCTAAACTCACAAAATGGTTATTACTCTTTCAATCTTCTTCCTGAAAATGTTGTTGCGTCATCAATTTCACGGACTAGATGAGGATCAAGAAATGTATAGTCTTCTTTACTTGGTGAATATTTGTCTTTTTTTTCTATTAAAAAATTTAATATTTTTTCACATAAAATAAATAGTCCAGGTCCTTCTAAAGGATCATCAACAGATTCTTCTTCAAATTCTTTTGATTGTGAATCACAATCATCATCATTCTCTTCCTCCTCATCTTCCTCTTCTTGTTCATCTGATAGAGAACTACCGTCTCTGTAAAAATTATCCCTTCGCGAAACTTTTTTCATAAAAGTATGCTTCAAAGTGATGAAAAATCTTACAAAATGTTCATATCCATATATTCTGGAATATTCAATATAACAGTCTTGTTCCAGAAAATTAGTTAAAATTTTAGGATCATACATATCAGTTAATTGTAATCGTTCATGCCTGTATAATAATCTTGAAGGAAGATACATATCAAAGAGTAATCTGAGTACCATTAATTTTTTAAATATCTCTTCAATTGTTGGAGCCACAATCTTAAATAAAGGACATATACAAATATCGTTGATAATTTTTTCCCTTATTTCCTCATTATAAAAATCATATATAATTTTAAAGACACTAATTGATACAGGTAGTTTCAAAACAACCATTTCTTTTTTTAATTTAGAATTTTTTTTAACCATTTTTCTTAATATTCTTGGCACATACAATGTATTTGAACTTATTTGTTCTTTTATATTAACTTTGTAAAGACAATTGTTAGGTATAGTAGAACAATGGATACAATCAAAGGTTTCTATTATCGATACATCATGCTCATAATATTTTACCTTATTATTAAAACTTTTTTTTATTATTTCTTCAAGAAATGATTTATCTTCACTACAAATAAATTCTTCATCAAATGGAAAACCTTTGTACAATGTGAAATATTTAGGAAGATTCCAAAAATGAAAATTATTAAAATATTGTGATGTAATTGATTTATATTTAACAAATTTTATAATATTGTTATTTTTCGTTTCTTGACTTTCGAAAAAATCACTTGGATAGTAATTTTTTTCACCAAATAAAGCATATGCTAATAGAATTTCCAAAGAAAGGCTTTCTCTATCAATTAAGGAATCAATTGGTTTAACATCTATTTTTTCTTTTTCTTTTTCTACTTCTATTTCTTCTTCAACAATTGGTTTAGGTGTAGCATTAGTATAGCTTAATCTTTTTAATGCTTGATTGAATGATATTTTCTCGTCGTGCCTTGAATTCCAACCCTAAAATTTTTTTAATTATTTGAATAACAAAAAAACAAAACTTACATCATAATGAATCTTAAAACACTTACCATTTCCAATACCTGAAATAGAGAGTATTTTTACTTTATAATATTTTCCTTCATGAAGACAAAAAGTTTCATCTCCATCCTTTAAATTTTTAACGTATTCTTCCATACTTTAATTTATATGTAATCTACACGACAATTTGACAAATAAAACTTTTATAATACTTGGAATAACGTATCTTTAAATTTGACAATTAGGCATGAATAACAAATCTTTTAACTTTTCTTGCGACATCGTTATTTCAAAACTACTTCAACAATAAACCATCTCGCTACGAGGAATGACATTGTTTGTTTCATAGCACAACGAACTTTTCTTAAATTAAAATACATTGTGTTTAAAGATCGAAGCTTTACTTGGACGCATGAAATATCCACGCTCGTCATCATATATTATTGACTTCGAGTACTTCAGACAACATGCAATAAAAATTTCTAAAGGTTTTAAAAAGAATACTAATTTAATTTGGTATTCAATACATCTGAAGAAGTATATTTTTTTTAATTAAATTATTTAACTACAATGTTATAATATTGAAAAATTTTAATTATTTTAAAACATTATTCAAAATTAATGAAAATATATACGGAATTAAGCATATAATTTTATGAATATTAAATTATGGAGAGATCGCGTATTCCCGTTCCTGTATCCAATTTATCATCCCAAATAACAACTATTCAAAGACAAAGAATTCGTCAAGAACCTTTGATATTACGTTTAAAGCCGTTAGAAACTGAAAAGAAGGAAGAAGAACTTCACGTATCATGGGATGAATCGGTTATTGATAATGAACACTTAGGACGTAAGAAAAGTAATTGCTGCTGTATATTTGTCCCACCTAGAGAGTGGGATAAACCGGAGACTCATAAGAGAAATGAACATGAGACTGAACATTGTAGGGGTCATACAGAACCACAGCCTCCAGAAAATAATAATGAACCTTTAGATGGCGAATAAGCAATTTATGTGTGAATTAATTAAACTAACTTTTTTGATATTTTTGAATTACATAAATAATTTTTTTTTGAGATTGAAAAATTAATAATAAAATAATTGAATATAAAGTGATATGTATCATTTATACAAATTTTGAGATATCATTTTATTATAAAGAGAATGATTTTTGTGGCGTTAAATTATGTTTCATTATTATTATTATTAGCATATTATGTTAGTGGATATATGTTATTATATTCTTGTCTTATTTTCCATATGTGCATCATTCATTGGTTTTGTTGTTCCAGCATGCAAAGGTGGTGACAAGAAGAAGAATGGAAATGATCCGAAGATTAAAAATGTAAGATCAAATGAGATTAGTAACAAAAAGGAAAAGAAACCCGCTGTAAAGAAGGCATCCGATAAAAACAAGAAGAAATCAGAAAAACCACAAGCTAAGAAGGAGGATGAAAAGAAGGAAGGTGAAAAGAAAGAAGGCGAAAAGAAAGAAGGTGGAAAGAAGGAGAGCTCTAAAAAAGAAGAAGCACCTAAGGAAGAAGGAAAGAAGGTTTCTTCAACTAAAGAACCTAAACCAGAGGAAGGAGATAAAAAGGAAGCAACTAAAAAGGATGGAGACACTGAAGGAAAACCTGCTGAACCAAAAGATAGTTCTAAAAAAGAAGCTGCGAAAACCGATGGTGAGAAGAAAGATACATCTGTTAAAGAAACACAAATGGGAGATATTAAAAAGGATGATACTAAAAAAGATGAGGATCTGAAAGAAACAGAAAAGAAGGATGGAGGTGAGAAGAAAGAAGACAATAATAATAATGATGCACCAAAACCAGCTGGATCAGATGGTGGAGAAATAAAGTCTAACAAAGAGAAAGTCGTATTCGATAAGGTTCAAGGAAAAGCAACCGTAGAACTTGAAAATAAATCCGATGTTAAAAGAGCCATTAAAATAAAATGCTCTGATAATAATACTTACAAAGTCAATCCAGTCTTTTCTTATATTGAAGCAGGAAAAACATTAAATGTTGAAATTGTTCGTAGTAGTGCTCCAGCAAAGGTTGATAAGATTGTAGTTTTAAATACTCCTGCAACAGATATAGGTGATGCTCAGGGAGAATTCAAAAAAACAGAAAAATATACAACGATGGTTATACCACTTACCGTTCAGGCATAAATAAATATTTTTATATTATAAATTATTATTAAACGTCGGTATAAATTTAAAATATAGTACTATATATACAAAAAAAGTGGTTTTTTATTCAATAAGAGTACGTTTTTAATTTAGATCGTAATACAAATTTGAATAAATAATTTTTATAACATTAAAATAAATAAAAAATATTTTTACATACATAAAAATTAGTTTTGAATTTTTATATATTTAAAAATTGTAATCATATCTTGATTGGAATTGTATAAAATATTTAAATATTGGTGAGACGTTTATTACATATTATCTAAATATTTTTTTAATTTTCCTTATCTTTTTAATATCAAAAAATGTCTGTAGAAGAAGATAATACACCTTTAGTTTTAAAAGCACATAGGGATAAATTTTTATGGAAACTTGAAAATATTCCTAAACGCGAATCAACATTTCAACTAGCTAAAGACACTTTAAATTACTTACGCCGAGTTGTGTTGATGGGAAAATATGATACAATAGAGTAAGAATATTTTATTAGATTTTTTTTTTAAATTTATTTTTAGAGATGCTGTTACTTTATTACGCCGTGAAGGAAGTTATATTTATGCTGCAAATAAGAGTGAATTTGTTGTTAGAAATATGGTTTTATTTGTTTTAAAAATGATGAGAGATGAATGGTATCGTTTAAAATGGGGTGTAGATGCTTTATGTAATCCATATGATTCTCTTAATGTAAGATATATTTTAAATTTTTTATCTTTGTTAATTATTTTTAGAAATTATGGCTTTCTGATAATGATAATAAAAAGAAAGTAAGTGCAACTGCATTGAAAAAGGGAACAATTGCTTCTATAAAAGAATTTATCGAAGAAATGAATAATTGTGCTGATAATATGTGTAAACAAGCTTCAGACCATATATTGAAAGGAGATACAATAATTACTTTTAAATTGAATGAAGCAAATACTTTGAAAGAATTTATATTAGCTGCAAGAAAAGTTAATAAAGGATTTCATATCCTTCAAGTATCTGACAATGATGAAGTATGTGATCTGGGAGGAGAAACAATAAATTCGTGCGATGTTTTGGGTGCTATGCGTGTTTCAACAAGAGTTGTCATCTCAGCTGCTGCTATTCTTCCTGATGGAAGTTGTATCTGTCAGAGTGGTACATTAAATTTATGTCTCGCAGCAAAAACTTATTCCGTACCAGTTCTTGTAATTTGTGCTTTTTATAAATTAACCCCCAAATTTATACCTAATAGTGAAAACTGTCAATTTGAAGGATGCCCTCTGGATGTTCTTGAAGCAAAGGATATTGAAAAATATGAAAATATTAATGTTGTTAATTCTTCATTTGATTTAATTCCTGCTCATCTAGTATCATTATATGTTACATCTACTTCTGCTGTTAAATCAGCTCATGTTTATAGATTAATAGGTGAATATTATCATCCGGATGATTTGTATGATGTTACATGGTAAGAAATTATAAAATAAAAATATATTTAATTAATTTTCGCTTTACGTATAAAATTCACACATATTTAACGAAGAAAGAGCTTGATCAGAATCATTGAAAATATCTTGATATAATCCATCTTCTTCATATAAATTGTTAATTATTTCCTCTTGATTTTTTGTTTCTACAATTTGAATTGGAGTTTTATGCATATATTCACAAGTAAGTCCATTTAGACATTTTCCAGAAGAAGAGAAATATTTACATTCTTCTCTAAGAAGTAATATTTTTTGATTCTGATGTCCTTCATTTGATATAAATAAAGATTCTTCATAATCCAATCTTGAATGAGATAAGGTACATTGTGGAAAAAGTTCACACTTGTTCTTAAAACAGAAAGATGGACATATTCCAATTTTTAAAATTTCTTTATCATTTGTTATTCTGACTTTCTAAAATTAAATAATTATTTTATTAGAAAATAAAACATACATTGAAAAAAGAATTATCAAAACTAGAAGTCAAACTTGAAAAATTCTTTCCACTTTGACTTCTATCAAAGTTTCCATGATTAAAATTTTCTCTTGATTGAAATAAACTACTGCCGTAACTGCTCCCACAAATACTATTTGAAAAACTATTATCCATATAACTATTTGAGTAAGGACGATTTGATCTCATTGATCTATTGAACGCCAAACGTTGTCGTCTTGGATTTTTTTGGAAAGTATGAACATCATTTGAACATTTACAAGAATTATTTTGCTGAATATTTGATTGAATTTGAACTGGATTATATACATTTTGTGAATTTATTTCAGAAATTATATACATTTGTTTATTTTCAGGTGGACAATAATAGGAATAACTACTTTGAGGGACTTCGACATTTTGATGACATTGAAAAGAACCTAATTCATTGGTATGATTAATATCATTTTCTACACTATAGTAATTGTTTGAATAGAATTCATTTGAATGAACCGTTTGCACTTCTGCATTAGGAAGAGCTATATTTTCTGTTTCATATAAAGAAATATCGTTAGAATTAATATTGACCATTGGATGTACACTATAAACGATGAATTAAAAAATGAATAAAATTAATCTTCTTATTATATAATTCCAAATTGTTTTAAACATAAAAAANAAAAAATTGGATGACAATTAATAGTAAATATTTTATTGTAAAGTTTATCGTAAAAATGTATTAATATTTGACATTAGATATATTAAAAAAGATTAATGTTCAGTTGATTTTTCTTCAGTTATGCAGAACTTTCTTCTAATTGATGTACCTTTTTTATCTTTTGATATTTTTCTACAACATTTTGAACATAACACATATTTCTCTTCATCGAATCCATATCTATTCCATACAAGAAGAGTTAATAAAACTACACAAGATGTTGTGACAATCGTACTAATCTCTGATAAATGTGAAGGCATATATGATGGTTTTATAAATTGATGCATTGTTAAAAATAAAATTCTAATCCTTGTTACCGATATTATGTATAAAAAATTATTATTATAATTTAAATAATTTTCATTTATTATTCACTTCTTATTGTGAATGTACATTCACATTTAGTCTTGTAACGAATTACAAACATTTATGTTTGGACAAAAGATAATGATTATTGAAGAAAGGATATTATTACATATTTGATTTCTACTTTTGTTGTTATATTTTTAATATTTTTAGAATGTTGGGTTCTTTGAAATGTTTTCAAGGAAGTGCCATCCGTCTCCTAGCTTCAGGTTCTTCAACATTAACTAATACTTCTTCTGTTAAACCACTCATTCAGGCTAGAAGTATTGTTATCAAAAGTCATTTAGATTTACCAGAAGATTATCCAGAACCATTTCCTTATAAGGAGGAAAAGTATGTTTATTCTATTTTTTTTTTATGTTTTCTTTTTTAGACTTGGTTATTTTCAAGCAATTTTTGATAGAACAAAATCTAGATTTCACCAAAATTCACGTTTAATTGTTGTTGAAGGAAATGAAGGATGTGATAAATCAACTGTTGCTAAAGAATTAGCAGATCAATTTGGTATGTTATATATGCCAGAATTTAAGATGGATGATATTCTTATTGATAGATATGGAAATGATCTTCGTAATTTTTATCATCTTTTCCCAAAACGTTTTTGTATTCCTGATGCTAATATGTTTTACAAAAACCCAATCTCCGATATGACAGCCGTTATGCAAGAAAGAATTTTTAATTGCAAGTTTGATCAATACCTGAATGCTTTAGCTCATATTCTTAATACTGGACAAGGTGTTGTTTTGGAGCGTTCTCCTTACTCTGATTTTGTTTTTGCTAATGCTATGAGAGCAAAAAATTACATAGGACTTGAATTTTTAAAATACTATTATTATATGAGAAAAAGTGCTCTTCCAGAATTGAACTTTTGGCCACATCTTGTTGTTTATTTGGATACACCAGTTGAGAAATGTCTTGAAAATATTAAAAAGAGTGGGGATTCTAATAAAATAGCAACTTTGGATAAAACATATTTAAAGACGATTGAAGATTCATATAAAGACTCCATCCGTGAATATAAGAAATACTCAAAAATTCTTATTTATGATTGGGCTAAACAAGGAAATACTGATATTATTGTTGAAGATATTGAACGTACTGATTTTGATTTCCATGAATGGCACAGTGGTGATGTATTTGAACAATGGTTTGAACCTCAAGATGAAGCTGGATGGGCACAATGGAGATTACACGTTACAGATAAAACCAAAGCTCGTTTGAATGCTTTCAATGGAATTCTTCAACACGAAGTTGGAGAACTTTATATTAATCCTAGAGATATGGGTCATTTTATAAATGTTATGAAAACTCATGTCTTAAAAAGTCCTTACTCTTATGGATACATTAAAGAGAAAGGTGATCATATTGCTGGTACCTCTGTAACAGGATTTGGTAATGGTCTTCCAGAAGTATGGTATGACTATTACTTCAAAGAGGCATATTATGATAAATGTATAACAAATGAGAGTATTTTTGACTCAACAGGAAAACATTATGATCCTGATTATGTTCATCATCACTAGGAAAGAATATATATAAAAAATCAACTGTAAATCATTTTTAGAGTTTTTTTTTTAAATAAACAAATAATTTAAGATTTTATTATTTGTGTTGTCAATGTGCAAGTAAATATATTTTATGATTACATATTAATAGCATGTTGTTATGTTTAAGATTAATCCTCACCTTCTGATTCCTCTTCTTGAACAGGTGTTTTACGTCTATTGTAATCTTTTAAGTTATACTTAACCGTAAGTTGATCTTTAGGCTTCGTTCTTGAATAAATTGTTATCTGACTTGGTATAGGTCCAAATGTTAAATTAGGCAGTGAAGATTTAAAATAAGGATCTTTCAATTTTGATTTTTGTTGTATTGATTTTTCTTCAACTATAGTTCCTTTTATTGAATTACTTCTTATAATATCACTTGTGAAATATTTTGTTTTTGCTTCAATTAATGATAATGGTCCCCAAGGATGAAGGTTTAAGGATTCATGAGGTGGCATATCTATATAATGAAGTTTTCCTGTCATGTAATCATCCTTATCTTCAGGTTTTATAACCATATTTGGATCTGTTTCTGAACTATCACTTTTATCGAGTTCCTTTTGTTTTCTTTCTGCATCAATTGTTTCAATATTTGTTTTTTCCAACAATTTGAAGTCAAATTTTGGATGCCAAAATGGAAAACCTCTGTAATCAAATAATTGTCCACCATTTTTATTGTTTTGTCGTATTTTACATCCAGGTGGTGCTTCCAAGACAGCGTCTCTATAGGTTATTGAATAATATGGATGTGGAGGACCTTTCTTTTTAGCTTCACTTTTAATACGTTTATCATCAGCTTGAAAAAATAATTTTTGTGATAAGGGATATTTATCATCAGCAATTACTTTATCTTGTTTTACTTTCTTTCTCAATTGTTGGGCCCTGATTAATAAATCATTTGTCGAGTCAACCATTTTATGACAAAATCAAGTAGATACTCAATTATATTTTATATTGATACCAACAATTTTAATAAATATTTGAATTTTATCAATTTACAATATTGCTACTATTTAAATTATATTATTCAAAAGATAGGATTACCTGATGATGGAGAGATAATCTAACTTTTATAGATTTTAGTTTTCTCAATAATTTCATGGGTATATTTTTCATTTCACACAACATAAATTAAACTTTAGTTTTACATTTTTTGTAATTTTTCTCTTATATTCATTAATTTTTAAGAAATTTGATTCTGTTAAAATATCAAATAAATCTTCTATAAAAATTTATTTAAAATTTTTAAACATATTAAGTTTATACACATAAGGTTTCTTTCACACGATAAAAAGAAAGTAACAAATTATTTTTAAGTAATCATTTATTTATTTCCTCTTAACATATTAATTAACATCAATTTCAAGAATAAGCAGCATGTTTTCTCATGAAAATGAATAATAGTTATAATTATCAAATATACTTGATTATTAAAAATTATCCTCTGCAAAAAATTTAAAAATATTATTTTATTTGTTATAATGTGTAGCGTTGAAGCTCAAATAATTATTCTAGATGTTCATAAATATTCAACTTATGTTATTGAAGTATTTGGACTAGCATTCAACATTTTGGTCATATATTTATTGACCACTGATAATAAGGGGACAGGTAAATCATATAAAAGCACTGTCATTCTTCATTGTTTTATGGATATCGGTCTTGGCATCTTTCATATATTGGGAATGTTTGTAAGATTTAAATTTAATAATTAATAATTTTTTATTTCGTTTAGCAAGTAGAAGCTGTTGGAACAACTACTTTTATGACTTTGTGTGGTCCAATTCAATATATAAATGTTTATGCAATTCATACCTGGTCATTTATTATTACAAACTTTTTCTTTTCATGTAGCATTTTCTGTGGATGTATTACAACAATTTATAGATATTTTGTAGTTGTTAGACGAAAAACTTTAGAAATTAGAAGTGTAATTTTAATGTGTTCACCAATGATAATAATTTCTGGTGTTATTGCTTCTCAATATATTTCTCATTACTCTCCTTTACCAGAAGAAGCATATAATAGTTACAAAAAATTATTACCATCAACAGTTTGGGCAAGAGACAAAGTTTATGGAGAAGATTTTATTGCATTGATAAGTCCAGCTGATCATAAAACAGAACCATTTTATAATTACTTTTCAATTTTTAGTTATTTGGCTGCTGCTATACTAATAATAATATTTAGTATCTTGATTTCGATTGACTTAAGAAAAAATCGTGGTAACATGTCAGAGACCACTCTTAAAATAGAAAAACAAATTCAAAGAACTTTAATATGTCAAGCAATATTTCCCATTGCTTTAGGATATATACCAAATATTTCACCTTTCTTTATGGTGTTATTTAAAGTACCATTTCAATGCTATATAATATTTGTGGGAATTTGTATCACATACATTCCTTTAATTAATCCTTGTATACTATTAATAATGACACCTCAATATAGAAAGAAAATGTATCAAATAATTACAAGAAAAGGTCAAACAGTTGTAACAAAGACAACGATAATAGTAGCTCATTCAAAAATAAAAAATTAAACAGAAAAAGTTTATACATATAGTTTATTCAAGATTAGTAACGTATAAATAAGTCTAAATATAATATGTACTAATAAATATATATATATCTAAATTTTCCATCCTTAATCAAATCATCTGTGCAAATGGTCGTGTTTGCTCTATGTACTCATTAAAGATATGCTTTGAATAGAAATCATTATCATTGCAATTCCAAGATCTCGATAAGTTTACATGCATATACATATTCATTCCATCACCAGCAGTGATCGGAATAAGATTAGAATGTTTGAAATACCAGAATTTTTTTGTTATCTGATTTCTAATACAATATAAATTTGATTTATTTGAAATTGACATTGGAGCAATCCATGGATAGGTGTTACATGATAAAATTAACTGTTTAGATTTTTCAGTTGATCGTGGTGAATTTAGCAAACTCTCAACTTCTTCATTTGATTCAAAATCATGAAATACAACTTCATTGACACTAAAGCATTTAGAAGGAAAATAATTGTATCGTGGATATTTAGTCCTATGAATACGACTAATTAATCTTTTAGGATTTGGTATAAGGCGATACTCCAATCTATAAATGTCATCTGGAATACAATATCCAATAAAACAATAGATTTCATTGGACAGAATAAAAGGTCTAATATATGAAAGAATAGATTCATTTAATTCTTCAATACTCATCATAACCCATGTTTTTACTCGTTGTAAGTTAGTACTACTTAAGCTTCTTGGATATTTATCATAAATATATACATTATTTAACAAGCAATCCATCTTTGAAGGAGAATTACTATCATCAGTATTTTCAGATTCGTCCTCATTGTGTGTCTCATTGATTGATCTCATTATACCACTATCTTGAAGTGGATATACATTATTTACACTTCGTAACTTAACGTAATCATTCATTAAATTAATCTCCTCCGCAATTATATTTTTCATTTCTTCTACAGTAGTTGGTTGATTGAATGATTTCTTCAAACAACCATAATAACTATTAGGTTGAGCAATAACATTTCCAGATTGTTCATTATTGAATCCACTAGGGTTAACTTTTTGTGAGATAACATTATCAGAATTTTTATTTTTATCCTTTTGATATTCTTTGTTATTTTTTAAACCATTAGACGAATTTTGACAGATCTTTAATTTATCATGATTCTTTACATCATTATCACAAGAATTTTTTTTCATTTTTATACAATTTACATTAGTATCATTATTTACATTTATAACATTCTTCTTTGGTGAACGTTTCTTTTTACTGGACTTATTCTTTGGTGTACCTTCATTGGAAAAAGACGAGTTTGAAGTAGAGAATGGGCTGACTTGAACATTTGCCAACGTCTTATGATACTCTTCATCAACATTCTTATCAATGTTTTCAATATAAGACTTTATTTTACCATGACTCAAAGTTAAAAAGTCCATATTTCTAACAGTAAAAACATCCTGCTTAATAAATTCATTCAAAGAACGACATATCGGGATATAGATGTTTTCAACCAACGTCAATTTTTTCTCCATAAGATAAAATGCTGCCTTGTATGCTTCATTGATATTAAACTCCACTGTCCTTATGAATACAGCCTTCTTTTTGGTATAATCTTTACCTTCATAATTATCAATCCATATATCCAAAAGATTATTATTCCTCCACTTATCTAACGCAGCTTTATCAATAATCTTATTTCGATCAACATCAAAAGACATAACAATGGTACCAGATCCCACAAGATATGTTTCAGCTTGCAATATATTATTTATATCTTTCCCTTTGATAAAAAATGAAGAAGGGTATCCCATATAAAAGCTTGATGTAGGTGAAAAAATTTTAGTTTGTGTCCTATCAGAAATCCATTTTTTAACACCCTCAGATGTATCCTTGGTTTGATCACTAATGACACACTGGATTGAGACTGATAAGATATATTCCAAATCAGTATTTTCATTACTTAAAAACTTTTTACAACATTCCATAAGATCCTCATAGTGTCGACGATCAGATGAAATATGATAGGTATTATCAACCTTTTCACTAACCATAACTTTAAGTTTTTTATCAACAATATGTTCTATCATTTGATTAACAGTACTTTTATCTTTCAAATGAGACTTTTTAAAAGATATTACATATTGACTGCAATCCTAAAAAAGTAATGTCACAATAAATTTAAATAATAGAAAAAGCTTACTCTTAGATTTCTATAAACTCTTTGTACATTGATTGGACTCCCAACTATCCAAATTTGATTACTTCTTAATGAGTCATCACTTTTCATTTCATTATTTGGAAAATAGATTTTAGTTTGATAATCCATTTGCTTTTGTAAATATCTAATTCCGGAAGACTCAATAAGATGTTTATGATCTGAGTATGGAACATCAAAGCAAAAACGCATAGTATCCGGAAAATTTTCATGACAATAGCGTAGAAAGGTATGTGTACAATAACTGTTATAATATTTCACTGGACGTTTATCTAAGAAAAAAAATTAAAAAATTTTTTAAATAAAATTGTCTTACCATTAGTATCTCCTGGAGATATGTTTGTAAAGAGTTTTAAATAATCTGTATTTATCGATAAAGTCATTTCCTTACCGCTTTCGATCATTTTTTTTCAATTAATAATGACAACAATGTAGAGAATAACTAACAAAATTGAACAGGTTACGTGGAAAAAAAAATACTTGCATGAGTTTTATCTTTAGATATATATATACATTTTAAGCTACCCTTATTTGATAAAGAAGATGAGTGTCATCTAATTCATACAAAAAAGAATGATTTATTTTTAAGGGATGATGATGATTAAAAAGGCAAAATTTTCATCAATAAAAGTATAATATTAAATCAAATACACATTTAAACAATTTAATAAGCAAATTTTCCTTTATCAATTTAAATTACTTTATATTTATAAATACAATAAATATTTTACAGTGATTAAAAAAGCAAATGATATTAGGAATAGTATCAAAATGGATTTGATATATTTATAATATCAAGCAAAGTATAAAAATATAAAACGCCTCTCGTAAATAATTAATCACTTATTATATTTTCAAATAACTGTAAATATTGTTAAAATTATCAGTAGAGATGGAACTGTACCCAGGAGTATGTAAACACATTAAAGTTATTCTTCTCCACCACCACCGGCTCCTCCTGGGGCATTTTCAGCAGACTTAACTGATTTAGGTACTGGATTTCTAGCAGACTTTGGTGCTGGTGCATCTGGTTTCTTCTTTCCACCACAGTTTGCAATTGAAAGCGCTACTGTTAAGATAATAGGTAAAGCAACTTGCATTAATTGAAACATTTGTTAATTCAATAAAAGCCAAATTAATGGACAAAGATTTTTTGTATAAAAACACCCTAAATATAAGGTATCTTGATATAATAATTTGAATTATGAAATAAAATAAATAATATGAAAATTTAATGTTAAACATAACAAATTATAATTTAAATTAAATAGTATTAAAGTTTATTTATTTTCTCCATCAATTGCTCCTCAAATTTTTTCTGATATTCAAATGAATCATGGATAAATTTCTTCATTTTATCCATATCAAAAGGTTCTGATCCTCCACCACTAAGATACATGATATTATTTTTATTTCCAACAACACTAATTATACCAGTAGAACAAAATTCTTTAATACTTGGTGGAGTACTATATATCATTATTGAATCTTTATTCTGATCTTCTGTTTCATATAAAGATAATGATGTTGCAACTGGATAATCATTAAGAACAAACTTTTTACACAACTCCGTTTCGAATTTGACATCATTGGTACTAATTTTGATATCATCTTTTGCAAATTGTTGTAAGTACAATGATGGTAAACTAATAGTAGCCAAACTAGATACTAAAGCTGCTAAACACATTTGAAGCATCTCAGAAGGATTTCCACTATACTTAATTTTTGAATTAATAACAAATTGAAGTACCTTGTCTGAACTTAGTAACTGATCAAATGAATACAATAATCCATGTCCACATAGAAAGGTTAAAACATTCTCAGCAAAAGAATATTCATGTTCTCTCTAAAAAAAANAAAAAAAATATTATTAAAGAGATGTATATAAATAAATACAACTTACTTGCTTCTTTTCGGAAGTCTTAGTAATTTCCACACTAAAACAAGGTGGATTTTCTACATTTCTTCTAACTGATATTTCTTGAGTTCCAATAACATAAGATGAACTATTAACAACAACAGCAGTTTTACTATAATTTTCTTTATCCTTTTTTTCTAGTGAAATTTCGTTATCCTCAAATTTGGATATTTCTCTTCCATTTGGAAAAACACCAGAACTTAAAAAATCATCATAATATTTTTTTGGATAAATTGCTTTTAGCATTAAACTATTAACATTAACATTTTCAACCATACTAATTACACTTTTAAAGTAAAAAGATTTAATGAAAACTTCAGTAAAAGGGAAGAGAACATTACCATAAAATTGTCTTGAAAAGAAAAGATGTGCACTATGATTAGTTGGGACAAAGTATATGTTTCATACAAATTAAGATTATTCTTATTGTTGTTTAAAGGGCTGGTTTTTTATTCTCCTGTGTTGAAATAAAGTGTGTAACAAATTTTTCTTTAAATGTTTTTTTAATACATATCTCCTTATAAAGTAAGACCGTTTTATTGATTTTATTCTTTTAAAACAATATATAGAAGTGTTTTAGATATTTTGTTTAAAGAATGTCTGAATTTTTGGATTTTCAAGCTGAAGAATCAGATGTATCTCGTGATTCCTCTGATTCAGATTCATTAGAACCAAAGAGGAAGAAAGCAAAGAAGTTGAAGGAACGAAAGAAGAAAAGGGCTCGTATTAGTGATGATGAAGAGGAGGAGGAAGATGATGATAAAGCAATTCAACAAGAAATGGAAGGTTTTGTGGTTGCTGAGTTATCAGATGAAGAACAACAAGATGTTAGTAAATTTTATTATTATTTAAATATTTTTATTTTTTAGAAATCAGATGATTCAGATTCAGATCTTGATGAAGAGCTTAGTGAAGATGATATTGACTTGGTTAATGATAATCTGGGCCTTAGAACTGGAGGACGTATACGTGTCATGGATGATGATGATGATGCTGAGGATAGAGGGAAACGTGTGTACAGTGATAGCAAACGTATAGAAAGAGAAGAAGACATGGATTCGGTTCGAAGTTATGATGACGATAAAGATTCTGTTATTTCTGCTAATGAATCAGAAGATAATTTTATTGTTGATGATGACGATGAGGATAGATTTCGGGGAAGACATAAACACAAAAAATCTAAAAATCGTGGATTTGAATTTAGTTCACACGCTATGGAAGAAGCTAATGATGTTTTTGGTATTAATAGTATAAATTATGCTTCCTTATATGCTGAAGAAGAATATGAAAATGATAAGGGTACACGTAAAATTAAAACTTTAAAATCATCTGTAAAGAAGGGTGTTGCATTAGATCCTACAGAAATGATGATGAACAATATGACAGATGAGGCACAAAGAATTGCTTCAATAGATGCTCCAGAAAGATTTATTCGTAGAAGTAGACCAATTGATGAATGTTCTGAAGATGAACTTAGAGCTGAAGCGTCATGGATTTATTATAATATATTTAACAAAAGAAGTGTTTCGGATATTAAGGCAACTTCCTTATTAGAATTTAGAAATGAAGGGGATGAATATATTGATGATTTAGAGAGGGAATATATTATTCAGAATACAGCTGTTGTATTAGATTTTATTCATAACCAAAAGTTTGAAGTTCCTTATATTTTCACATATCGATATGAAAGTTTTAATCATACTAATCATGATTATAAATTTTCTCAAAACGATTTGTGGGAAATATATTTTGCTGATGAACAATATTGGACTTTTATGGATAGAAAAAGAAATCTTAGAGATATTATTTCTAGAATGGATAAATACGTTGCTTATGAGATAGAAAAAGGAAATAAACATTTGAGACCTATTAAGGATGAAGATTATTATCACCTAGACAAAACAAAATCTGATGAAGGTCTTAGTGATATCCAGGCAAAGTTTTCATTATATTATGGTCCATATTTTAATAAAATGTATTCTTGGGAACAAAAAGAGAATAGTTTGTCTGATCAAATGAATGAAAAATTAAGGATAGGAAAACAATATAAGCTTTCATCGAGGAATGATATTTTTCATCTTGCTGTATCTTGCAATCTTTTAAAATTTGTTGAAAAATTTGGTTTAACTTCTGATGAGATTGCTATTAATTGTACTACTAATTTGGATGTTCCTATAGATGCACGACATACAGAATCAGATCCTGTTACTGAGGCTTCTACTTTTGTGTGCGAAAATTTTCCTTCAGAAAAACATGTTATTGATGGGGCTGTTCTTATGATGGCAAGAGAATTATCTTGTCATCCTGATTTTAGACAAGCTATGCGTATTGAATATGAAAGGACTGCTTTGATTTCAATTAAGTGTACTAAAAAAGGAAGAGATGAAATACAAATCGGACATCCATTGTATAAAATGAGATATTGCATAGATAAACCAATAGAAACTCTTAAAGATGATGAATTTTTATATATTATACAAGCTGAAAAACAAGGATTTATTAAATATGAAATTCATATTAATAAGAAATGGAAAAAATCAGATGAAAATTGTGATAATTTTATTGAAAGTTTTATAAGAAAAAAAGTATTTTATACCGAAAAGATGTCTGAAGTTGCTAAGGAATGGAATAAACTTCGTGCTCAAGTTTTGACTATGGCAGTTGAAAAATTTTTACTTAAAGTTTTTGAAAAGGAACTTATTAAGTCATTAGTAGAAGAGGCAACGACATATGTAATTCAAAAAGTAAAAGGAATAATGCTTAGAAAGTTTAATTATAAACCTTATCAAGCAGATTTACAAGATGATGAAGATGAAGATGATGAAGAATCTATTCGTCATGGTATAAGAATAATGGCAATGGTTACTTCTACAAAGGATGGTGAAGCAACAACAGCTGTTATTTTAGATGGTGAAGGTAATCTTATGGATATGGATGTTTTCCCTTATATATCAAATAGATTTTCTGAAGGTCCAAAACGTTATGATCCTAATGGTCAAAATCAAAATATTGAAAAATTAAAAGAATTTATTATAAGAAAGAAACCTCATGCTATTGTTTTAGGGGCAGAAAATTTAGATTCCTTGCGTATTGAAGGGATGATTCGTGAAGTATGTTCATCATTAAAAATAAATAGAGATGTCCGACGTGGAATTCATATTGAATTAGTTGATCCAGATGTTGCTCAGGTATATAGTTATACAGAGATGGCTGAAAATGAATTCAATGGCCAAACATATGCATCAAAACAAGCAATATCATTAGGAAGATTTTTTCTTGATCCATTAATTGAGACAGCTCATTTGTACAATTATCAAAAAGACTTTTTAAAATTAAAGATTCATCCGTTACAAGATATTATAAACAGACAAATTTTTATAAAATATTGTGTTTCAACCATGATGAATTTTGTTAACAAACTTGGTGTTGATATTAATAGATGTATAGAACAAGAACATGTGTATAATATGCTTCAATTTGTTTGCGGTCTAGGTCCAGCAAAAGCTAATCATATTAGAAAATCAATTTTAGCATGTGAAGCAGGATTAGCAACAACAAGAGCTGTCATTGTAACTGTATGTGGTATGGGTACTAATATTTACATGAATTCATCTGCTTTCATAAAAATTGATACAGGAAAAGTTAGAGAAAGAACAGATGAAATGGTTAATGAATTAGATTGTAGTAGAATACATCCCGAACATTATTCATTAGCTGCAAAAATTGCTTGTGATGCATTGGATATGGATGCTGATGTGGATGAATCACAAATAAGTGGAATAATAGAAGAAATTATAAAGAAACCTAAAAGTTTAAAAGACATAGATGGAAATGCTTTAATTTCAGTTTTATCAACAACAGAATTTGGTGATACTAGTTTCCTAGTTCCATTTATAATTAAAGAATTAATTGAACGTTATGCCGATTCCAGAGCACAAATAACATTATCAGAGGTAGAGAGATTTAAACTTTTTGTTCATGAAGATGTATCATTCTATCCGAAGCACAAATTGATTTCAGCAGTTTTTAAAAATTTGTCTTTCAAAAGATTACAAGATAAAGATTATGATAAACCAAATGGTTATCCTGTACATGACTCTTCATATTGGAAATGTCGTTTTTGTGGAAACTCTACTTTTGTTGATTCTACATCAGTTATTAATCATGTTAAGAATGGGGACTGTCCAGGAATTGTAACTGGATTACGTGGAGAATTACCAAATGGTTTAAGTGTTTTTGTTCCATTATATCGAATTATCGATGGTTGTGACAACTTAGGCCCTGATGCTCAAAAATATGAAAGAGATGAATTGAATCGAAAATTAGACGAGGCTAAAAATATTGCTAATAAAGTCAAAAAAGGATCTCAAATTATTGGTAGAATAGTGGAACTTCAACTAGAAAGATTTTCAATTCAACTTTCATGTAGACCATGTGATCTCAATAGAGAAGACGATCCAAACGATTTAGATGAACATTTTGATTTTGAGGCATATAAAAATGATAAAGATAGAGATATTGTTGTAAAACAACCAACAAAAACAGCACCATCATACTTTAAAAGAGTTATTGCACATCCTCAATTTTATAATGTTAGTTTTAAAGAAGCTGAAGCCATTTTATCTCAAAAAGATCCAGGTGATAGTGTTATTAGACCATCATCAAAATATATTGATCATTTATGTGTTACCTGGAAAGTTACTGATGATATATATCAGCATGTTGATGTTTTAGAAAAAAATAAACCACAACCTTTTTCATTAGGACGTATTCTTAAAATTGAAAATGAAGAATATGAAGATCTTGAAGAAATTTTAGCAAGATATATTCAACCTATGGCGCGTTTTGTACGTTTTGTTATGGAACATAAATGTTTTAGAGAAGGAATTTTTGCTGAAGAAGATAATCGTCTTCAACAACAATTATCCAAAGAAAAAATAAATAATGCTAATCGTATTCCATACTTTTTTATTCCATCTCAAAAGTATCCCGGAAAATTTGCCATTGCATATCAACCAAGACTAAAAATGTTAAAAGAGTACTTCTCTGTTAAACCTAATGGATATCGTTTTAGACAACAAATATTTCCAACACTTGACGTTATGATGAGTTGGTTTAAATCTAATTTCAATAAACCACCACCAAATTATAATCGTCAACATTAAATTTATTTTTTAATTGTGATTTTTTTTGTTTGAGTTTATATTTAAAATGTATCTATAACACACTAATCTTATTACTTGCTTATAATAAACTAATTACTAAAATTTTTTTCACATATTAAAAATTATTAATCAATACAATTTGTTATATTGGAATTATGTTCATAATTTTTAAAATATTTATACTTTAAAATTTTAGTGATGTCAAATGCAATAAAGGTTTCAGCATCAACAATTTTATGTACGTTTAAATTGAAACCTAAAAGTCATTAAAAATTATTTAGGGAATCATCAATTACGGCACCTTTTGATGCTTAAAAGAGGTCCAACAGCAAAATTTATGCCAAATACTTATGTTTTTCCTGGTGGTTTAGCTGAGTCATCATCTGATTTCTCTTTTCCTGTTGATTTAACAAATTATACATCTGTAGATAATACAAAGATTATACCAAAAGGTTTATCATCAGATTTACCATTAAGAATATGCTCATTGAGGGAAACTTTTGAAGAAACAGGACTTCTTTTTGTTTCAGATAAAGCCAATAGTCAAAAAGAAGTATTATCAACATTAAAAGATGATTCATTGAAGAAAATGCAAGAAAAAATAAAAAACAAACCCTCATTGTTTAAAGATTTATTTAAAGATTTTATTGCTGATGTTGGAGCTTTAATTCCTTGGGCGATGTGGAGAACACCTACTTCATATCCAACTCGTTACACAACTGTATTTTATGTTTTAAACGTTGATGAAGACTATAAAATTGATCTATGTGAAAAGGAAATGCAAAATTATTTCTGGAAGAAACCAAGCGACATTATTGAAGGAGCATCCGGTATTTTTTAAAATTTTTTATATTATTAATAATAATATTTTAAGGAAAAATTATATTACCTCCACCACAATATTATGAAATTATGAGAATAAGATTAGCGGGTGATATGGACTTATCATTAATGACAGATCCCACTTTAATATGCCCACAGGTGTATAAAACTATTGATGAACCTAAGAAGATTGTTACAATTATGCCAGGAGATAATATGTACATTAAAAATATGGAAGAATCATTAAAAGTAACAAATAATGAGATATCATGGAAAGATTTGAATATGGATGATAACAAGAAAACAATGCATAGATTAATTTATGATACCAAACCAATTTACGCTAACGTTGAATTGCTTATCAAAAATATTAAAGAAAGTAATAAAAAATCACTTCATCTGTTTTATTATGCTCCAAAAAATAAATGGGCATAAAAGATATGTGTAGATTTTAATTATCATCATAGAATTGTTCAAGTTATAAAAAATAAAGATTTTATTTTAAAGAAAAAAAAATACACTTTCCATAACTAATCACAATTTTAAAAAAATTAAATTTTCTTTACACTTTTTAATTCATTGCAATTAATGATAAAATATCTCCATTTTTTTTCCTCTAAATATTTCATAAATGAAATAATATTTGTTTTCTATTCATATATAATAACCTCTTTTTCCTCTTCCCAATTCCTTGTGAAGAAAAACCAAAAAAATACTGTGACATCATATATAAAATATACCATATAATAAAATAATTGATAATAAATGCTTATATTATTTTTAAGAATCTTGTTGTTATTTTAAATTTTATTTATATTAAAAGCATCTCTTCTCTGTACACATTATGCATTTTAATTTTTTTTTTGTAGTTGTAGTAATAGAAAAAAAAATCTTTGTTTATTTTGGTAGTGGTACTATAACTTGAACGTAATTAATTGGAAAATATCCTGTCTTTCCATTGAATGTACCTTCAAACCAATTCTCATCAATTTGAGATATTAATGTTATTATGGAACCCTCTTTAAAATCTAGTTCTCCTTCGTTTTGAGCTTCAAAATCAAATAATGCTTTACATGAAGGTTTTTGTGGAATTGGTGGTGGTGCAGAAGATACTGAAGGACCACTGGTAGCATTATATTGAGGTGGAGGTTGTCTAGGAGTATTTCCATTAGCTGTATTATAATTTGGATTAATATTCATTTGATTACATGTTTGTTGTTGTCCATTAAAATTTAAGTTTGCTGTTGAATTGGCTAAAGATCCAATTGGTGATCTTCCACTAGGAGTTCTATCTGTTAATACTGGCTTTGGAATATGTTCAGATCTTGGTCTTGATGCTGCTTCCTTTATTCTTGATTTTAATGTTGTATGAAGATTTTCTAGAACATCCAGACTCTGTCTATGGTATTCAATTTTAGCAACTATAAAAGCATTAAGTTGTGATATCTGTTCAACATCATTTGATAACACATTAAACATAGCTTGTTCTGCTAACTTTTTAGATTCTTCAAGCTTCTCCTCTGCCATAATTAGTTCTTCATCCCTATTTCCTTTTCGTTTTTTACAATCATAATCTAATCTTCTTCCCTTTAATTTTGTTCTATGATGATTAACTTCCTTCAATTCATTTATTTGTAAATGAGCGATTGGATCAAGAAAATTATGTTTTACATTATCCTCCAATTGATATTTAATATCTGCTAACTGTTTATATGCTTCTGAAGCATCCAATAGTGCATTTCCAAAATCACTGTCTTCTCCCAAAGACTTACCATACTTTGCCATTGTCTCAGATAGAAGTCCCTCAGTCTGAGGGTAAGGTGATGTTTTTGTGGTACCACGAACCTTAGACATAGCTCCCATAGCTGCCATTTTAGCCCTTGTAGCAGGATTAGGTTGAAGATATTCATTTGTTCCAGCAATTAAAGCAGATATAGATTCATAAAAAACATCTGTCTTTCTTTCCATCTCATTGTATTCATCGTCCAACTTGGTTGATTCAGCCGCACCGATTGTTTCACTAAGATATTGATTAGCTTTGTTAAACTGCTTACGGAGTCCAGAAAGTGACATGACTAAAAATTGAATAGTAATTTAAAATTTAGTTTGAATAAAAAAGGGTAATACGTTGTTAAATATATTAAAATATATGATACTAGAAAGTTTGCTAAAATGAAATATTGACATATTTTAAATACAATTAAATATATCATTAATCAGAAATGTAAATATAGTGAGTAAATTTAATCTATTTGTAATAGTCTATCATTACGTATTGGTGTAATATATTTTTATACATGTTAAAAATGCCATTCTTAGAAATGGTATAAATGATAATGATATATAAAATGTTAATTGTATAAAAATAAAGATAAAAAGAGTTAACATTTAATATAAAAATATATTTATATAAAATAAAATTAAAAATCTTTTGTTGAAAAAGAAAAGGAATTTAATTTTTTATAAGTTTAAACATATAAAATATCATTTTACCATATATGAAATGTGAATAAATGTATATTATAAGTATTATTGAAAGTTAAACTATAATGATGGTAAAAATCAAATAAAATACATATTTAAAAAAAATATTTTTTACTTTTAAATTGTCTAAGCAACGACATATTATTGACGATATATAATATATAAATTTAGAATAAGAAAAAGAATAGTCTTGGTGTTATGTAAAAATTATGTTTTGATGTTAAAGATAGCATATCCTCGTTATATATACATATTTTTCTACTATTTAAAGAATACATTTAATTCGAATAATTTTAAAAAAAAAAATATTTTAAATATATTTAAATATTTAAATTAAAATTTATGGATTCAATAAGTTTTTAAAATTAATGTGATATTATATATCATTAAGAATTTATAATCAATTAAGATAAAAAATAAAATTCATGATAATAAATAATAAGGAAATGTCTATTGTCATTCATTAATAAAATAAGAATCTTTTCTTCAAATGGAAATAGATGAATATATAAAGAAAAGGATATTCAAATATATTTTATATGAAGCTTTTTTAAAATGATATATTACCTGAATATTTTTTCTAATTCATATATTTTAATCAAAAAAAAAAGCTATAAAATATTTTATATTTAAAATAGTTATATATAAACTATTTAAAAAAGAATAAGAATTGTTTATCATAGTGAAAGAGAGTAAGCATAATCATAAAAATATATCTTTTTTCTAATACTAAACCTAATCTCAGAAAATCTTATATTCACTCTATACTTACATATAAGTAGCCCCCAACTCCTTTCTCTAGGTCATTTGGAAAAATTTTTCACTCATTATTTATAAAGAATAAAGAAGATGAACTTTGAAAGAGGATTGAGAAAAATATTTGATAAGAAAGAGTATATCCTTATATTTTNCTAATACTAAACCTAATCTCAGAAAATCTTATATTCACTCTATACTTACATATAAGTAGCCCCCAACTCCTTTCTCTAGGTCATTTGGAAAAATTTTTATTATTCTTAGGAAAAATTTTTCACTCATTATTTATAAAGAATAAAGAAGATGAACTTTGAAAGAGGATTGAGAAAAATATTTGATAAGAAAGAGTATATCCTTATATTTTCACTATATAACCGTATATGTCCATTTTTACTTGTATATGTGTGTAAAAGTTTAAACTAATATGTATGTTTTTGGAGATAAAAAGAAATATGCTATTGTATTCGTAGAAAGAAATGTGTATAGAAAGGATAAATATATATATGATTAGAGAGAGGTATAGAGTATGTTTAGGAGAGATTTCATATATATATATATATAGTTATAGAAATATTGGTAGAGGTGCAATGTATTTATTTGGACCACGCAATTTTGAATTTTGCCTTTTTAAAATATATATTGGTAGTAAAAAGTAGAACTTTGGAAAGCCATAATAACATATATATGAAAAATTAATATATTAAAATTATTGAAAGTGATTATGTTGTATATTAGATAAAGGAAGTATATAAAAATATAAAGTAATATTTTATTGAAGCAATTATAATATGTTTCTCATTTTACTAAACTTCTCCTACATTTAAATAAAACACTTTAATGGATTAATATGTTTTTAAGTATATAATATTTAATTATATTTAAAAGAAAATAATACTCTAAGTAAAATTTTTAAATAAAAGTAGTTATCATTAAAAAGTTTTGGGGATAAAGAATATGTATATTCTTAAGTACAATCTAAAAATGATAAATGCAATAATATTGGTAGGATTAAAAATATATATGGACATATTTTTGACGTCATTATTAAACTTTATGTTATAGGCATTCTCTTTATATACAAATAAGATTTGTAAAATTATTGTCATAGATAAAAGAGTTAAAAATAAGAAGCTATATAATTCCATAAAGATGAATTATTAAAGGATAAAAACAATATATAAATACTATAAAGTTTTTTAAAATTAAATGTCTAAAAGAAATGGGGAAAGACTACAATAAAACCAAATAATAATATAGTTAATTATTTAAACAAAATAAAAAAAAAATTAAAAGTATTAGCTTAATTATCCTATTGATTGTATAAAATTATATCTTAAGATATGTTAATATTTTGGAATGATAATATAATACATAAATGATATTAATTATAGGGTATTATTACACAATACAATTTGTTTTAAAACTTTTTTTAAAAAGTAATGATAATATGTGTAAAGAAAAGATGAAATTGAGAATAAGGTCATTTTATTGGTTAAGGGAGTGTAAGAAGAATTGATGAAGTTTCCGATAAATTGGAATTAAAAATGTAACAGATAAATATAAGTCAAATTAATTTATCTTTATAGATTAGTTGTTAAATAAATAAATAAATAATTTTTTTTTTTGATAAATATATTGGTTATCGATAATAAACGATAATAAAAAGAAAGAAATTATATCATTTTATTTCTATATTTTGTTATAAAATAAGTAAATAAATAATGTTTTTTGTATCTTACAAGAAAAATTATATATGTACCAGTCAATAAAAAGATCTATAAAAATAAGTAACAAGACAAATTATAATATTCCACTAAGATTTTGGCGTACTTTATTTTTATGTATCACTCTTATATTTTCTTGACGTTTTGTAAAAACTTCATCAAAATGCTTGAGAAGTTCCTGAAAATTCATTTCTTTTCCAAGTTTCTTTATTTTAATTTCATCGTTGTCATGTCCTGTTACTGACAATAATGGTATTAATTGTAATCGTTTATGTAAAGTGTTAAATGCTTCTGTCTGGGGTAAAAGCATTAAAAGTGATGATAGGACAGAAGCTAAAGGTTTTTGATAGTTATACGATAATAAATCTAATCTCACATCTATAAAATAATTTGATTGAAATAATCAAAAAAAAAAATANAATATCAACTTACGTGATAAAATTGGAGATTCAATTAGTTGTATTAATCTATCAATTTCAACCAATAAGTCAACTGTCATGTCAATTTTAGAAAGACGTTTTACTATATCAGCAGCATGGCTATAATTTTGTGATAATAAACATAAACCCAAAGTATTTATTGGTTGGTAACACCAGCATCGATATATAGCCAAAAATAAATCAACACTCTCCTCTGTATCTAAATTTCGTAGTTTTTCTCTTAATTCAAAACATTCAACTGTTGTATTTAAAATAATATTTAACATTGATACCATCTTTGATATAAAGTCAGTATTAGTATCTTTTACCAGCAACAATGAAAATGATTTATAAATATGATCAGGACCTAATAATGCACATGTTTGTCGTATGATAGCCATACCTCTATCTGTCATTAGAGATGGTTCCTTTCTAAACATGTCAAGAAGAGAAGTAGTAAATTTTAATAAATATGGTGAAACAGTTCTAAGTTCATCTGACAAATCCTCTTTTAAAGTAAAATTTTCATACTCAATTTTAACACTTCTGTCCCCACAAACTTCAGCTAAAATATCAATAGCTAATATAAGAACTTCATCTGAAGGATCTGTTAATGAGGATAGCAATTTTGGAAACAACTCATCCATAAATAAAAATAATTCTGTTGGTAATGATAAATATATTTTCTGAATCCATTTTAAACTGGCAATTCTTGTTTCAATAGCTTCATATGATATATGAAATAACAAAACATCAACAATCTCTTTCATTGGTAAATGCCCTCCTGTCAAATCTAATTCATTAAGTTTCTTATTAATAGCATTAGCTTTTGTATCTGTTGAAGTTAAACATGGTAAAACAGCAGTTAAGTAATTAGGTAAATGAGGAAAAATTAATTGAGATTCTGAAACTATTATTAATTTTTCCAACCATATTAAGGCAACTCTTTTCCCAACAAAATTATTGGAAGAATTTTTTGTATGAACAACCAAAATATCAATAACAGCTTTAATGTTAATGTTATTAATATTATCCTTATTAATCTTTGCCAACAGTTGGTTTAAAACATTTTCAGTAAATGTTCTAACAACATCCATATTGTCACCTAACATTTTAAAAAGGCCATCTATAATTTCAGGAATATATATAACAATATCAAAACCAGGAATATCAATCATATGTTTTAACCACGAAATTACAAATCTTCTACAATAAAATTCTTCAGCATATATGCGTTCCTTAATTAAAACCATAACTTTTTCCACATTAAAACCTTCTGTTGTCTTCACAATATCTTTTAATAACCTTTCAAGTAAATCAGAACCACTTCTGACATTTTGATCGGTATCTGCAGAAAGCTGAAAAATATTTATTTATTTATTTGAATATTTCTTTATAAACAAACCCTCCACAATGTATCAAAAAGTTGATCAAACATATTCAAAGAATTTCCTTTACATATTTTAACGACATTATATAGAGACTGAAATAACAAAAAATATATTTTCACTCATTTTTTTCATCAAAACATACTTCACATGCATAATATCGAACTTTTGATTCATGATCAGAAAAGCTTGGCATGACAGCTTCAATTAAAGTTCTTGTATATGGAAGAGAATTCTATAAAATATTGATATAAACTTTAATTAAATACAAAAAATTACTTTTCCCAGAGCTATGGCAACTGCTGCAATACCAATTAAACCACCTGCTCTAGCGTGCATATTAGGATTTGTTGTAAGTCCACACAATATCATGATAACACGTTCTAAATCTTTTGTTTGATCATTTTTTACAATCTCCCTAACCTGTCTTTATTATGAAATAATTATTATAATAATATAAGATATTCGAAACTTACTTTTCCAAATCAGTTGCAGCTAACTTTCTTTTTTCAAATAATTTATCAGTTAAAGCTTTTACCAAACTGGCAGTTAATGGAGCATATTGACTATCACTCATAATAAAGTTAAATCCACCACATCAAACTAAACTTTTTCTTTTACTTGATTATCTAAAGTTACGTGTCGTAACAATCATTGGAATTTCGTTTATTTATTGAAAAAAATATGTTTTATACTAATATTAAAAAGAAAACTTTTTTTTAATTCAAAGAAAGGATAAAAAGTTTTATAAAAACATTAGTCAAATTTTCTTAAGATAGAGGAATCATTATAAAAGCTTATTAAAGTATTTGAGATCATTCATACTTCATATCTTTTTGAACAATATTATACAATTTTAAAGAATAAAAATCTTCATAAGATAAAAGCGAGTAAATGTACCTATTATACCCATACCTCAAGAGATTTTTAAAAAATAAAAATCTTCATAAAAAAAAGGCGCGTAAATGTACCTATTATTCCCATACCTCAAGAGATTTATTTAATCGTATAGATACATTTGCATGCTTAATCATTACATCTATCTTTTTTGACCTTCCTAGTATTTATCTAAATTTTATTTTTGATGAAAAAACTTCTTGTAATTATTTTTCAGAGTTTAAGACAATTTGAAGTAATACACAATTTGATGAATGTTGTGTACAATGAAAAAAAAATTGTAAGTTTGATTTATGTTCTTTAACAAAATATTAAAAATTTATTTCCACAATTTTTGTATACATATATAATTTATGATGACCTAGAATGATATCGAGAAAAATAAATTTAAATAAGTCAATGATATAAAATAGATTCTTTTTTTAATTAATATTATTATTTACCCCATTCAAATTTTCTACCGAGACAATATCTTTTTTTTTTGATGACATCTTTTATATTTTATTAAATCTTATGAGATTTATCAATATTTTTTAAACTAAAATTTAGCGGATATATTCATATTATTATTCTGTAGGTTTTTAACATAGATGGAAAAAAAAANAAAAAAAATTTGTTTTACAGCTTTGTATATCACAATTTTCGTCCCTCACAATAATATATCTCACACCATCAATATGTATAATATTATATCCAGGCCATTTGCCTCAATATACATATCAATACAAACTTATAATATACATTATTTATTTGTCATTTTACAATACTATAATCGAACAACCCTCTTAAATTAATTTTAATGATATTCACTAACATATTGTATTAACAACAAAACTTTTTTAACACTTTTCGTACGATTTTTTTTATTTTTACCAAATTTCTTCTTTGCTAAACTTAAATGTTCATTATTATTGTTAGAAATGTGTAAAATACTACAAAAAAGACAAAACATATGATTATATTTATAAATATTAATAAAAATATGATAATTTTTAATCATTAGTTTTCTTTATCAAAACATGTTCTTTTTTTAATTTTTTAACATATGCACAAAAATCTCTCATTAACATATATCTGTACATATTTTTTCATGAGCTCTCTCTATACCCTTTAACCAACGACTCCAATAATATCATCATTATACATAATATATTGATGCTCTTCACAATAATTCCTCTTCTTATCAAAAAATTTCCATATATTTCTCTTTTAAAACATTAATAATTTTTCAAATCATAATATTTAACTTGATGATAATCTTCAGAAATGTAAAAATATTTACAAATAATTGTCTTCTAATGCTGACGTATATTTAAAAATTACATGTATCTATATGTATCAATATTGTTTAGTAGTGTTATGTGGTGCAGGAAAATGATATATATATATATTTATATACACTTGTTAAAAAGGTTGAAAAATATATTTCAGGAAGAGCGATAAGTGTTATCTTGAATATATGATTTACAAAATGAGAAAGTGTACACTTTTATTTCTTACTCTGATAATAGACATACAAAAATTTTTAGAAGGTTGTTCCATTTTAAGGAGATATCTACATTATTCTCATTCAATTTTTTTCATCTATAATCGTGATTGAAAATTTTAATGTTAATATAGAGAGTTTAAATAGAAGGTTGATTTAAAATACTGATTTGTTTAATTAGCTGACGACGTATCATCGTCAAAGCAAGTTGAAAAGATATTTGTATATTATATATATAGATGTGATTTAATTGTGAAGGACAGCATTCATAAGTAATAGCGGAAAGTTTATGTGCCCACTACTGTATATAGCTTTCGGTATCGAAATATAATTATTATTGTCGTATGGATCAAGATCACTTTCATCTACTCATTATTAAATATCTTTGTCGGCTATAATCTATTACTTCATTCTCTGTTCATCCAATACTTTTGCTTTTTTATTATTAAGGTGATTATTTGTTACAAAAAATAATGAGAGATAAAAAAAANAAAAAAAATATTCAAGAAAAAAAATTGATGGGAGGGGTATATTTATTTATGAAAACCACCTGTAATAATATTATTATTTAACTTTTTTGTTGTTTTCAATTTCCTTTTTAACTATTATTTATCCTCTTTGTATAACTTATAACAAATTAGTTGTAATCATTTTTAATCCTATTTTTATAACAAAATTTAAAACTTTTTTGTAGCAATCTTATTAAGTAGTAATAAAATTATTATTAAGATAAAATATTTTTCATTGTAAAAATGGGTATTAAAACTAATCATGTTAAAAAATTCTTATGCATCTTTACCCCTTGACAAAACTTTTTCCATCTTTTATTACTACTATATATGTACATAAATTAAAAATTGTATATAAATTTTTATATCATTTCAATTAATACATACCAAAATTTCTGTTGTAGTTTAACCGTTTTTATTAAAACACATATTTCTTATGGTTTTTGATTTAATAATATCCTTGATATTATTATATATACAAAATACATTAATTCCCTATAGTAACCTCAAAATTTAATGTATATATTGATGATTTAATTGATGTCGGTGATAGAGACATACTTCATATATCTTGACCAATTGTGTCATGATTGAGGATCGAGTAAAAAGGGATAAAAAAGGATATATACACAACGTTTCATACTACTACCTATTATATATAGTAATGATAGTACTTTTGATGTTTAATATTTATTCATATTATTAATTGCTATAGTAACTTCTCTCCTTTCAAAATATATATATCTTCTCCATATAACTCTTCCTCCCATCTTATATATATATATATCTATACCAGCTGTCTTTTAATGTTTTTGATGGACAATTAGTATTCTTTTGCAAAATTTATTTCTACCACATTGATGTATATTATAATACAAGATGCAGCCTTTCTTGTCAATATATTATATCCTCCTCATCATGAGGTCATCTTCAACTCATGTTTTATAAGAATATTATATATCCCAACAATTTTAATTAATTTAACTTTTTTTTTTATTTTAAAACTAGATGAATTTATATAGAAATGTATAATTTTATATAAAATGAAAGTATTAAAAAAAGATACTTAATAATAACCTGACGTCATTGGAATTGTATTTGTTTATACATTCAATCCAGTAAATGGCATTAAATTTATATATATATATATATTATTTTTATCCTTAAAGATATCTTTTTCCATTTATTTATTTATAAAAACAGTTAAACAAAAATAATTTGCGTGGAGGAGATTATTAATATAAAAAGTAACATAATATATCATGCCAATAAAAAGTATCCAATTTTATAAAGTTGTGATTTATTTATAAACAATATTTATAAACTATTATATTTAGTGTCTAAAAAAAGTTGTATTTTATTTTGTAACACCTTGAGAAATAATTGATTTATAACAATAAATTAAAAACTTTTTTATATAACTACAAAAACATTCAAATGTCAGTCCTCCACCCCTTCAGTACATTTTTATTGACTATATTTTATTTTATCTTCAAATAAAGTGTTATTTACTCAAGATTATATGGTCATGTCACTTTCTCCTATATGCCATTACATATCTCTATATATATATATATAAACGAACAGAAGAGTACAGATACTTTTATAACAATTCCATTTTAATGTATATATGTATATGTACAACGTACTTTTTAACCCCCTTTCTTTTCAATAATTTTCTAATATTTCAATATTTTTTTTTTATTTAAATTAAAAATATTATATCGAAGAAAATTTGAACATTTTATGTATGCAACCAAGTAGTTTTCATGTTCATTGGACTCTACAAATGGATTTCATATAAAATGTGTTAGGGAACACAAAACAAAAATTGTATATTAACTATTTTTCTTATTATAAAATAATACAATTTATATCCTTATGTTATAAAATAATAATAAATTTTACTATTATAAATATGTTTCCTCCAACCTCTTTAAGATCTTAATTACATTTTAAACCAATATTATCTTCTTTTTGTATATCAATTATGCATATAACAGACAAAATAATATGATCACTCATAATCGCCACCCTTTCATTAATAATTTTTTCTCCTTATTATTATAACAAATATGTATATTATATTAATTTATAAAAATGGTTTTTCACTTTTACTATTATACATTTAATTTTACAAAAACTTTAAAATTCTAATATACATTTTACAATTTCATCTATTTAAAAAAACCTTATTTTCTATTATACTTTATCTTGTTTTTCATTGACCCATTTAAAATCTTTCCATAACCTTTAACTACCTTTTAATTCAAACACTTTTGTAGTGTTTAAAATATATAAGTACATATATAATATTGATAAGAAAATGTTTTAGTTTCTTTTAAAATACATTATTTTAATTAATACAGTTATATATTATCATTATTTTGCTTCCATTGATATACAATAAGTAAAAAAATTATATAACTACTAAAAAAAGGACCTTCCTTAGATCTTAAACGTGTATGGTGTTACAGATTGTTTAATAAAAATATAAAATATATTAGAAAAAAAAAATTCTCCTTCGCATATATTTTTTAACAATTTTAGAATTTTTATAATATTATAATAAATATATTTAGCTTTAAAGGAAGAAAAAATGAGGAGAACGTTTACATATATGTATAACTTTAATGTTATTCTTTTTAGCATGCAAAATGAAAATTTCTTTTTCCATTATTGAATATCATAGCTATAATTTGACATTTAATGTATGATAAATGTTTTTTATACATATAATTGAATTCTATTTTATTATTTCTTATTATTATATTCACCACACATTGGATAGATATATATTCTCCCCTTTTATTATCATTTCATTTTTTAACATTTCATGTCAAATATTTAATATAATGTTGGGATAGTTTATGGTACTTTAAAAAATTATTCAAAAAAATATATATACTTTTGAGTAGTGTAGTTTTAGGTATATAGTTTGTTCTCATTACATCAATATATATATATATATATACTTATTAGTAATTATATTTTACAGTACTAAAAAATATATAAAATTCCTTCTGCATATTAATTAGTGATAATTTATTTTGTTATCTTATTAACAATTTTAATATATTTATTAATTAATATTTACTTATTAAGAATATTTATATTAAAAATAAGTAAAACATAACTTATGTTACCCTCAAATTGATTTAATTTTTCTTTGTAGCATAATTTATTTATAAAAAAAGATTAATATTTATAGATCATCTAACTGAGAAGGGCTTTATATATGATTTTATATGATAAGGTGGTAGTGTAAATAATTAGCTTATAGTACTGGTATGGGTCTATGTAAGTCATTAATCTAACAAATAGAATAATGATGGACAACAAGACACTGTCTTTATGTACAAGAATGAAACTCAAAAAGGGGCTGGACAAAAAGTGTAAAAGTAGATATATATATATATAAATATTTTGTGACGCCACATAATATAAACTCACACAGCATCGTGGCCAACCATCATCACCATATTTTGGTTGTGGTGTAGAAAAAAGGATGATTGTATGTGTGCCGCCTCAAAACGTTACTTTATAGTGGTTGTCAAAATGGCCTCTCTCGTTTTCTTTTTTACTTCATTTACATCCTTCAAAAATCATAGACACATCTAGGAGTAGCACCGTCTTGATCATTTTCAAGCTTTGACTGCTACAAATACATTCTATCTTAAAATTTAAATGACTAATATAATATTATTTTTTCGGTCAAAGAAAAAGTGAATATAAATTTTATAAAAAATGACCTTCCTGAGTCTGATTACATAGATCAAAAATTTTCTCTTTATCTATAAATGAAAAATATATTGGAGATTAATTTATAATCATTATATATTATGAAAACATGGTAATACTTTTCATAAATCACGGTCCATTTTAACACAAACTTCACTTTATTCATATTCATCCATCTATCCATCCCCTTTCCATATTTTTTTTTCTCATTTTTCGTCGACACATTCCATCACATACATACAAAATGTATTTTCTTATTTATAAATCATTTCCCTATATATTTATAATCTCTTTAAAGATTCTTCTCGAAGATTCCTTTTATAAATCATTTTTATTTACATATTTTTGATCATTTGATAATATAGTGTATTATATATATATATATGTGATTTTTAGATTATATAGACGTTTATACTCCCGTCCTTTATATCAAAAACTATTCACAAAATCACTTATTATATTAGAACATCAAAAATAAAACATTTACTTTTACAACAACAAAAAAGAATGGATGCTTTTGATGATATCGCTTATTTAAATGGTGAAAATTCATTACCAGCAATGGAAACATTAGATGAATACTTTAATTTTGATAATAACCATCCTTCTATGTCATTATTGAATGGTAATGAGGTGTTTGACAATTTTGATCTTGATCAAATGTATAATAATTTACCGGAAGAAGATAAGAAAGAAACCAATTTTAAGGATTATGAGGACAACCTAGCATTTACTCTTCATCCGTCATCACCTAGTTCTGATGAATCAATATTTAATTCTCATACTTCATCAACCTCTTCTGATTCAGGAATAGAATCACCGCCTGTTGATTTATTTTCAATACAATTATCCTCAGATTTTGACGAAAAAAATTACTCAAGTTGTAATAGAAATGGAACAAAAGCGGGCCTTTTGTCACCAGATGACATTTCATTGCATGACATTCCAATGGAATTTGATGAAAAAAGTTTAGATGTTTGTTATAACAATGTAATGCCATCTAATAATAGTATAAGGTCTGCATATAATACTACGACTGATAACTTAGAAACAATTGGTAGACCAGCAGCAAGAACATCTGCAAGACAAAGAACAAATATGAATGGAGGAAATCAAGGTAATCGAAATGTTATCAGAATTAGTAAGTTTTTATCATTATATAGAGGTTCTTTTTCATTATTTTCTAAAAATGTTTATACTTTTGTATATTAATGTCAAAAAGATGATGAAAAGAGCCTTTTTGTTTTCTAAGACAATAGTTTAAAAAAAGTGTGGATTTAGCTATTACTTTTTTAATGTTTCCTCCACATTCCCTCCATTATATTGTATCATTACTATTGATATTTCCCATATCAAGGCCATTCATCTTTCCGATTCGTCTTAATTATACAATTCTTTTATTACAATTATAATGTTTTATTACTCTATAAATAACATACAATTATTAACTTTTTTTAATAGCTCTCTCAACTTTAAACCTTCACTTAAGAAAGTACAAACATATCTTAAGTAATTTTTCTTATATACTCTTATATAATATTACAACAAATAATATATAAAATGTAGGAAGAAATTGAGGAAATTATTTTTATATATTTAATGTCATATCATCTTTAAAGCAACTTTTAAAATTAGTTTAATATTTTTGTCTTTAAACTTGAAGGAGTAACAAAAACAAAAAAAGTTTTGAAACATATCTATTTCTTGAAAGTGTTATAAACACAAAACTTTTTGTAAATATTATAAAAATATATATATATATATATTTAGTTTAAATATTTTTATAAATCTTAACAACAAAATATGTTGCAATTAAAGTAATAATAAAAAATGCCCCATCATTTTATTAACATATTTTATCTTAATAATAATATATTATTAAGATGTTTCAAGAAGAAAAGGTACAATATTTGATATAATATACATTTCATTTATATAAATGTGAAAAATTAGATAAACTAAAATATTTGCAAATTTTGTGATGACGATTATATCTTTGTACAAATATATTAATTAGAAGTCAATTGAACTATTATTTTAATGTCAATATATTATCTTATCACTGTTTGGTCATAATTAGATATGAATAATTTTTTAATGAATAAGATACATATAATATGAATAACTTTAAGATTTTTCAACTATTCATCATACTATGATACATCTATTGATAGTACAATAAAAATATTTTGGTAAAAGGAAATTTTTGAATAATTAAGAATAAATGATTAGTGTCTTTTGCATATTTGTACCAAAGATTTGAAGGTATTGAGAGAGACAACTTGTTACATGCATATGATTTATTTTTAAATTTATTGGTAAAAATTAAAATTGAATTTTTATATTATTAAATATTAAATAAAAATCATCTTTTAGAACCTCAAACACGTAACTGTCGTGGAGGAGCATCAAACAATAATTCAAAGTACTCCAATTTTAATGATATGAAAGAGGAACACATAAGTTCACCATCATTATCACCAGAACCAAATTTGTGTAAGGATAACAATATAAATAATCGCAAATTTCCACTTCTTGTTTTGACAGAAGAAGAAAAAAGACTTTGTAAGAAGGAAGGAATTCATTTGCCAGAACATTATCCCTTAACTAAAGCTGAGGAGAGAGAGTTAAAAAGAATCAGAAGAAAGATTAGAAATAAGAAGTCAGCTCAAACTAGTAGAAAAAGAAAGCAGGTTAGTTTGTTATCCTTTTTAAAAAAGTTATAGTTTTTGATTGATGAAATTATATAAAAAAAATGATAAGATTTTGACACACTATATTAATATACCTTGTGAATTGGTTTAGTTGACAATTACTAAAAAAAAATTCTATTATACAAATAGGTGAAAAAAATTTCTCTTTTAACAAATATAATATGTCTTTGATTTATAAAATATATCATATATTTGTTTGGTTCTCCCTTGTACCAGGTGTTTCTTATTAAAAGTCTTATTCCGCTTACACATGATATATAACAACAAATAGTTTTGTAAATAAAAATGATGTATTATTAGAAACAGTTAGTAAAGTTTTTAAATTATGAGACATACTTGATGTTTGTTGATTTTTAACGCTTTTTTCATTACTGTACCCATATGTACATTAAGGATCAAATGATAATTTTAACTTTAAAGTATGTTTAATTTTCTTTTAAACACACAAAAGTAAAGCTTAAAATATTATTTTTTTTTTAAAAATATAAACTTTTTTATTTTTGAAAACTTGTGATATAGAATTAGATAGGCGGCTACTCTCGTAAATACAATAAAATTAGATTGAATTCCATAATTGTTAGAAGGTCATTAACAATTATTGTAATATTTGTGACATATCATCTAAAAGTAGATTATGTCAAGGAGTTGTTAGGTATAAGAATTGATTTGTATAAATATATTTAGTTATAAAGTAAGGGATTTTGTTTCTTTTCAATTTACAAAAAATATAAATTGTAAAGAAAGAAGTTATTGTATTATTGTTTGGTAGAATTAAATTGAGTTCTCAAGTGTAGGCATTTATCAAAGGATTATTTCTATTTGTTTATTTTAAAAGATGGCAATGCCAATCATGTATAATAAAGTTTCAGGATAACTCTTGATTAAATATCTATAAAAAGGTCGTCTCATATAAATTTATAATTGTGTGCTAAACATTTAAACATCCGAAAGGGGAGATAAATAAATATTCATTATAATAAAGAAGGGAAAGGTAGATATAGGACAATTAAAAGATTAGTAATCTTTATAAAGTGTTAAATTTATGTTTATTAAAGAATAATTATACAATGATTTATATATAAATTTATTTATTATGGATATATATTTATAGGATTATATTGAAGCACTAGAACATAGAGTTGACCAAACAGATAATGAAAATAGAGAGTTACGTCAGAAGCTAGAAAATTTAAATAATGAAAATCAAAGTATTATGGCTCAATTACGAAAGCTTCAGGCATTGCTTACAAAAGAAGCTAAAAATACAGCACAAACATCTACATGTTTAGCAGTTATGGTACTTTCTGTTTGTCTTCTCGTAGCACCAAATTTATCACCACTTTCCAAAAGTCGTTTTAATGAAAGTGAAGAAGCACAAAAATCAGTACAATTTAAAAGAGGTGCTTTATTTATGGGATCTGTCCTAAGTGGTGGATCGCCTTCTAGAACTCTAGTTGATTTTAGTCATCCAAACAATGATTTCTTTGGTAAATCAATAAGATCCAAAAAAGATGAGGAATGCATTGTTATGGATAAGGATATGAATCAACTTTATGAACAAAAGGTCACACCACCTGTTCCACGTAATGCTCATAGACAAACAATTATGGAAAATAGAAATCCGCAGGTAAAGAGAGTTGTAAGTGGAAAAATTACAAGAATATCATCTACAGATAATAATTGTTCTAAACCAATGACATACAATGTTTTCCAAAGAACAACAACTCACCCATCACCATTGACAGCAGTAATTCCCACAGTAAAAACTACAATTGTTAAAAGAGATGCTTATGGAGGACAAAATACTGTTCAGGATGGAGATAATTATAATCTTAATGGAATGCCAGTTACAAGAGTTATCAAGAGAAGTATTAACTCAACACAACAAACAACAATACCTAACCAACAACAACTACAACAACACTCTTTATATGGGCATCAACAAAATTACTATATGGTTGAACCTCAAATCAAACGTATACGTATGCAGCAAATGTAGAAGAAACTTAAAGATGTTGAAATTTGGAGAATGAAGATGTTTATATATTTAAATAAGAAAAAAAAAAGAAATATCGTTTTAAAATATATTAATCTTTGTTGGATTTTTGAAATGACAACATGAGAAGGCAAATGATGTAATATTCAATAGAGCAAAAAAAGTTTTATATTGAGATTAAAGAGTTTATCTTCCACATTCTATAAAGTATTGAGAGAAAAAAAAGAGAATAACCGCTGCGACAAAAAAAAAACTAAAAACCAAAAATTGTTATCATCATCCGTTGTTAAATCCCTATTATTATTTCTATTATATTATTATTATTATTATTATTAAATCTATAAGATCTTTAAATTATTCCACTTGCTTTATGCATACATTTTTACATCATTATTACAATTTTTTATTTAAAAGACATTGCTTATTTAAAAAAATGTTATCATCAAAAAGAAAAAAAAATATTATTGTTTATATATAGATATATATTTTTCAATAATCATATTGAATAGAAGTTGTACTTTTATATCATAATTTTATTATACTATTTATTAATATATATTTAATATGCTTTTTATTATAATCCATTAATTTTTATAGATTGATGTAAAATATTATGCATGGGGATAATATTTATTATTTTGTTTAAGATTATTATATTTTCCATAAGATTATAATATTATTGTTTGTCCAATTTCATTTTTTTTTTATTAGTTGTCGGGTTTTTACTGTGTATAAAAGTTTTTTAAAAAAAAAAATTTCTTTTCTAATTTGTTATCTTTTTAAAAAATTGTTTGCATACAATCTTTTATCATACCCCATAAAGGATTAGATAACCTTAATGGAGATGTATAATATTAATTGCAATTTAGTTTAAATATTATAAACTAAGGCTTTTGGATACACCTATTTAATATACATCTTGCTACTTCTAATTATTGAAGCTGAAAAGATCATAATAAACAAAATTGGCTTTTATATAGCCCCTTTAGTCATATGACTCATCGTTTTGATGGATGTCTCTCTCATCCTTCAGATATATAATAACTCTTTGTGAAGCCTTATAAATATGATTCTTCTTAAAATATATCAATAAAAATTATTCCTATTTTTCATCACCACATTAATGTTTTATGCATTCTGTATGGAACATAGGCGAGATACCAAAATTATTTTATAAAATATTGTTTTGTAAAGCAATTTTTTAACGAAAAAATTTTGAAACAATTTTTTAGTAGTTATAAAATAAGGAATGAATATTGGAGATTTAAAAAGTGCTTTGGAGAGTGATTGTCTTATGCAACAATCATGGGTAATATCTATTTGTGTTTATTTCACTTTTACCTATTTTTGGTACCTTTTTTAGGGATTCTTCAAGTTGGTTGAAAGGTTAAATAAAACTGTTAATGATGAAAAAAAAAGAGTAAGTTGTTTTATTGTTTGTGAATCTTTTTATAATTTTAATACATAATAGTAAACAAGATTTATGTTCCAAATATTTTATTTCCCTGTTAAACTAATTTAAAAGAGGAAATGTCTTTATATAGTTAAAAAAATTTTATAATAAATTTGTTTACATGACAATGTCCCTTTTATGTGAAGCGACATTAAAGAGATACCATTTATGTGTGTCTTTTTCATTCTTTGAGTATTTCCTTCAATAATAATACATGTCCATTATAGGCAAAATATAGAAGCTTATACTATGAACTTTTTCAAAGTTCAAAACCAAATGTATGTTCATTGGCATTGGATCATGCAAAAGGATTGGTAGATAAAGGAATATTTGATAAAGAATCATTGCTAAATGAATTAAAAATTGATATTTCACAAGGCCAAATTTGTGTTGACTACCTTAAAGTTTTTGAATTATTTTTAGAGGACGATAAGTATTTAGAGTAAGAGAAAATTATTTAGGGACTTTCTAAAAATATTATTGTATTTTTTAGTCATCTTTTATCAATTTTTCGAGTTTTATGTGGAAAGGATGAGGAACAGTTAAAAGTTACCAGGTTAATGCAAAATATTAGTATGGAACGGTATTGTTAACAAACATTTTTTAAATATTTTTATTTAACAATTATTTTTTAGTGCTGTAAAATTAACTGCATCAATTATTTATGATCATTTGGATGTAAGTAAAAAAGAAGAAGATGGTTACATCAAAGCACCACTTCGTAGTATTATTGTTCAACAAATTCTTGAAAGGGACGATGATTCTCCATATTTTCATGCTTTTGTTGAAACACTATGTGATCATTTTTTCCAATGTTTCTTATATAGAAATAGCTTTATAAACTTTTTAAGATGTAGGGTTGAAAAAAAGAAAGTAATTCGTGAGAAATGGGCAAAGATGATACTAATGAATTTAGGTTAGTTTTTGATAAAAAAAAATAGTTTAAATTGTTTGGTTGGTAATTAATTATACATAAAATAATCCTGTTCTTAAAAATGTATTTGGTATATGTATCTTTATCATGCCAATAGTAAAATTTTTATATACACTTATTTTGTAGTATACTTAACTTTGGTGTTAAAAACAAGTTTTTTGAGAAAGATTTTTATATTAACAAACTAATTTTAGATTCATTTCCAAATGCTATTATACAATGTGATGAGATAATGAAATATAGAAACATTATTTTTGATGTTAATAATCTTTTAAAGATGGGATTTAATGAATCATTATATGAATTAATTAAATGTAATAAGAAATTTCCAATACATCCATATTTAAATGATATGCTGACTCTTCATGCAAATATGCAAATAGTAGGAATAAAAACAAATCTTAGCCAAAAATATTTTAAGGAAGAATTTGAAAGAGAGTTACGTAAATGTGCTACAAGTTGTAGAGAAGCTTCCATTATATTACCTGATTGGTATGATGGAGAGTGTGGAAATGAATTCGATTATAATTATTTACTTTTGGTTGCTGATAATGAATTAAATTTAAATGAATATATTAAATTATGTTTAGTTGATGGAAAAAAGGATGATTATTATATATTAGCATGTCTTTCAAGATGCATTGCTCCAGATATATTGGATAAGTATTGTGAAACATTGGTAAATTTATCAAAAAAATTTCCTGATATCACATTTCAAGTTTTTTCACTTCTATACCATATGACAAACTCTTGTAAGAGGGATTTAAGGTTTTATATCATTTTAAAGTATGTTATAAAATTGGATATGGATTTAATACATGTTAAACAAGGTGTTGAAAAATTATTTAGGGAGGTATTTAATCACATTGATCAGGAGACAAGATTAAATGGTCTTAAATTGATGGGTGAATTAAATTCAAGGGATAGACGTTTCTTTGATTTCTTCAAAGATTATCTATTTGATATAAAAATTGATGGAGACGAAACTATTGAAATAGCTAAAATGAATGAAATAGTAAAAATTTGTAATGAAGATGAAAAATCTATTGAATTTATTGAAAAATTATACACTATTTTAAATACAAAATCACCACTAAGATGTTTAGCATTGAAAGCATTAGTAAATTTATGTAAAAATGAAGCATTATCAATAACAGAGTTGGATAAAAATACAAAACATTTGATTGATTCAATGACAGAGGAAGAAATTTCTGATTATTGTCGTTTATTATCATTAGTAACTGTTGAAAATACTAGCGAAGATTTCTATAAATCATCTATAAATGCATTATGGAAATATAAAGATTCTGAATCTTCAATAATATCTCAAAATGCATGGTTAGGATTATCAAATTTTATTTTAAATTATTCATTTGAGGATATAACTACAGCAATTGGATTAAAATCACTTACACCATCAGAGATTTTGAAAATTGGTAAAGTTTATTCAGAGAATGAAAATTTATACATAAATAATGAACAACTTGATAATGGATTTTTACATTTTGTAAGAAAATATGTTCAATATGATTTAGAAGATATGGGTAGATCACCATACACATATACTAGAGATATTGAATTTAGGAAGGACTTTAAAGATTCTTTTAGTCAATTGAATGTTGAAAGAGGATTTATTCCTGAGAAGTATGTAGCATTATTTGGAAATTTAATTGTTAAACATAAGGAACAGAAAGCAGATTGGTGTAGATTAACAAATTATTCTAATTATTTTAAAATTAAAATATCAAATAATACTATTTGTGATGTAATTGATTTTATCAATTATTCTATTTCTTCAAAACAAATTGCTGTTCAAGCTATTGATGCTATCATTGATAAAGCAATGAGTGAATCAAGTGGTTTACATGAAAGTGATATTAAACATGCTTTAATATCAATTGATGAACAAATAAGTAGTTACATAGTAAAAAGTTCAAAGTTGATTGGAAAATTCTTTGCTAATATTCCACTATTCTTAGGACATATTCAAGAATGGGTTCGTTGTTATCGTCAAACAACTACTGAACCTTCAATATATATAGATAAATTTATAATATCATACAAATTATCATCATTCTCCAAAATGATCAATTTTTTATTTAGTTCTATAGTACCAGAAACAATACTTGGATCTTTTAAAGCTATGAATTGGCGTACTGTTACAAAAAATTCTCATGATAATTCTTATATATTATTTGCTTTATCAGCTATTTATTTTATGTCTGATGATGGTGAAAAATTATTGTTAGCTAGATTGTTGGATCTTTGTAGAGTAGAAATTGAACAATTATTAACAAATGATGAAAATAGTGAACAGGTTATACCGAAATGGATAAGAACATTAGCAAGAACAATTCTTTTGGATATGAATACAGATGATGACATGTCAAATATTTTAATAAATTTAGGAAAAGGAAATCTGATAAATGAGACTGATATGAAAATATGTTTTGAAGATAATGCTAACTTTAAAAATTTTATGTGGATATTGGGATTAGATAAGGAATACATTAGAAGAGTAAATGAATCATTTGAAAGAGATATTGATCTTGAAAAAAATATGCTTCCATTACTTAAAAGTAAAAATCTTTCATTTTCTCAAATGGCAGAGTTGATGAATGCTTTTAACAAGCTTCATTTAGAAAGTCAAATTAAGTGTAAATCTGTTTTATTTAAAAAACTTGGAAAAGTTTTGTCGACAATTGATTATATTGAAAGCGATTATGAATTGCTTTTAACTGAATTAGTCTATACACATGCTCATATCTTACAAATGATTGATGAAGAAATGCCAAATGATGTAAGTCATTTGCCAAACTCATCAATTATAAAGGAATTGATTAGATTATTAATTGATGCTGAGGTTGATCAAGAAAGTTTCCAGATATTTGTTTTAAAATGTTTTATCAATCAAAAAAGAAGTGATGGAAAACGTTTACCACCATTAAATTTAAACAATATTTTTACAATAACAAGTGAAAGTATTGTTCTTTTATGGAAAGTTGCTATTGAAAATAATGATAAATATTTATTATCTTCACTTTCTTCAGAACATAGTATTCAAAAATTATCAAATAAACAACGGATAGAAGTTTCTGAGATGCTAACTAAAGAAAATGTAAATATTCATTGGTTACCAATACCATTTATTGGAAAGAGTAATATTATTTCATTAATCTTGGAAGAATCCTTGAAGGATAAATTTGAAACAATTGATGTTAGAAAAGTATTAAACATTGATTCTAAAACAAAACAATATTACATTAGTCATTTCCTTGATTACTTTAAACCAATTGTTGCATTTTCAGATGTCAATCAACCAATTACATTATTCTTAGCAGATATTGAATTAGAATATTTACAGGATACTCAATCATTTGAATTAATGAGCCTAATTAATAGTTTAATTACAAAAGAAATTATGCATGAGGAGATTGCAAGAAAGGTTTTTTCCAATCCAACACCATTAAAAACATTAATTTTCCTCAACTTTTATAGTCAACGAGATTTTAAAGATATTTGTAAAATATTCTCAACATTAGCACAGGCTATATATGATACCAATGAAGTTGATATGGATGACAAATTATGGAAATTAGCCAATTTAATAATTATAAGTGCTACAATTCATACATATAAAAATAATATATGTTTAGAAACTAGTGATGATTTATACCTAGAAGAATTATTGTACCGTTCAGTAATTGAATTTCTCCACTATCTTAATAATACTTATCCTGATGTTTTGATTGGATTCTTTAATGTTCTAGACTCATATTACAATAGGACAGCTGTAGCACCAGAATTTCTTCCATCCCTCCTACGTTTTTACTTATCAAAGATGGGACATCAAGGATACCTTAGAATAAGGTCTAGAAATTTGTGGGATGAAACATGGAAAGTATAATAATGATAATAATTAATCTTTATTAAATTTCCTAAATCAACAATAAAAATTATAACAAATAATATTATGTATCTTATAAATTTTATTCTCTAGGTGGAGGAATTGGATAACTTTTAGGTATTGCTTTCCATTCCTTTTCAGTCCTTTTATAAATCATTTGTCTTGTAAAGTGCCCTATCTTTTTATTATCTCTTAAAGCTTGTACAGATTCACGATGTGCTGGAGATTTTAATATTTCATCCAAATTACATTCCTTCATCGGTTTATTTAATTCTTTTGTATTAACAAAATGTACATGTAATAAATCTAAATCATTTGCCAATGTATTTAAAGCTTTACGTTGAACTTCTATTGGCATATATGATTTCATAAAAAAATAGCTAGAAACAAATAAATAAAAAATAGATGTCATTTAATATACTCTTACTTTGAAGCAAGTACAGGTTCTTTCGTTTGTTTTGCAATCCTCTTAAAAGGTAAATCTTTATATCCTAAGCTTTTCATCTCTGTTATAATAGCTCCATTATCAAGTAAAAAGTTAGCACTTCTTTTTAAAGTAGAAAATAAATCACTCTATAAATTATATAATTAAAAAAATATTATAAAAAATATGATACCTACTTTACTAAGATTTTTNTCTTTGTTTACCTTAAGTTATCTCTTAAAACGAAATTTTTGGTAAAATATAATGAAAGCACCAATTTGAAGTCATCATATTTTTATTCAATGATACACAAATTATTAAATATTTACATAAAATAAAGAATATTCTTTTATAGGCTTAAAGATGCAACGTTACGATCGTGCTATTACAATCTTCTCTCCAGATGGACATTTATTTCAAGTTGATTATGCTCAAGAAGCTGTTAAGAAGGGAGCAACTGCCGTATGTTTTGTCATATATATATATATTTATTAAAATATATCTTTACTTTAGTTAGGTGTAAAAGGAAAAGATTGTATTGTTATTGGCGTTGAAAAGAAATCAATTCCAGCCTTACAAGATGATCGTACAATTCGTAAAATTCATAAAATTGATGAACATGTAATGATTGCATTTGCTGGTCTTAGTGCTGATGCTCGTGTCCTAGTTGATCATGCTCGTATTGAGTGTCAAACATACAAATTGACATTAGAAGATCCTGTAACAGTAGCATATATTGCACGTTTCCTTGCTAACACTAAACAACGTTATACACAAAGTCCTGGTAGAAGACCATTTGGTATTTCGATGTTAGTTGGTGGATTTGATTTTGATGGAACCCCAAGACTTTACAAAACAGAACCATCTGGTACATATTATGAATACTTGGCTAACAGTACTGGACGTGGAGAAAAACCTGTACGTGAATATTTGGAGGAACATTATAATGAAGAAAATGTCAAAGATGAAGCAGCAACTTTAAAATTGGTAGTTAATGCTTTGTCTCAAGTTGTTCAATCAGGTGCACAAAATATTGAAATTGCTGTTATGAAATATAATCCACAAGCATCTCATCATACTTCCCATAGAATACTTCCTGTCGAGGAGGTTGAACAATTGTTAAAGGTTGTTGAAACAGAGCGTGCTGCAGCTGAAGCTTCATCAAAGTCAAAAAAACAATAAAATTTGATTTATAATTTATTTAACTACTTCCTCTTAAAATTCCGGTGGATGAGGATAAATGATTATTATGATTAACTATACTATTAAATAAATTCTTTATGACACAAATTCATATATTAATGAAAAAAAGGTTATCAATATTTTATTAATTAAGTAATCATCTAAAAAGTATCGGAATAAATTATTAGTAAGTTTTAGTTACAATAATTTTCAATATAATATATCCTACCATCTGCTAATTTTTAGTTTCTAACCTGTAAGTAATAATCGGCTTTTATATAAAGAATATGAATGTTCACTCTTTGATGATTTACACTACCATGCACTTTTAATTATCACTCCTATAATAGATATTCTTAATATAATAATGAAAACTGATTTGTAATTTTAGTAAGCACCTGTCACATTGCTTACAAAATGGTACAAAGTGAAATATAGGTAATTAGCTATTTAGAAAAGATTATAGAATAGGAATAAATTTAAATTGAGGTTTTTACAAAGATAATTATTATTCGTGCCAGTTTGGCTATAAACTGTGCACTTAAAAATATATTTTATATTATCTATACTATTATCAATATTATTTAATTATATATTGATGTATACTTATATTTTGATATGATTTTTTATAATTTTTTATCAAATATTTATATTAATTTTTTAATTTTAACTTTACAAATACCATTATTTTTAAATTGTCAGCAAACGTATCAAGATATTTCAACGATAGATTTATTTGGAAACAAACAACCAATTTTTAATTATTTACCAAATCCTGGACATGTTGATATTAAAAGATTAGATGAATACCTTCAACATAGTGATCATCGAGAAGAGGAAGGTTGGTGGCACTTATTTCCATATGGACCATTATATCATGATGCTTCAATTTTAACAAAAACTAATCATGATAGACAAATAGATTTTGATTTTGATTTTCCATACTATGGATTTCGTTTCAATTATACAATGATTTATCCTGGTGGATTACTAGCATTTTCAGATCCAGAATTTATACAACCTCCTTACACCTTCCCTAATCCTAGATGGCCAGAACAGAAGGATGCCAGTTTTATTGCACCATTTTATGCTGATCAACAATTTCAATATATTGGTGAAAAAGGAATTTCAAATGTATGGTATCGTTTAGTATTTCGTCCAAGAGCATTTGAAAGATTTGATGAATGGGGTGATCCATTAATGAAGAATGGACAAGACCAATATTCAGATATGTTTAAAACACCCTATGATAGGTATCATAAACAAAAATGGGGAAGAGTTGAAGATCCCTACCTATTGGATAATATAACAATGGCTATAAGAGAAGGAATAATTGGAGCTAATGGTTTTCGAGCAGATTATGCTGTAATTGTAACTTGGGAAAGAATGGCTTATGGAGGAGCTCCAAAGATAACACAAGTTAATAAATTTGAAGAAGCCAAAAGATGGACAAATACTTATCAAGTTGTTTTGGCAACAGATGAAATTCGTAGTTATGTTATGTTTAATTATGCTCATATTAATTGGACATCTTCAAATACGGCTGGTGCATTACAAGGTAGAGGTGGTTTACAATCAGCAATAGCAGGATTTAACGCTGGTAATGGGACAGGATGGACACCATTACCTTATTCTGGTGAAGGAAGAGTTTTGAAATTGCAAGAATTTTCAAATGTCGGTGTTCCAGGAAGATGGTTGTACAGAGTTGATGAACAAATTATTCCTGGTGGTTGTTCCAATGAATCTGTTGGTTTTATGACAACAGCTCCTATTGCTGCATCTATGATTGGTGGTGTATTAGTTAATGTTTCAGGACCTTGTCTGCGAGGGGGTGATGTGGTTAAAGTAATATTTGACGAATACCAAGTTGATTGCGAAAGATTAAGTATGATAAGAGCGCAGTGTATTTTACCTGTAAACAAAATGTTTAGAACTGGTTTAGTACAAACGAGAATGTCAAGAGATGGTGGACAAAGTTATCCTTTTGTAGGAACGTTTTATTTGTTACAACCGGCACTGGCAATGCCGCAGGTAAAATTGATAGATAATCCTAGAGAAGTATTTAATAATTGGAGATCAGCAAATGCAACAAAATTACGTTTAGAGTGGGCACCATATAATTTGACAACAGACATCAATGCACAAGTTGATATTACTTTGATGGGATATTGGGAAGATACAGATGACCATGTATTTGAAGAAGTTGGTACCTTAGGATTACGACTTCCTAATTCAGGTAGTTTTGAGTTTGATCCAAGAACAATGGCTAGAACAAATATGGTTCTTGATGCATGGCGTAAATTTTCATTTGGATTTGTTCGTATTGGTCTTTCTGATCAACATGAAACTAATGGAGTTTTTTGGAGTAAGATGACACCATTTGGTTGGTATTTCAGAGATGTATGGGAATATGAATATGGAAAAGATTGGGCATTAGAATTATGTAAAGATTGGTTTGATTATGATGGTCGTCGTATAAATTATGCTATGGATTTAGAACCAACCGTTCCGTGTCCTTGTATTTTAGATCAGGCTTTATTAGATATAGGTCGCTTTATGCCATTAATAGGATGTGATAGAGATGGTGATGCTTCTTGTATTTATAATAAAGGTTCACAACATTGTGTAATGTCATCAGTTTCAACATGGACTGGTGCAGGACAAGTTTGTTGTTATGATTTTGAAGGATGGTTAATGCATTCAGATGATTATGAAAATGCTGCACATTTAAGATTTTTTTCTCCAGGTACATCTCAAAGGAGTCATCCTTTAGGTTCATATCCTTATAAAAGACCTCCATATGTACCATCATTGTCAAATTATCATACAGATGTAATGGCTTACGAAAAATGTTGTAAATGGGCTGGAAATTGTGAATTTTATTTTTGGCGTAGACAAACATCTGGTTGTCAAGAATATATTCCTCCTGTAGCAGGTATTGCTTATGGAGATCCACATTTTGTAACTTATGACGGAACAAGATATACATTTCAAGGAAAAGGATATTATATGTTAACAATGGCAAAAGATTCTATCCACGATTTTCAAGTTCAAGTTAGAATGGAACAACCTCCAAAGACAGATTGGAATCAAGATGTCATGGGGACTGTTATAACAGGAATGGCTGCAAGAGAAAATGATAGTGACATTGTTCAAATATTTGCAAGAAAAGACCATAGGAGATGGAGATATAAAATGGATGTTGTTGTAAATGGATATCATTGTTACTTTGATACACCAGAATTAAAATTACAAAGATTTAAAGGTATAACATTAAGATCACCTGAAAGAAATCATAATCAATCTGAAATTCATGTAATGTTTGAATCNGGTGCTGGGATACAAGTTCAAGAATCTCATGGAGTTCTCTCAGTGATGGTTCTTCTTCCACCACAATTTAATGAAACCTACGCTTTTCCTCGTGGTCATGATTATTATGGAACAGGTTTTGATGAGTATGGTCGTTCAACAGGAAATATTCGTCCCGATTTCTCGGATCTTCTTGTACCACCATCTACATTGCAATATTCCGCAGGAATTCAACGTTTTGTTACTGTAGGTCTACTTGGAACATTTAATGATAATCATCTTGATGACTTAATGTCTCCAGATGGTCAGATAACAATAGTCAATTATCCTCCAACTGAACAGGATAATCGGAATGCATATATTTTTGGTGAAAGATGTAAGTTTTAAAATTGTATAAAATGTTTAATAAAATAATATTAATTTTTTTTCAGGGAGAGTTGATGGATCTAAATATAAATTACTTTTCCAAGATAATATTAAACCAATTTATGATCCATTAAGATTTGGAAATGATCGTTATTATGAACCAGTATTTGATCCATATAGACTGCAATATAATGCTTCACTTGTTTTTACATTGGAAGAGGTTCGTGTAGCTTGTCAAAATGTGTATGAGTGTGAGTATGATTATTTTTTGACCGGGAGACGTGAAATAGCTATGGCTACCTTGGATACACAAAAAAAATTGTTAGAATTGAAAGATAAGGGTAGTCGAAGGAAACAAAGTTGTGGAGCATTATTAACTGGGCCAGGAGTGATAAAATATCCTCCAGGTAATAATTATTTAGATGGAGTTACTGTTACTTTTACTTGCAAACCAGAATATTTTATTCACGGTACACAACAAAGATTTTGTGTAAATGGGACATGGAGTCCAGGATGGTGGACATGGTGTAGGAGAAGAACATTGGAAACAGGTTTAAAATGGATTACTGGAATCTTAAGTAGTACAGCAATATTATTGTTTATTGCTTCAATATTTTTTGCTTGTTATCTTCGACGAATATCATTACATCCTGAAACCAAGATAACGTTACGAAGGGCAGAAAGTTGGTATGTTACAATTTTTTAAATTTATTTTAATTAATATTTTTAGTGGTGGATTAAGATCTTTAAGGAAAGTTGAAGATTATAAAGTCGAAGATAATTTTGATCATATCGATGATGATAGGATTGAGGAAACAAAAATTCCTGATACTTATAGTACCGCTTCACAAAGACAAGAGAGAAGTCCTAATCAATCAAAAAGAAGTGTAAGAATAAATCAAGTTCCAACTATTCAAGTTATACCTCCAACATGTAGTTCAAGTAACAATTCAATAAATCAATACCCTGATACTAGAATAACTCATCCACCATCTGTAATTCCAACAACACCAGTAAGGCAGTTTCGTATGGAACAAAGATATGAGTATGAGTATGTAAATGAAGGATTTGCTGATACAGAAAATATTCAAGGTCCAGTCATAACTTTAAGGCATCATCAACCGTCTCAGTTTTTGGGACGGGAAACGTCAACATAAAATAATTATTTTAATACTTGATATTTAGTTTATAAGTGATATTTTTTTTAATAAATTTATATAATGTCATTTTCCATTTTTAAATGTGTTATTTTATTAATTTTTATCTTTCAAGGTTATTTTATTTTTTGATTATTATCAAAAAAGTTTCTTTAATAATTGAAAAAATAAATATTATGATGATATATTTTTGACACGTTTTCTGTTAAATTAATATTATTATGTACAAAATTTTAATAATAAAATAAGGAGAGATAAAAATTGTTGTAATAAAGGTAAGAATATATATTAACTATTTATTGTAAAAGCAAAATATAACGTACCTTTTTACTGAAGTGAAAATTTGTATAATAAAATAAAAAGCAAAGGAGAATTTGTAATATGTATATTTGTGTTAAAACTTTTAGCCTTGAAGATGTAATATTGTTTAAAAAATTATCTTGCCTTTCAATTAAGTTTTAATAATATCTTTTATTGTTTGAATTTGATATATACATATACCCTCTCTTAAATCTATAATATTAAAGTTCTGGTCATTAGGTTTATATATATGTATTAGTTTATGTTTAGAAAAGATCATTTTATTGGAAAAACTTTTTTTTTTTCGAAAGACAAGGAATGTTTTTTGTAGTATATTTAAATTAAACTTTGCAAATGTAATTAAATTAATTAAGTAAAATTAATGGAAATATTTATGCTAGAAAAATTGAAATATATTAAATTATTTTTCGCATAAAATGTTCACTTTTTATTCAATGACATATATATTAGGGAAACCTTCTTTTTTTTAAACTTGAAATGATAAATTTTTTAAGTAATTCTAACTTAAAAACACATCATCCTTTAACATTTTATTAAGTACAAAATGACATTTAAAATTCTAGATTAATTTTTACCATCACATATAATATATATCTTTTCAATATATATATATATATATCTTTTAAACTAATATTTCCATAAGCTAGTTATTGAAATAACACTTTAATATAGTGTAAATATATATTTCAATTTCCTTAAGGTTACTTTTTTGTTTGGGATTACAATAAAAATATTTCATTTAACCTTAGAAAATACAAATTTGTTTATTATTATCACTAAAAAAGGACTATTATTTCCTTCCTCTCTCCTAAATTTCTATCTTTTCTTTTGTATCATTAAATTTATGTTATATTTATAGAGAGATGAATGAATATTTTACCTTTAATATATATAAATTAAATTATTTTATATCATATAAATTTGTATTAAGCTTTATATAATTAAATTTATACTTTTCTATTTTATACATATATAATTAAAATAAATATGTAATAAGAATACATTTAATGCTAAATTTCGTATCATCAAATTTTATTTTTCATGCATATTTATTTCTAATTAATCATTTTTAAATCTATTAGCTTAAAATGTAATTAAAATAAACATTATATACTTTAGAATTTTATCAAAAAAAGCATGTTATCATCATCTTTGGGATGAGATAATTTATTTCCAAAAAAAAGTTACTTTAAAATATTATTAGTATTTTAACAAAATAATTACACAAAAAGTTTTATATTAATAAATCACTATTTTTAATTGTCACCTTTCGAAACATCTTTAAAACTTTCTCTATCTCTTTTAATATCTTAAATATTTATATGTAAATACATATATATATGAAAGTTTTATCTTTCTTTTATTATATTACATATATATTACAATACCATGAGATGATCGTAAGTACGCAAACCATTTAAATCACCTATCATTACCAAATTTTTCTACAATCTTACCCTTTATTTACGAAATTATATCTATATATATCTTAATTATCTTTAAAATATAAATGACTTTCATTAAATTGCTATACTACATTTATACATATATATATATATTTTTCTTCTTTAATAAATAAAATATTTGTATATAGTAACAAGTATGATTACCAAAATTAGTTAACAATCATATCTCCAGTGATTAATATTTTTTGTTTTGTTATAATGTATGTTATATATAAAAAAATTACATATATATTTATTTATATACAATTGATAAAAATTATAACAATCAATTTAATTTTAATTTTTTTATATACATATCAACTCTATACATTTTTTTTATTAAACCTATTACAATTTATATTATACAACAATAAATTTAGATAAAAGATATTTTTTTTTGTATCCAACCACCAGAAAAGGTCATATTTTAGTTATTTTTAATAATAAACTAATTATATATGATTTCTGGATGGTTTGATGCATTTCGTGAAAATGGAGAACCAACTTGGTTTAATGAAATCAAGTCTCCTCTTCCTATAGATACATTTACTGTGGCAATATTTTGGTTATTTTTAACACCTCTAATAGCATTTCTTATAATTCTACCAGGGGTCCGGAAACGGAAAGGAATCTCTTCAATTTCATTCATCCTGGCAATGACTACAGGAGCAACTATTTTAGGTAAGAGTTAATATATAAAAAAAAGTATAAATATATATATCAAGTTTATATTTATCATATTATATATGTATATATATATATATTTAAAATAAAATTAATATAATTTAGTTAATTATCTTAAATATTAAAATCGTAATATTTTGTCTAATTGTATTAAAATACTTTATTTTTCTAGTTTCTATATACTACCCAGGATGGCATGAAAGTAATGCGAGAATTTTTTCATCATATCGTTCCTTTTCATCATCCAAAATTCATGCGAAGATAGGAGTTAAAATAGGATTAAAACATGTTAATATAACATTAAAATCATTATGTAAAGATGATTTATTAGAAAATGAAACAATATCACAATTTTCAAATCAATTTTTGTACAATGAAAGATTTAAATTTGATGAAGTATCTACATTATCTAAGGAATTATTAATAGCAACAAAGAAAGGTTTACCCTATCCAATATTAAAGGTTGTGGAGTACCTCTCCGTCAATGGAGGCGGTTTTCCTTGGGGAAGAGAATATAGATTGGCTGGATATTATGCAACATTCTGCCTCTGGTTAGCATTTGGTTTTTGGATTTTATTAATTGTTTTTATCTGTTTATTACCACATCATACCTTTCATATCTCATCTCTTGTTGGTGTATCAATAATAACAGCAGATTTTATCTATGCTTACAACATTCCAAAACCTTTAATTATTCGATTTGAAGGACCAAATAAGACTGTTGTAGATTTAGTGTTCAACCTAAGTACTTGTTTTTATTCAACACTTTTAGCAGGTGTGTAATTTTTTTATATTAATATATATCAATCATATTTTTTATCATTACAGGAACAGGAAGCCTTATTTTTGGTGTTGTTGGTTGGATAATGCAAGATTATTTTGGATATCAATTTAAAACTTTTTTTACAGGTGTAATAGATGATAATGTTGTTAGGAGTAGGGAGAAATTTGATTGGAATTGGAAGATGAGGTATTATGCTCAAAATAATGATAAAAGGGAATTACCTAAGGAGTGTTTAAATTTTGAAGAAAAAGAAAATAAGATAGAAAATAGTCATGATGGACGTTCTTGTGTCTGGAATACATTCCCTATGTCATCATCAAATAGTGTCAAAGAAAAAAGATACACTTGTGATTGTGATACCTTAAAAAATAAAAATGATAATCAATTGTCTCTAGCAATAAATCATCCTCATTATCTTAGAACGTTACCAGTTCCAGCTATAATATCTAAAGGACATCAAATAATAATAAATAATGGTAAGCCAAATAAAGATATAGTATCTTGTATTGTAATTGAAGATCACAACATTGGAAATTCAATTTGTCAAAATAAAGTTAAAATAAGGAGATCATCATCATTTACCAATAAATCAAGTAAAGAATCAATTTGGACGGAGGATGATTATTCAACTTCAGAATTTACATTAACTTATAGTACAAGTAATCAAAGTAACAAAAGTTCTTTCAAGAACCATAATCGGGTAAACGTTTAGCGGATAAAAAATTCCTATTTTTATTAAAATCTTATATTAACATATCATTGAATCTCTAGTCATTTTTATTCACAAAAAATGTTACATATGATACATTTTTCATAGATATATCTTTAAATTTACATAATATATATATATATAAATAATCTCAATCATGATCTTATATAATATAAACATTTTATAAATCACGAATTTACTTAAAGAACTATTTTATAAATATATACATTATTTTAATAGTTCTTAATATTTTTTATAAAAAAAAAGTTAATTTAAAAAGTTATACAACATTATTATGGTATAAAAAAATTTAAATGAAAAAGCGATACACAAAAACTGGGAGTATTATTATTATGGATCATTAATTCAATGACTTCATTTGAGGACATATTACTTGACGTCTAAATATATCTTTATACACTTTTGGGGAGAAAAAACTTTTATAAAATAAATATATATAATATAATCACTCTCTTCTATTTAACAAAATTTTTACAACTTAAAATATATTTTAAAAAGATATTGATATTATTTATATTAAAAACTGATATATATCTCAAGATTATGATACATGTCATTTAAAATATAAGTATAATATTTTGAATTATCAAAGAAATATATATAAAATCTTCGTCTACCAAAACCAATTATATTTTTAAAAACTTTTTCCAAACATTTGAATATGTATATGTAAAACCCATCATTTCTATTTATTCTTAAAAATACACTCATTGTTCATTTTGCATCTTTAGTACTCTCCTTTATAAAATATATATTTATATGTTTCATGCATTGATTTTAGACACTTAATTCTCTTATCAATCATGAATCATAACTATATTTCATAATATAAAAGTTTTTTTTTTGATAAATCAAATTAATATAATTTGTACCTTTCTTTTTATGTTGCCGTTTTTTAATTTCTTTTAAAGAGGAATTCAAGTATCTTTTCAAATGTCAATGATTTTTATTATAAAAAAATATAATTAAAAACATACATATCCGTTGACTAATTCTTGAAATTTAACAAAATGTCGGAAATGTTCTTGTAAATAAAATATTATTATTTACTATGCTAATTATAAGATTCACAAAATGAATATGTTTTTTTGAAAGCATTTTCTCAAAGTAAAAGGTCAATTTAAAAGAATCATGATATTATAATAAGATTAAAAGAATAATCTCCGCTTGACCTATCGTTAAAGTTTATTAAAATATTTTTAGATTTTATTGTTTTTTCTATTTTCTTTGATAAAAGTACTACATCCATATTAGTCCTAATGACTAAGATAAACAATAAATAATATGATTAAATTTATTTATATTTTATTTATTTATCTTATATTCTTGATAAATGCTTCAACTTTATCCTCTAGTCATGAGGATAATTCAGGTATGTTTGTTTTTAAAATTTTATTTATATATATATATATATTTCTTATCATTAAATGTACTATTAATAAAATATTAGATGCGATTCACTATCATTTAACATATTAATACATGATATAATATGTTAGAAGGTTTTTATCATCCACTATATGTTCTATACAGTAAATTAATCTTTAAATTGTATCTAAAAATTAAAGACAATTAAACGCATATAATATTTTTGAGAGATGTTAATTATTCTTTCAATTTTAATGTAATAATTTAAATTATTCTCAATATATGGTATTAGTAAAATTGCTTTTTGTTTCCATTCTCCATCAATGATATTATCATAATCTTTATAAAAGAAAAATCTTATTTTGTTACAGTTTTTGGGTAACAAAATATTATATTACATACAATAACATCTCATGATCACAAATCTACCTCTATTGATTTGCATACTAATAATAGAAGAAACCCGCCATTTATAAGAAAATTTATTAAAATAGCTAATAAAAATACTGATTTACAGACATGTATCAAGAATACAAATGATTGTGGTATTTATTAATTTATTCTTTTGATTAACAATACTATTAATATTTACCTCTTTTTCAGTATGCCTTGGAACGACCAATGGACCATCAAGGTTGTCAAATCTAAGTCACTATGAAATGTTAAAAAATCAATTCTCATATTGTAATAGGATTTCTGGAAACTTGGAGATAACCCATATAAATGGACTTGAAGAAATAAAACCTGGTGAGAAACCATTTGATTTCTTAAAACATATTGAGGAGATAAGAGGATATTTATTAATTTATCAAGTCGAAAATGTCCCAACAATTGCAATGCCAAACCTTCGTGTCATCTGGGGTGACAACCTTTTTGATCCTCAACACCATAGAGAGGGAAAATATTCTGTTTATGTTGGTTTTGTTGGGGTGAACAAGAAAACGAATGTCAAATAGTTTTTAAAAATTTTTGCCCCATATCATGCCATAACCATGGATGTTACAAAGATCATCATGGTCATTATAAATGTTGTGATTCAATGTGCACCGGAGGATGTTTTGGACATGGAAGAAGTAAATGTGCTGCCTGTGCAAATTATATTCAAGATGGTGAATGTGTTCAAAGTTGTAGAGGTTTAAATTATTACAACAAAATTACAGGCCGCCTCGAAGATGCAAAAGATCCAAGATATACATTTAAAAGGTACTGTGTAAATGAATGTCCCAGCGAAACATTAATTGAAAAAGATTATTGTGTAACCAGATGTAAACCCAATTATTTTTATAACATTACAACTGGAGATAGAACCTGTAGAGAGTGTGGTTCATATTGTGATAAAATTTGTGAAATAAATGAGCCTTTAACAAAGAAGAATATCAAAAAATTAAAAAATTGTGAGTATGTAGATGGTTTCATTGATATATCAGCATCCAATATTGAAGAATTAAATAAGGAAGATTTAAATTATTTGAAAAATATCAAATTAGTTACAGATTATGTAATAATAAAAACAGGAAGGAGTAGTATAACAAATTTAAATTTTTTATCTAATTTAGAAATGATAATAGGTAGAAAATTTTATATGGAGCGTGTATCATTGGCAATTGTACATAATGAAAATTTGAGAGAATTACAATTAAAAAATTTAAAAAGCATCAAAAGAGGTCATGTAGTTGTGGCAAATAATGAGAAATTATGCCTAGTCGATACAATTAATTGGAATATAACATTTCCAGATACAATGAATAAAGTTTCAAGAAATGGAGGAAAGAAGTGGTGTGAAAATCATCAGATAGGGTATTGTGATGATCAATGTGATGAATCTGGCTGTTGGGGTTCAGGTAATAAATTTTGTTTATCATGTAAAAATGTTGAATATGATGGTGAATGCTATAATGAGTGCCCTGTAGATACTTTTAAAAATAATTTAACTACAAAAGAATGCCAAAAATGTCATTCGGAATGTAGTGGTTGTACAGGTGAGACAGCTTATCATTGTATCAATTGTGTATCCTTACTCGTTTATGGAGATCAAGAACAAAACTATTGTGCCAAAACATGTCCAAAAACTCATTATTTATCCGGTACTAATTGTATTCCATGTCATAAAAGTTGTTATGAGTATGGTTGTTCAGGTCAAAGTGACATTCTTGGTGAAGGAGGATGTAATGGATGCAAATTTGCTAAAGAAAATATTAATGAAAATAAAGAACATGTTTATACCTGCCTTATTTATGATGGTATTGCAGAAAATGTTTGTAGGGATGTTGGTTTAACAAATTATTTTACATCCACTCATAAACCTAAAAATGGAATGAAAGTCGAATATTTAGTTTGTCAAAAATGTGATGATGAATGTGAAAGTTGTAGCGGTATTGGGAGATCTGTTCAAGTACATGATTGCAAATGTAAGAATAAAATATTGATCAAAAATTATAATGATTCGAGCATTGGTGGGGATGATGATATTTGTGTTTCTGATTGTCCTGTTAATTCATTTTCAATGATTGAACATGGAAAACCCAATATATGTCAAAGTTGTCATCAATATTGTGATGTTCATAAATCATGTTTTGGACCAGAATTATTTGATTGTGAAAGTTGTGAATATGCAGGATTTCAGAGGGATGATGGAAAAATAATATGTTCTGAAGGATGTAATTTGGAATTTCCTTATTTAAATGATCATGACAGATTATGTTATAGTGAAGATATATCTGCAATAAGAAGACATCAAAAAATCAAATTCATAATAATATTCAGTATTGTGATATTAATTATTTTAGCTGTTTTATTAATTGCATTATGGTATTGTATTAATTATCGGAGAAAATATCGTAAAGAAGTTGAATTAAATATGCCATCAATACCTGATTATGATTTATCAAAAACACAAGCAAATATGGGAAGAATTAATTTGATAACAATTGATCAATTACAACAAACAAATGAAATTATTGGTCAAGGAGCTTTTGGTGTTGTTTATGCTGGTAAATGGAAGAATCCAATTAAAGATGTCAAAAATATTCCTGTTGCTATTAAGGTGATGAAAGCAGTTTCATCAATAGATTCGAAAGAAATATTAGAAGAAGCAGGAATGATGGCACAAGTTTCAGGAGGACACAAACATTTGCATCCGATTATAGGAATTTGTTTTTGTGATACTGTTCAAATTGTAACATTGTTAAGACCATTAGGAAGTTTACTACATTTTCTAAAAAAGCATAAAGATAAATTAGGTGCTTCAAAAATTTTATTATATTGTTTTCAAATTTCATCAGCTATGGAATACCTTGCTCAAAGAGGGATGGTTCATAGGGATTTGGCTGCAAGAAATGTTCTAGTTAAAAATATTAATCACGTTGAAGTTACTGATTTTGGTTTAGCAAAAATGCTTCATGGAGAGGAATCAATTAAATTGTCAGGAAAGGTAGCTGTTAAATGGTTAGCTATTGAAACACTTACTCAAACAATATTTAATCACGCAACAGATGTTTGGGCATTTGCTGTTACTTGTTGGGAAATATTAACATTTGGACAGGCTCCATACCAAGGAATATCATTAAGTGATATAAAAGATTATCTATTATCAGGGAATAGACTTGAACAACCAAATAATTGTAGTCAAGAAGTATATCATACTCTTTTACATTGTTGGATGCCTAATCCTGAAGCAAGGCCATCATTTACTTTATTAAAAGAATCTTTTCAAAATTATTGTAATGCTCCACATAAGTATGTAGCTGAGTATCATTTACATAAAAAGATGGATATAATATCTAATGATGAACAATTTAAGATGATTGCTGATATATTGCATGATGAAGATTTTATGGATCCTCTTGATTATCAAGATTCATCAACATATCAATCAGGATTTTCTGGTACTGGTTTTCTTTCCGATTCACCAAATAGTCAAACTAAACCATTATTACCACAATATGATGCTCCATGTGATAGTTTTAGTACCTCTGGTACAAGGTATAGAGAACCATTAATTGGAAAGAATAAATTTAATAATACATTTGATGATTCAACGGATAATTATTTAATTCCAAACAAGATGGATGAAGATGCTGCTTCCGTGTATACTGATGTTGTTGATATGAATGAGTGTGCTGCTGAGTATTATAATGATCCATTAAATGTTCAAAAATCGGCAAGTGGAAACAGAGTAAATGATTATGTTAATCAAAATATTATTGAAATGAAAAATTTAGATAAAAAATTAAATGAAAATTTAGGCGAGTCTTCTGAAAATTTAAAGAATCCATCAGAAACAGCAGTTTAAAATTCTTTTGTAGTTGTGTAAATATAATTTTTATTAACAAATAATAAGTTTATTTTTAAATTGGATTGACAATAGATGCTTTTATTTCATTTATATATATATTTTTTCATGCTTTAATAAATACAATCCCTTTTATTTTTTACTTCTAAATGTTGTTTTTATAAAAAATATGTTTGTATTCTTAAGGAATGTGATAATATGAATATTTCCTAATCAAACAGTTTGTTTTATAAAAGATGACTAAAATGCAATCTCGTGATATTGTTTTAGCCTGAAACTTTTGTTACATAACTATTTGTAGTATAAAAATAGTTGAAACATATTGAATTTATCACATTGTCCTTTTTATTATTTTTTTAACTATGAATTATTCTTATATACTACGTTACAATTCAAGTGATTTATCAACAAATGGTGACATAATATGAATATTTCCTAATCAAACAGTTTGTTTTATAAAAGATGACTAAAATGCAATCTTGTGATATTGTTTTAGCCTGAAACTTTTGTTACATAACCATTTGTAGTATAAAAATAGTTGAAACATATTGAATTTATCACACTGTCCTTTTTATTATTTTTTTAACTATGAATTATTCTTATATACTACGTTACAATTCAAGTGATTTATCAACAAATGGTGACAATACGAAGGATAAAGAAAATCCTCATAATAATTGTGACATCAATGGAATATTCAAAAATCTTGACGATGTAACTTGTAGAAATGATAAATTTCGTGAATATATAAATAAAATTGATGATATGAATGATCAAGATTTTGATAGAATAATGAAATCTATTAGACAAGAAAATGCCAAGTTGCTAACGGAAATTTATTTCAAAAAATTACTTAACAATGAAAAACTTAATACGGATCACTTGTGTAAAATTGATGTAGACACATTAGTCTTGTACAAAAAAATGTTAGAAGAAAAGGAAGATGAATTAATACGTGAAAATGATATTCTATCAAAACAACTAGAAATATTAGCAGTAAGAAGAAAAGGAAGATGAATTAATACGTGAAAATGATATTCTATCAAAACAACTAGAAATATTAGCAGTACATAAATCACTAAAGGAGAATTTAAACATGTCTTTTAATTAATTTTTTTTAATACTATAATTTAATAAAATTTAATTTGTAAGTTTTCACATCCTTGATGATATATAAAATTTAGAGGGTTTGTATTAATTTTATAATTTAAAGTATTTCAAATTATTTATAATAAAAATAATTCTTGAATAGACTAAGAATGAAGTGTTCTTATTTTCTCTGAAAATATGGTGCACGCAAAATTTTTAATCTTATCTCTTATTTAAAAATGTTTATATTGAAAAATGTGAGAAACATATTTTATTGTTCAAAAAATCTCTTCAATCATACTATATTTAAATTTTTCCCAAAATTTTTATCTTAATGATATTTAATTTTATCAATCTAATCAAGTTGGTTTCTATCTACCATTATTAATTTTAAGTAATATTGGGAAGATAAGAATTAAAATAAAAGAAAATGATTTTTGATATTTTTAATAACACGATATGAAATTATTATCAATTATTTTATTTTCTCTTTTTCTATTTTCTTTAAATAACAATGTAAAAACAGATTCTGAAGCATGCTCAACATGTTTTACTGTTGTCACCTTATTACATCAATTATGGGGAAGTAGTATGGTTGATGATTGTTTAGCTGATGCTTTAACATTTGTTTGTGAGACCTTAAAAATTGAGGATAACTTTGTATGTAAAGGAATCATTGGTGATTTTAAAGATGAATTTTTCTATGTTGCCGGACAACTAATTGTAAATCCACAAGAAATATGTAGCGTGATTATAGAAGACTGTGGTACACCAATTTTAGAGCTTGGATCTAATTGGACAATTCCTATTCCAGGAGGTAAACCTTCTGTTCAAGTTCCTCCTATTCCTGATAAATCAAAACCAAAGTTAAAAGTTTTACATATTTCTGATATTCATATTGATTCACAGTACACACCTGGATCTGAAGCTGATTGTAGTGAACCACAATGTTGTCGTCCTCCAAAAGATGTTAATGAAATTGTTTTAGATACAATTAAAGTTCCTGCACCTAAATGGGGATATGTTGGAAATTGTGATATTCCATATGCTACATTAGAAAATATGCTTCAACATATTTCTAATACACATAAAGATATTGACTACATTGTTGTTTCAGGAGACTTGGAATCACATGCAGATTGGGATTACACTAAAGAAGGTCATGTTGAAACAGTTAAAAATATTTCAAATTTGTTTAAAACATATTTCCCAAATACAAATAGTTATTTTGCTGTAGGAAATCATGAAGGTAAGTATTATAATATCAAGTTTGATATCCTTATATTCTAAGGTGTACCCATTGATAATTTTGCTGCTCACAATGTTCCCGAACGTTTTAATATGACGTGGCTATATGGTTCGATGGCTGATAGCTGGAAACAATGGATTCCTTCAAATCAATTAAATGTCGTACGTTACATCGGAAGTTATATGAAACAAATTTATAAAGGACTTAGATTAATATCACTTAATAATGGTCTCGGAGATTCTGTAAACTTTTTCTTATATATTAATCAAACAGACCCAGATGGTAGTATGTCATGGTTTGCTAAACAATTAGCTGATGCTGAAGCTGCTGGAGATAAAGTTCATGTTGTAGCTCATATTCCTGGTGGATCTAGTGAAGCTTTGGAAGGATGGGCAAAAAATTATTACAATCTTATTAACAGATATGAAAACACTGTTATGGCACAATTCTTTGGGCATACACATTCTGAAGAATTTTATTTAACATATGAAAATATGAATGATGGAAGGAGTAGACCAACTTCAGTTATATATTCTGCACCTTCAGTAACTACATATTCTTCGTATAATCCTGCCTATAGAATATATTCTGTTGATGGTAATTATGATGGCAGTACCTTCCAATTGTTAGACTTTGAAGAATGGTATTTAGATTTAGCAACACAAGGTAATTCAGATAATCCAATATGGCAACAACTTTATTCTTCTGTCTTACAAGAATATTCAATTCCTTCATTAAAAGCTAATGATTGGAATGATCTTTTAATCCATTTCATGAATTATGGAAAGGATGATATTTTATTCCAAAAATATATTAAAAATTATTATCGTCGTTCAAATATGACTTGTGATGAATCATGTTTCAGAAGTCATTTATGTTCCATCAGACAAGCTCATCACAGTGAATTACTATGTAATGATATTCCACTTTTAATAAAAGAAGAATTTGATGGTACAAGAAAAGGAAGAAAAAATTTATTTAAAAAAACAAAATATACCAATAAAACAAAATTTGATCATTTACCTAAAAATATCAATGCATTAAAAATGTACATTCTTAATGCAATTCCAAAAGATAAATGTCAAATTTAATACGTACACATTTTAAATAAATTAATATAATTTTAAATATTTTTTTTTATTCTAACCAATCATTTAAAAATTCTTTAATTGTATCAGTATCCCAACTTTCAATATTAAGAGATTTTATAGTTGTCCCTCTTTTGTCTTTCATAACTAAAGTTGGAAGAGATCCGCGAACATGCTTAATCTTCAATTGACTGCCCCATTCACTTGCCATATCAGATTTTATAAAAGCTTGAACTTGTGGAAAACGAGCTATATTACATTCACAATATTCAATAAAAGCAAAAGCATATTTTTCATGAATTCTAATTTTTTCTTGTGTACAACAAGATTTACAATCAGTATATAGTTCTTCCAATGAAAATTGAGGTAACTTTTCACAAGTTGTACACTGTAATGTATTTCTATTATATCCCAGTTCGCTACATTCTTCAATTGTATAAAAATCTTCATCTCCAAAGATTAGTAATATTAATGAAATTATTGTTAAAAAAATTAAAGTAAATTTTGTTGTTAGTACCATATTCTAAATAATATATAAATATTAATAAAAAAAAAAGTTAATATATAAAGTAATAACAAGGAATTAATAACCTTAATTTAAAAATAATATAAAACAAATATAATAATCGTAAATATTTATCGAGGAAAATATTCCCATTTACTATCATATCCCTTCCATTTTTCTTTATTAGGAGCGATAAAAATCCTCCATCCATTTTTATATACACTTATTACCCCTTTATAAGCTGTTCTTCCAACACCTTCTTTAAAATCTCTCATTATTACCAAGAATGCTGCAATATCTTGATACTCCTTAAAAGTGCTATATTCTACTCTTAGGAAATTATTCACTCCTTTTACTGGTCTATTAATAATTTCTTTAAGTCTATCCAATGAAATATTTTGTGCATATTCATAAACATTTTTCGTATAAATTTGTTCATATTTTTCTTCAGTCAAATAAGATAAATCAATATTTTCAAAATTTACAAAAATATCGTTTAATTTTATACGGCTCAAAAAAGCATCAAAAAGGAGACCTTTACTTGCACCTGACTTACCATATCTTGTCATGCTTGTCCTAGATATTTCTGGTCTAATACACATTCTATTTTTTCGTTGTTCGGGTTTCCTTATCCAATCATCCCAAAAGCCTAAAGGCCATTTTTGTGATAACTCCTTCCACAATTTTTTTGTTAACATCCATCCTAGACCAGGGAAAAAGTCAGTCCTATATAATGTGGTAAAATTATTTATATCAATTAGGTCCGGCAAACCATTATCATTCCATGCTGATACACAATATAATGATTGATCCTTTTTAAGCAATTGATGATATGTTGCATTAAAGTATGAAAAGAAGTCACTAGAAATATCTAAATCATCTTCTAGAATTATTACAGTTTCATAATTAAGTTGATTAAAAATATGATCTAATATCAACTTATAATGCCTTGAAATATAATAATAATTTTTATATTTATACATATTTGATGGAATATCAATTTTATCTGTTAAAGGATCGGTATGTTTAATGTAAGAGACATCATCTCTGAAGGACTCATTAATCATTCTTGGGATAGCATCACTATCACAATCTTGGGAAACAATAATTGGAAAAATTTTTGATAGGGGCCGTAATCTAGTTAATTTAGTTAATAAATGCTTAAGTGCATCAACACGATTACAAACTAATACCACGATAGGTATTATGGTATCTCTTGATTGATAATAATTACTTTGAAGGGTCAAATTATCAATTGTTTTCCTTAACAAGTTTAATTCCAATCTCTCTGCTTGCACTTCTTTCTCTAATTCGTTTATCTTTCCTATGATATCATTCCTTTTCAAATCATAAATTTTCTAAAAAAATAACACTGAATAATTTTTTTGGATAAACACATACTCTAGTATCAAGTAAATGATTATTTTTAACAACTAATAATGAATAGAGAAAAATAGTAACAATAATAGCAAAAGTTATTAAAAATATAGTATTTTTTAAGTTTTGTTTATAATAATACATGATTTATTGGAATAATACGTTAGTAATATTAGTAAATAAAAATAATGAGTTTTTATTTCATTAAATAATACAAAAATTGGAATATTAAATTATATATATATTAACCTTATTAGAAAAAAGAGTTATTCCCTGTTGGAAGTTTTCGGGAACAACACTAAACACATTTCACTTTAAAATATATGTATGTACACAAGCAGAAGGGCAGCTTTCCAAATTGCTTGATAATAATTACCGTTATAAGAAAATGATATCTAAAAAATTAGTTAAGTAATGTTTACAAGAATTTTAAATTCAATCAACATTTCGAAAGGATGTAATGTATATCTTTATCGAAATTGTAGTAAAAGGGTTGATAATGTTTTAAATGTGAGTTATTATTTATATCTTTTTAAATTAAATTAAATTTTTTTTNTTTTTTTTAGTTAAAAACAAAATATAATTACAAATCTGGAGAAGCTAAAAAGATAGAAAAGAAAAAAATTTCTGTTGGAAGTTTATCATTATTAGTTAGTTTTTAATTATTTTTTTTTTCAATTATATTTAAATTCTAGATAATTCCAGCATTTACATTTTATCTTGGTTGTTGGCAAGTTCAAAGATATTGGTGGAAGAAAAAATTGTTGGATGAACTTGAGGAGAGAATGTCAAATAAAATTGTGCCATTTCCTATCAATGATCTGACGAAACTTGAAAATATGGAATATGAAAAAGTTGAAATTGAAGGTGAATTTTTGCATGATAGAGAATTTTTAATGTATCCTCGAGGAAGGTTTGATAAGGAATTTGTTAAAAACAAAAGTAATGTAAGCGGTCTTATTGCTTCCAATAATTTATCAAGTACTGGAGCACATATTATAACGCCATTCAAAGTTGATGGTACTGATTTAATAATAATGATTAATCGCGGTTGGGTTCCAAAGAATAAGATGCCAAAATCAACTCGCATAAATACATTTCCAACGGGTAAGATAAAGTTATCAGCAATTGTTAGAAAATCTGAGAATCGCCCACAATTTATATCTGAAAATATCCCTGATAAAGGAATGTGGTTTTACAAAAATTTTAAACAAATGGGTGATTATTGTGGTTCGATGCCAATATATTTAGAAGCATCAACGGAGCATTCATATTTTCCAGATGGCCCTATTTCTGGGCAGAGTAACGTTGAAATTAGGAATAAGCATCTTGAATATTTATCAACATGGTAAGTTATATTTATTACTAATTGAAAATTTAATTTTTTTTTTTTAGGTATTCATTGACTGCATTGACTCTTATTATGTGGTATCTTCGTTTCCTTAAATAAGTTAACTATTAATTGTATGTTCATTTTATATAAGAAAATATGTATTATGAACTATTTTATTTAATAATTTTTTATCAATTAACTTTTAAATAAAAGTTTATGAATCACCATCTTTCATAAGGATATAACATTGTTTTAATCATTAAAAATTAAGAATTAGAGAAAATTGTAACATTTGGCTAATTATTCTCAAGAGATTTGTTTTATTAATAGAATAAATTACCTTCATTATATTTCATTCACAATAGTGTAAATTCATAATTTGTCAGTTGAATTTTAAACGCAGTTACAGCATAAATAACTTTTCATTTATGTGGTGCATATTTTGTCATATTTATGCACTTATTATAGAACTAACACTAAATTTGTCGTTTTTTTTTAATGTTTTTGAGTTGTTGTAACATACTGTGGATAAGCATACAAAATTAATTTTACATGTTAATTTGTCTCTCCAACAACAATTGTATACCAATTAAAAATACATTTTAAATATACCACATATATTATCATATATATCTATATTTTTTTTAGAAATAAAAAATTTCAAAATCCATATATTTTAATTTACTCCTCAGTCTTTTAAATGATTCTCAAAAAAAATATTTCTATGAAGATTATGTGCTCATTTTAAAATATTTTTTTGATACTTAAGTGTATGAAAATTAATATTTTTAAAGTATAATCCTTAATATTATATAATATTTATGTATATATATCTCAGAATCAATTGAGATTAGATATATTATTTTAAAATATGAGATTGGCACATATTATATAGGGGTTAAAAATTTCAATATATTAATAATTGCATCCGGAGACTTTTCACATTTTATAAAAAGTTCAATTTCCAGTGCATTTACCAATTGTTAGATTTCTTTTATACATTCTTAATATTTTTAGCTCTTCAAATATATATTAATGTTTTAAAGTATTGTAAAAATTAAAATTTTGTTATTTCTGTAACTTTGCCCAATTTATTAAGTAGATGTAAAATTCATTTTATTTTCTTGAGAACATACACTATTAATAAAGTTTCTGAGAAAAATTTTTCTATTAATTATGAATTAAATATAATAATATTTGGTATCTAAGCACATTTTATAAATTCGTTTTATATAATTATTTTAAAATTAAACTTGATTTTTTTATAAAATAATTATATATTAGGAAATAATTATGTTTCAGTCTAATATGAGATGTACTATTGTTTATATTATAACATGAAGAAAACATTTTATAAGATGTGAAATCGTTGAATTATATCAATTTCACACAATACATCCACTAATATTAATTAAATATTAAACAAAAAATTATTTATAAAGCACAAAGTCGAGACTAAATCATTTATTATCATTGAAGCATGTTTTGTATTCTTATGTTATTTAAAAATATTCTCATTCTTGAGATTTGATATTAAAATTTTCTTTTTGGTTTACTTCAATAATAGACATCATTTTCTTATTTATCATATAGTATACACTAGGTTATCTCTATACATAAATTTTTAAATATATTTTATAAATTTATTAAAATTAAACAAAAATTCTTTATTATTTAAGGGAGGTTTTGCCTTTATATCATTTAAACTAAATTAAACATTATGTGAAAAGTAGCTTTTTCTTATAGTTATACTTCTTTTTTTTATTTTTCACTAATATAGATAGTAACTTTACTAGGGACAAAATTATCTCTTATTACAATAATTTGAAAATTTCCTATATTACATATTTGGCATGTTGATTAAAAAATTTAAAAAAATGATGAAAGCATTTCTGTATTTGTTTAAAGGACGTCACATTTAAAATTAGTTAATTTATAATTATGTATACTCTAAATTTGTTTTATCACCATTTCTGTCAAATTAAGCATATTTTAAATAATGCGACAAAGTGAGGTTTACGAAAAGATACAGCCTTAAGAGAGACTTTTTATTAAGTAACAAAAGTGGACCCATGGGCATAAAGATCTGTAAATTATTTTATAAAAATTTCCTATGCATTTTTAAGGTAGTGTTATTTTTATTTGTGCAAAAAAAATTGTTATTTTTTTACATTAATTATAATTTTTTTATTTATATAAGTTGAGAATATATATTTTATTTCAAACTATTAGACTTTAAATGTATCAAACATTTTTTTTTAATATATAATTTCAAAAAGATATATTTACACTTAAAAGAAAAATTTTCAATTAGGCTTATTTTCTATTTTTCGCGATTCTTTAATGAATGATGCTAATCAGTTTTTAAAAACTATTTCCTTGAAAAATGTTTATCACTATTTTTTTTCCAATTTCTTATTACTGATATATTTATATTTAAAATAAAACTTTTTATTTTTTTTTCATATATAATATTATTTTATTATAAAAATAATTATTATATTTAAGTGTGTATAAATATGACTATTAGTTTTAATGATACTATTATTGGTAATGAAATTGAGAAAAGTAATACTACAATTGTTGATGTAGACTCTCAAAATGGTAATGTACTACCGTTTGATTATATTGAAAATATTACAAGTACAATGGATTGGTGTTTTAATATCATTGCATACTATGAAACTTCTGATTCCAATGATTCTGATGTTGTTAATGTATTAAATTCTCTTTACAATTATTCTTCATTTTCATTCTGGATTAATGGTGTTGCAACATCTGTATTAACTATATTTGGATTATTAGGAAATATCCTTCTTTTTCATCAAATAAAATCAAAAAATTATTTTTCTTCAAGATTATCAGGTCATTTAATAATGTTATGTATATGGGATATAGCTTTACTCCTATGTTGTGAGTTAACATATGGAATTTCAAGTTTGTATTACGGTATGACTCCCTTTTATGGCATAATAGCATATATATTATATTTTTTTACACCAACAGCCAGTTTTTGCATTACTGGTTCTATATGGCAAGTATTAGTTGTGACAGCAGAAAGGTATGTAATTTTAAATAAGCGGGAAAAGATACTCACCTTATGGTTATATGGATTGTAGTCACACGGACTAATATTGTCCATGATCATTAGTTTATTCCATAAATAAATATATTTTAAATATATACCGCTATGTGATGAGAATCCATTGAATGTTTAATAAAGTATAATAAATTTATTATTTAGATATATTGCTGTTTCAAGACCTTTGGAACGAAGAACGCAAAAATTTTACTTTCCATTGAAACTCTTATGTTTTTTAATAATACTTGGTTCTGTAGTATTAAATTTTACCACTGCTCCATTTGAAAAATCATTAAAAGAGTGTTATGAGTTCACATCAGAGGGTTTTGCTTTTAATACCCAGATTGTTCCCAGTGACATTGAAAGGAATAGGCTTTATGCTATTTGTAAGTTTAATTAAAAAAGTTGTTATTTTATTGTTATTATATTTAGTAGTTCACTTGATACCAGATATTTTCTTTCGTGCTCCACTTCCAATAATTGCAATTGCTATGTTAACAATAAGGACATTACATTTATGTAAAAAAAGACAAGTAGGACAACAAATAATTCATAAAAGTACGAAAAAAAATGTTGCTTTTATGTTAACTGTAAGTATAGTTAATTAAAAACTTTTTATAAAAAAATCAATTTAAAGGCTTTAAATATAAAATTTGTATGTTGTAATACTTTTTATATGTTCAATACAATACTTATGGAAGTCCTTGGTTTTGGGTCAAAGACTGGTTCCTCATCAAGTGATGAACAAGTAGATATAAAGCAATATACAACTTCATTATATCTAACAGATTTGTCCAATCTTCTCCTTGCTTTACACGGAGCAACAAATTGGCTTATTTTCTATAATTGGCCTTCTTTTAAAAAGAATTTTAAAAAGCATTCAAGAGATGTGAAATCTTCACATACCATATGTTCAACAAAAGAATCATTAGTGGAGAAGGATATTCTTGAGGAGATTATTGAAGAATGGAACAATAAAGGGATGAATGTTAGTATAAAATTTGTTGAAAAATTTTTAAATATAAATTCCAAAACCTCCAATACTAATGTTGAGAATATTAATAAAATAGGAGGTAAAGTATTTAAAGTGATAAAACAATTCTTAGAAATACTCTACTCCAACAATACATCATTAGAGGATGTTGTTGAATATTGTAAAAATATTGGTTATAAATATTATAAAATAAATAATCATTTAAATGCGGATGTATTAAAGACTATGAGAAATTATTTATTTGAAATATTATTACTACAATCTTGTAATAGTTCAAATTTACAACAAAATACCAATAATTTGAAAAAAAAAACATTTAATCATTTAGAGAAACCATGTCAAAAGTTGTTTAATTTTGCTGTACGAGAAATGAAAAGTGGAGCTATCTGTGCTGCTGTTGAAGCAAGAAGGATACCACTTAAATCAATCCATTCAGGGAGAGTATTCCTTGAGTATGAATGTAATGGTCAAAATGAAAAATTAAATTATATTAATGATGAAAAAAATATGGATACATTTAACGAAATTGTTGATGAAAAAAATAATATTAGATATAACAACGTCAAAATATCCTTAATGCAGTCACTTCGAAGTTTTATTGCATTTATCAGGAAGACGAATGTTTTATAATAAAAGGATGTATAAAGTCATCACATTTTCGGGTTTTTACATTTCTTGTCATCATAATTTATTTTTGTGTATTACTAATATTAATTATATTATACATGTACAATAAAATTATCTATCTTGATATTGTTATTACTGTAACGTTGTACATTTACTTAACCTTGTATATGACAAAAAATCTGATAAAAATATTTAAACACAAAATATAAGGAACTCTTTTCAATACAGTTGACGCAACATAAAATAATGAAGATCAATAAAGATCATTAAATGTATGAGATGTCTTTGATGACATACACTTTTATTAAAATATCTTATTATAAATGCCTCATGATGACATCGAAAGGGGAAAGAAAGATGATTTTAAATCATCATATAATTTTTATCTAGTACAGTATTTTTATATAATAAAAAATTTTTTTTACAGATATATTAATTTTTCCTTGGTATGTCTGAGTTGGGTAAGTATAATCATTTTTATTAATTAATTCTCTCTTTTATAGTACTTGTTACTGGTGCATCCGGATACTTGGCTTCTCATTGCGTGGCAAAACTATTGGATGCTGGTTATAGAGTACGTGGAACAGTCCGTTCATTAAATAATAAATCAAAAATACATCATTTGATTAATCTTCCAAAGGCAGCTACTCATTTGACACTTGTAGAAGGAGATTTAACTGGAAGCCTTGAATCATGGATTGCAATTATTAATGATTGTGATTATGTACTTCATGTCGCATCTCCATTCCCTATTGTTAGTGATGAAAGTGTTATCAAAGTTGCAGTTGATGGAACAATGGTAGTACTTAAGGCTGCAAATAAATGTTTGAGTGTAAAGAAAGTCGTTTTGACAAGTAGCTGCGCTGCAATAAATGGTATGATTTTTGAAAATTAATAAATTAGTAAGTTAATTTGTAGAGGGTCATAATGATGAGAACAGGATATTTAATGAAAGTGATTGGTCAAATGTTGAATCGCCAAAAATGAGGTATTATGCAAAATCTAAAACATTAGCTGAGAAAGCAGCATGGGATTATGTGAATAATATTACTTCTGGTAATAAATTTCCTCTTACATGTCTTAATCCAACTTTAATTGTTGGTCCATTACTTTCATCTGATGAGGGAGCATCTGTTACAATAATAAAAAGATTTTTATCTGGCGAAATGCCAGCACTACCATCCTTTCAAATGGGATTTGTTGATGTTAGAGATGTTGCAGAAGCTCATATCATAGCAATGACTAGTACTGATGTTAATGGTGAAAGAATTTTATTAACTGATAGCCCAAGTTTATGGTTCAAAGATGTTGCAGATTGTTTAAGACCAGATTTTTCAAAAGCCGGATATAAAATTCCACGTTTTCAAGTTCCATATATTTTATTATGGATTTATTCATTCATTGATCCACAAACTGAAGAAATTTTAGATAGAATTGATAGAGAAGTTAAATTTGATAATTCAAAAGGAAAAAAATTGTTAGGTAGAAATTTTAGTGATTCTAAAAATGCTATTATTGAGATGGCTCATACTTTAATAGAAAACGGAGTTTTACCTATGAAAAGAGGATATAAAGGAAGGCCAACAAATAATAATTAATTTTTATATCATACTATTTTAATAAAAAAAAAACACAATAACAGTAAAATTTATTTTTTTTAAAGTAAATAATAAGTTTAAAATATACATTTTATACTTTTATTGTATGAATTAAAAATTGGTGAAACATCAAACACTATCATAAATACAAATAACTTATTGATAGAAAGCCCGTCCCCTCAAAAATACATTTTGTTTGTTAATTTTTTGATACCGATTATTATATCGCTTACTTAAATTAAAGTTCATCTTTCTTTATTAACTTTTCTAATTCAATGTCAAAATAAAGGGTAGCTCCTCCTGGAATTTGTGGTAATCTTCCATTTGGCCCATATCCGAGATCACTTGGAATGACAACTTTTCTTCTTTCTCCTTCACACATACCGGTCATAGCACGATCCATTCCCTCGATAACTTGTCTTGGGGTAGCTCCTAACTTAAAGATAAATGGAGCATTTCTGCTAAAGCTGCTGTCAATAAATGTTCCATCTTCTAAGTGTAAAGTATATTGTTGATGAATGGTATCTCCTGGAGCAGATTTTTTACATTTGTCATCATCAATCTTATGTGTAACAGTGATTTTAAGACCATCCTCATCTGTCCATGATTCTCCTGGAATTGGGCGGAAAAGATCAACAAGTTGAACGGTATAGAAAAGAGTTTGATCTCCTTTAATTCCATCACGATCTCTTCCATCATTTCCAAATCCAAGTTTTCCTGGGATAACAACTTTTCTTTTCTCTCCAATACACATACCAGTCATAGCACGATCCATACCAGCAATAACTTGATTTTGTCCTAATGTAAAAGTATATCTAAATAATTATTATTACTTTATTTGATTTTTTTTTTAAACTTACGGTTTTTTACCCCAGTTACTTCCAATAGTTTGTCCATCCTTATCAACGAGTTTATAATATTGTTCAACAATATCACCAGCTTGTGATTTGATTTTACATTTTTCTGGATTTATTGGTTTAACAATATTAATTTCTAAACCATCATCTTCAACCCACTTATACTTCTCTTCGGCATCCTCAGCTTGTATAAATGTGATTGCAAATAATATAAAAATTATACTGAAGCTTATAGAAAAGATATTAGTCATTTTTAAATATATATTATAAAGTAGCTCTTACGGCAAACTTACTATATAATAATGAAAATGTATAAGAAAAAGTTCTTACTTTCAAATGTGCCACGTGTAGATCAACGCCTATCAACAGAAAAATAAAGGCAGATTTAGATTTTCATCTATCCTTTACAATTGGAAGGGCCGACGATAGTGGGTTTTTGTTATTGAACAGACGTAATAATTGTTGTATAGTTGTGTGTGGAGATGGACGTATCACTAGGAAGGTTACTTACTGCATAAACGGCCCACTTTGTATGTGGAAATTAAACATATAAAATTATATTATTTTTCATCTTTTTTCTTTGGCGTATATTTATAAAAATAATTACAATAATGATATACAATGACAGAAGTTTTGTTGTTACACATTGATAAACTGATTTTAGTGTATTTTTCGTAGTTTGATGTGTTATTTATGTAATATCATAATAAATTTGATTTAAATATACTTCTAATTATATTTTCAAAATAAAACCAATTTGTAATAATAATTTAATGTTTTTTTAAAAGAAATTCAAATAAAAATATTTATTCAAATTATATATCAATGATAATACTTTAAAGAAAATCTTCTTAATACTTATAAACTTGGAAAATATCAACAGAATTAGTGATATATAAATATTTAAAAATTGTTTTTAAAAGTGTAAAATATTTTTAAATAAAAAATAATTAAGTTATACTATTATATATGTTAAAGCGATACACTTTAGTAATATTTATTGTATTAAATATAAGATATATATCTAAAACTTAATTGAATACTTCTAAATAGAATATTTTAATTCTTTTTGTTCCTATTTTTACAAATATTTCTACTTTGATTGTAAAATGTTTAATATAGAAAGAAATGTTATTACGATTAAAAGTACATTGTGAAAAGTACAAGAAATAAGCTACCTAAATAGAAATCTTTAACATAAATAAATGTTCATTCTATCTTAAAATCTTTTGAAAACAAAATTTCTAATATCAAAATATAATCGCATATACAACATTACTTTATTTATAGTTAAATTTATGTGATTCACATTCTCAGAATTTCTCAGAATTTTTTTTTGATATTAAACGTTCTATCATATTATCATTTATATATCAATCACACTAATATTTAAAATAATTATAATATATATATATTTATAAAAAATTTTATTATTAATTCAAGAACTGTTGTATACTTTTCGTCAATATATATTTTCATATCAATGAAATATTTTACTAACTACAGATAATATCATATATTTGATCTTAAAAAAAACATCCTATTTATACAAAAAAAAAACTTTATTTATAGCAATTTGGATGTACATTTGTAGTGAAGTCATGTTTGTTACTTTTTCCTCATTTATTATTNTTATTATTTTTTTTTTTGATATTCAATTTTATCATATGACCATTAATAATAATATTATATAAAAAAAATAGCTTGTATAGTAAGTGCTAAATTTTTTATTAACAATAGTTATAAATAAATTTACATGAATTATTATATATATATTGATAGACATATTATTTTAATTTTTTTGTTAATAAATATGTATATATTTTTGATGATTATATGAAATATTCTATTCATATTTTATTATATAAAACATTTTCGATATTTTATCTGGCAAAGTTTTGACATTAATAATTTATTATTAGAAATTCCGATCAATTCTATATCTTTAAATATCATTGTAATAATGATAAAAAAAAGTTTCTTTTCAAGAATACATTTTCATCATACTTATTTCTATGTATTTTCCCTTTTATGAAATAAGGCTTTTTTTGATAGCTTTGCCGTTAACATAAATGTTATTAGTTAATAAAAAAGATATATTTAGAGTTGTAAAAAATGTACATAATTCAATTAATGTGACCTAGGAAAAATATTTTAATTAATTAATGTATATATATACTTTAGTGATAAAACGTTTTAATATTTACATACTAAAGTTAAAATATAAATTATTTTTTTTTTTAATATTATTAAAATATATATATNTTTTTTTTATCTACAATGGTCACACAACTATTTAGAAATTTTTCTAAAGTTTGCTTTATTTCATAATATTTTTATCGTTATCACTTCTATATCCTTTTTAAATATATTTAAAATGTCATTTAAATATGATATTTTTTGGTTACCTTTTCTAAAACAAGGAACTTGTGTAAAAATTTCTATGCTCTTTATAAAACAAGTATTAACAATTACAAATATTCCTTTAATATTTTAAAATTGTTTATTCATCTTCACATTCCTTTTTAAAAATTATTTAGAGACCGGTCAGAGCGGTTTTATTCGGCGTCAAAGCGATATCTTTATCATGGTATATACATTTGTACTGCGTCCAATTTCCAAGCCTGTCGTCAAAATTATGCGTCAATCGCAAATCGGTCAAATGTATTTCAATAATATAAAAGTCTATTCTATATGCTCTATCATTTCTATGTCCCCCCTCTTCCCCTTTTTGAATTTAGATATTATGAAGCATTATTCTTTGCACATTGTCCTCAATTTAATATATTTGCTTTTATACATATAATTTTATTATTCAATGAAACAGGAAGAAGGATTGAATTATTTGATTATAACAAATTTTTTACCACAAAAAAGGATTTCCATCCCATTTATGTCCCTACATCACATTATAATACCAAAAAAAAAAATTACGTTTACTTTATATACTTTATTAGATGAAATAACTTTTATTGTTTTTACACAAAAAATTTTCTTCTAAAGACATTATTACATATGTATATCAACTACTATCATTTATACAAAATTATATTATTCCTTTCATTACACAATTTAAATACATAACATTTTTAACAAATATTTTATTTTTAAATCAATCATATATAAATTATTTTTTAAAAAAATACATATTTAAATATATATATATACATATATATAAAAATTATAAATATTCAAAACTTATTCATTTTTATCTTATATAGCAAAAATAAACAATTACAAATATATACAATATGAGAGATTTACGGAAGGAGAAAACATTTTTTAATTTTAATTCTTTGATATGTATTATGAATATATAATGTTTCAACTTTTTTTTACATGTATACTTTAAAAAACATTATATAATTTAATTAATTTTATTTATATATATATATATATACTAGACATAAACAAATCATAGAAAATTTGGATATTTTTGTTATTGACTATCTCTTATCATGTTCTCTTATAATACCACACACATATATAATTAAGCATACGATTTAAACTTTATAGGTCAATTGTATTGTTTTTGTATATAAGTGGATATTTTTTATATATTCACTTTTTTATTTTAATCATTATATAATTTTATTTTTAAACACTTGATGGTAATTGAACTTAAAGTTAATTTGTTTTTATCTTTATATTTATTTTTTAATTAATTTTAATATCTCTATTTTCAGAGTTTATTATAAATATATATTTATATTATAAGATTTTTAATTTCATAAATCAAATACATCAAGATTAATTAGTTTATATCTACAAAATAAAAGATTCTTCGATATCAAGGAAAAATTTAAATAAAATATTACATAATAATAGTGTGATAGAGATTAACATAAGAATACATTTATATATATATATATCTATTAAATTGGAACATTTTATATATTAAATATAATATCAATTTCTCATTTTGTGGAAAGAATCAATGCATGACGACCTTCATTTGTGATGAACTCTAGGAGTGAAGTTGTTATGGAAGACTATAAGATTACAGAAAAATCTCTCAACATTGTCTGTGAAAACAAACGAAATGATATTACGACAACAGACACCTCCCCATCAAAGCCAAATACAGCATTGATAAATCTAAATAAAAATGGCAATCGTATTGAGATAAAATCAATTTCCCCTGAATGTAATGAGAATATGACTATATCATCGCTCAATAATAGCATTAAGACATGTATAAAAAATGATGATAGTACAGGAATTGTTGGTGCTACAAATGATGGAATTGAAGTTAAGAATAATCAGGTAAGTATATTTGATTTTTGAAAAAAAGAAATATAATTTTTAGCATTATGTAAGATTGTTAATTTCTAGTTTTATTAAAATCATTAACATTTTTGATATTATAATTTTCATTTATATTATAAATTATTTTTAGATATCATCACAAACACATAAAGGACGATGGGAATGTGTAGATATTACTCAAAATGATGATGGTGGAATTCAAAAAATGAATGAAAAAATTTTTGTTGGTGAAGATAGTTGTGATGGGGGAAAAGTGTGTGGAAAATTAATTCAAACAGATAACACAGAAGATTTGAATGAGATGAGTATAGAAAAAAATCAACAAAATGCTCTAATTAATGGTATGACAAATAATCATCACACTGAAATAAAAAATGTTACAACAGAAAGTATTAATCAACAAAATAGTTCTTCGATACATTCTGCTTTACCACCACAACCTAATGGATCAACACAAGTTATAAAAAATTGTAGAAATGGGCTTCCACCATCACCATTGACAATTATTCCCGGTAGTTGTATCATTCCATCCTCTTCAACAGTAACAACACCAACAAATGTATTAACAAATTCATTCCCTACCATAAGTTCACAATTTCAAAATATTAATGGTATACCAATGGTAAGTACAAAAAATAATTGTCCAATGGAGGAAGGATTGACAAATTTTTCAACAACAAATATAGGAGATAAATCAAGATTAGGAAATACTTCTCCTCCAGCTATAGGTAATGTTGGAAATAATACAGGTGTAACAAATAAATCCGGTGTAACAAATGTTAATAATAGTCAATGTCAAAAAAAGATTAGTATAACATCTGTAACTAGTTGTAATGATAATACTACTAATTTAACAAAAGCCAATGTTGCCAATGGAATGACATCATTGTTAGGTTTCTTTGATAAGAATGGAGAAAATGATGGTAATAATGTTTTTAAAGATGATGGTACTGATAAAGGTGATGATCATATTGGATCTAAGATTAACCAAGCAATGGATTTAGTTAAATTTCATCTTTCTAGATCCATCAGACAAGAGTATGATCAACTTAATGCACAAATTGCTGAACTTAAAAATAAAGTAAGTTGTTGTTGTTATTATGTAACTCATTATCAAAAATTATATTTTAGGTACAAGTTTTAGAATGTCAAAATAATATTTTAAAATCTTTTGCACCAGAAGATATAGTTCAGAATTTGTATGTATTATCAAAAACAAATAATGGTGCTACAACTACAAGTTCCACATCCACCTCGTCAACAAACAATGCTGGAACTGTTGTTAATACAGAGAATGTTGGATTAAGTAGGAATTCTTCAACAAATAATTTTATGGCTTCTCCCGGTTGTAATAACAAACCTATTGTGGAAGCAAATAACAAAGATACAAATATTATTCATACAACTCCACAAAATATTACAAATCAACAACAAAAACCGATATCAACAAATATAGGAGGATCAACACCATCCCCACCAAATGGAGTCAATTTTAATGTTATAAATGGTGGACAATTTGAGGAACATAGATTATTACAAAATGTAGAAGAAAATAATACTTATTCTACGACTAATGTATCAACGCAAGATATTCAAATCCAACGTAAAATATCAGGAGCTTCTGAACATTCAAATGGTTTTACAGGTATATGTTCCATCCAAAATAATTCAATTGCTAATATTAATGAAAATAATATATCATCATCTATCAATGGAAGAAAGATTGGAGTATCATGTACCAATCAAGGAACAACAGCAGCAACAAATGAAAATAATAAGGAGCTATAACCTTGTTGGATTTATTATGATGTGTGTAGAAGAATTGATTAAAAAAGAGATAATAAAATGATATTTAATTATATTTTTATTAAATATTTTTACTTTAACGGGTGTTATATGTTGACGTAATAAATATGAAAAAAAATGGATGAATATGAGAAAGAAGGAACATGTTTTGTTTAGTATTTTTTAAAAATTATGAAAGAATTAAATTGTAAAACATAAATATTCTCTTTGAAAATATATGACAATTATAAATTTTGTATAAAGTATTTCAATTATTTTGTTACCTTTTTTAAAATTATAAATTTTTTTTTNTTTTTTTTTGACTTTAAAGATTATAATAATAATAAATTTTTCTTTTCTCTCTCGTTTCCATGGTAACTGATATAGGTGTTCTCACAAAATATTATAACATTTCATCTAATAGGTGTTAAATTTTCTTTTAATATTTTAAATTTAGTTTATTTAAATGGAAAAAGATAAAAAAATTTATAAGCCTGATTTTGAACTTTTAGGTATGTTAGTTAATATGTAATTGTTATAATATAATTTTTAGATGAAGTATCATTAAATTTATTAAATGCTGGTGTAGGATCTTTCGATGTTCTTTCTCGTGCTTTACCAACTGTTGTATTGGAAAGGATAGATAAAATTGTATGTTACATTATATATTTTAATAATATTTTTAGAATCAAAATACTGATTGGACGGAAGAACGTATATTAAAATTATTAAGAATTTCGCAACTATCAATTGAACATATTCTTGTACGTTTTAATAATACTTTTAATCATATTTTTTAGATTACTCAATCAAAATTATTAAAAAAATTAAAAAAATATAAATATCAAAATGAACAGTTAATTAGAGAAATAAAAGTTTTAAATGAAAGTAAAAGTTTGACAAAACAAAAGTTATATTCATGTATAAATTGTAATAAAATTTTTTTGAATCAATACTTCTTGAGTGAACATATTAAAAAACAAAGTTGCAAAAAAGATGTTCAAAATTCTGACGAATTAAGGAACACACTAAAGTTGAATGATTGTGATTTATTTCCTGATGAAGACTAAATAAAAATGGATTACTTTATAATTTATATATTGTAATACTTTTTTATATTTTTAAATTGTCAACTTTAAAAGACAATTTTGTTTCTTGATTATTAAATTTAAATGTTTTTAATTAAAATTATACAATTATCCTTATGTGACATAATTTTTAATTATTTATCTTATTCTTACTATATTTATCCTGTTTTAACTATCAATCTAATTAAAGTCATACGATTGCACATAGTTGTAACATTTTCTTTTCATAACTATACTAATAAAATATCAGATTGAAAATGAGACTATGAAAAGAACAAAGCAGGTTATAATTTTATGGCACCTGTCTTCATTTATAATAAATATAAATCATTCAATCAAAAATTTTCTAACTCTTCATTGGAAGAAAATGATATGTTAAAGTCTTTTTTACTTTATTGTATAAAGTTATATAATATAGGATGTAAAAAAAGAGAAATGAAATTAATATAAAAATAAAATTTATTTATTTTTCTTTAAAATAAAAAGATATACTTATTTATACAAACAATAATAAAAGATTCAGAATTATAACTTATTGCAGCAGAGGATAACAATTAATAGTCGTTTGCTGTTACAAATTTATTTTCCTGGAGTAGCATATCCTTCTGGAGCTGGTGGTGGTGGAGCATATCCTCCAATTGGAGCAGCATATCCTTGAGCTGGTGGTGGTGGTGGTGGGGCAGCATATCCTTGAGCTGGGGCACCTCCACATGATGATCCTCCACAAGCTGGAGCTGGTGGAGCACATGATGGGGCTCCGCAACCTCCTCCAAGACTTGGTAATTCAAATCTAGGAAGTTCGAATTTTGGAAGTGGTGGGAGGGCTGGAAGAGATGGTCCACATCCGCAAGCTGGAGCTGGAGCACATGGAGCTGGAGCTGGGCATGGTGGTGGTGGTGGTGGAGCAGCACATTCACATTTTGGTGGTGGTGGACTGAAAAAAANAAATAAAATATTATTATAAATATCAATTTAATAATTTAATAAACTTACGCGCAACCGCAACCTCCGGCACCGGATTGTCCGAAAAGGAAAGCTGAAGAGGTAGAAGCAAGAGCTAAAAGGGTAGCAGCAGTGAAGAATTTCATTTTTAGTAATGTAATAGTAGAATGCAAATACAAATGATTTGATAATTTCCAAAAGAGAAAAGTCTTTTTATACTTTCTGTAAATTACATATTTGATCTTCCCATTTTTAAGAATCCGGCTCAACCCATTATAGTATGAAACAATGAAAATTCTTCTTATTACTACCGCGAGATCAAAGACAAGCGATAAAACAGGATTTAAAAAGGCTCTAAATATTAGATAATACCTTAGGATATGGGGTGTGATCATTTAAGGTAAAAAGAATGAATCAAGCAAAGGTATCAGATACTATTAAAGTTTAAAATATTAAATCGTAAATGATTATCCGGTTTTATGGAATGTTTTATTTCATTGTACTTTATCAACATTTTTGGATTTGAATAAAAATATTTTATTATATAATAAGAGATACCATTACAATGCTTTATATCAAGTTCCTTTATTTTTAGACAAGATAAAAATGTAAGCGACCTCAATACGTCATAGGAGGAATATGAAATAATTTGATTTTTTAAATATTCTTATTATCTCCAAAATAGCATTTAATTTCCTTCTTTTTATTAACCTGTCTTAAACACCTTTTAATTGTATTGTAATCTAGTCTTTCTAGACAAATTTTCACTATCATATATAAATGCACTTTATTTTTAAACATTATAAGGATATTATAAATTCAACATTTTTGTTAAGCAATAAGATAAAACAATTGCCATGAAAGATGGTCAAAATGAATGATTAATAAAATCAGGTTTTTAAAATTCTTGTAATAGAAATTACGAAATTCTTATTCAATTGTACTTCAATAAAATAATTTTTCGCAACAATATAAATATATTTTAAATAATTATATTTCTCATCTTTAATAATAAAAAGTATATAATTGAATTGATCATTATTCAACGCATAATAATGTCATTGGAAAGTCTAAAAAAAAAAACTATCTTCTGAAAGTGTCACTTTACCAATACAATATATCTTATCATGATTTTATTTAAATGCAACTATTATGATATTTTAGAAATCAAATGGAGCCTTCAAGTAAAGAAAATCGGGAACAATGCAGCCAAGAATTGGATTATGTTTCTTATTCAAAGACATGTCTAACTCAGATGCATACTGCTCTAACGGAGTTGGTTGAAAGGTAAAATTAATTTCTATTAATGTTTTTTTTAAATTTATTTTATAGTTTTGAAACACCAAATACTTCAAATATAAATAAAAAAGTCAAATTAGTTGAAAGTAGGTTAGAGACGTTCAAATTATCATTAGATCAAATACCTGGAATCGATAACAATTTGTCATATCAAGAAGAAAAAATTAAAGATTTAAAAAGATGTATTGAATTAAAAAAAGAGTTAATTAACCGTCTATATTTGTTACCAAAAAAGTTGGTTGATGTTAAACCTGGAAAGGGAGTAAATTTGTCCATAAATATTAATAATATTAAATAATACTATTGTTTCCTGTAATATTTTTAAAATAAATGAAATTACTATTACTTTAAAAATATATTTTATTCACATATATATTACCATTTATAGACTTATGTTTTAACTATTATCAATGTGAATGATCTAATTTTAAATCTAACTTTCGAAAGATTAGACAATTCATGTAATGTAGTTCACAAATAAAGATCATGATAGTCTAAATGAAGAGAAGACTTATCTCATTATACAACGGTATGTGAAAACTCTTTATTTAAAGAAACAATACTTTAATATTATACAATAAAAATTAAACTAAATTAACTGGAAGTGGTAAAATATTATTAGGTATGAGATCAGTAAGACCATCTTTAATATATAAAAAATGTCTTTTAAATAATAAACCATCACCTCGACTTCTTGTAAAATCAACAAGTAATTTAATACATTCATCTGTATTTGGAATGTTAAGCATACTTATACGGAAAGAACATTCATCCATCTTAGTTACACATTTAACATATACGCATGAATTATCCAAAATTCTATAATCATATTTCAATTGCTCAAGTACAATTTTTAATTGCTTATAAAATGCTTTGACTGGTAAATTAACAACAAGACGTGTCATTCTTCTGACCAACTTTTCTAAAGGATTATACATTTTCTGAGATAGAGATGATACAACCTGAGAGTTATTAAGTAACATTGGATCAATTTTATCAGGTTGTGTAAATGGACGGTTCAATAATGCAGATAAATAACTTTCATTTGTTGTTTGTGGAACTAAATTAATTTTTAAAGGTTGAGATTGAGCAGAAATGCCGGTCTCATTGTATAAAGGCTTTTGTAATTTCGATTTTTTAATAACAGGATTATCAGAACTATCACGAGGTACCACTTCAGTAATAGTACTACTATGTGGCATTCCAAATGGTCTTTTTTTTCTAACCATAGTAGCATTTGCATTACCAAAGTTAGTTTTCATCCAACTGTGATTTTGAATTCTTTGAATTGTAGCTCTTTTATCCCACTGATATTCAAGTATTATTTTTATCAATTGCAGTGATTCAAGGTCCATGCGATTAAATGGATTTAATTCAACAGAACGTTCCAATATAAATGTTTTAAATTCATTTGATTCACTAGTAGCTTCCTCCCACGGCAATACACCAGATAACATTGCAACAAGTACAATCCCACAAGCCCATATATCATTTGGTTCAGCTTTATAAGATTGAATAAAAACTTCAGGTGCAATATAAGGTTTGGATCCACATGTTGTATCAAGAAATCTTTCGTTGCCGTCATTTCTAAAAATTGTAGCCATACCAAAATCAGCTATCTTCAATACATCATTTTCAAGTAATAAAATATTTTCAGGTTTAATGTCACGATGTGTAATTCCAAGACTATGAATATATTTAACTCCCTCAATAAGTTGACGAAAATAATGTTGACATTTTACAATTGGTAATCCAACATCAGGTTCTAAACAATAAACAAAGTTAATCAACTTATAATCAAAACAAACCAATCCTATCATATAACTCTCCACCATCACAATATTCTAAAAATAATTGATATTCATTCATTGCTTTATCCTCTCTCATTCCAATATAATATACAATATTTGGATGTCCTCTACATTTTTTTGTTAAAACTGCTTCCTTCCTTAAAGCAATAATTTCTTTTTCACTATGAGATGAAACACATTTCATTGCAGCAGGATAACCATCATTATTTCTATCAACAACCAATTTTACCTCCCCAAATGTACCTTAAAAATTGATCAAAATAAATTTAGAAAAAAAAATGAACAAACCTTCACCTAATGTTCTAATTATTGACCATAATTGAAGATTTTTCTTTGGTGCAATAAATTCTGATTTAGGTCCCTCTTTTCGAACGGATTGTTCAACACTCATTTTAATAACAAAATATATTAAAAGCGGTAAATAGTAGAAAAAGCGTAAAGAATTGTATATGTGCGCTAAAATTTTCTTGTCAGGAGTAGATCAAATTGTCTTAGTAAGAAAAGGATAAGTCTTTTAAAATTTTTAATCATATACAATGATAAAAACAAAATAAATTACAAAGGAAATGAGTTGAACTTTTTAAAGATTATTTAAATTGTGGTATCAGTGGCATTGGAGGTTGCCTTTCAGAGGAAGATATTATAAGTTTTTGGTCTTTCATTGCCTCTAGCATCATCCAACAAGCTTGTGGACCTGATGGTGGAATTGGTGGCATGTATGCATCTCTTGTGTTTGGTGGTGCAGCTTTAAATGCCCATTTTGCAAACATGGGATCATCACTATTGTAGGATGGTGGTTCAATATCTGAAAGTTTAATATTTGTTTCAGGTATATACACAGGAGCATCTACAGGTCGTACAATAATTGTAAACTGATCACCAGACAGTGATTCTTCATCATCATTAACTGATTTAAGATTATTACTCATATCTCTATTATCATTTGTTGTTAATGGACTTACAGTATGTCCACCTCTCATTGATTCCATTAACTTTTGAAATGTATGGGTAACTTGTGTTGTAGTTAATGAAGGAGATACATTGGCGCCAGTATTATCATTTATTCCTGGAGATTTACCATAATTTTTTGAATTACCTCTTGTCATAGCATTTATGTGTGTTTGCCTATATTGGTCATTATATTGAGCATATTCATATTGTTGTTTCATTTCTTGTTCTGCTTTTAACCTTTCTTGTGCTAATTGTTTCTGCGCTTCTTCTTTCTTTTTACTTTCTTCAAGTGCAGCTTGCTTTTTTTTAGCATGTTGAAGCCTTTTTTCAATAATAGACTTTTCCCAATTTTCAAACTGTTTTACATAAGAAATGTATTCTTTCGTACCTTCAGCACTTTTATTCTTCTCCTTCCATTCAAGAAATTGATCTTTATATGCTTTAAACTTTTGTTCACATTCGAGGTCATACTAAAAAATTGTATTACATAAAATTTTTTATTTAATTACCTGATCAGCTGACATAATTTTTTTATTAATTTATTTAATACTGTTGACCAAAAGCCGATATTTAAAATTAACTTTCACAACAAGATTCCAAAAAATATCCAATTAGGATATTCCGACGCAGAAAACATCATCTGACACATAGTTTCTCAAAATCTTGTTATTTGTTGCTTCTCCTCTTTTAAATATTATCGAAAAAAAAANAAAAAAAAAGAAATCAATAGAAGTTAATATATCATTTTAAGTAGTAATTTAAAAATTATGGGTGCTTTATTAACAGCTCCTTTATGTGCTGCGCAGGTATGTTATTTACTAATCGAATTATTATTATTTTTTTCTAATAATTTTTAAGATGGCCTGCTGTTTTGGTACCACTGCTTGTTCATTATGTTGTAGTTGTTTGCCATCAACCAAGTCTTCAACAACAACAAGAATAATGTATATATTAATGCTTCTTGTTGGAACGATTGTATCAGCAATTATGTTAGCACCTGGAATCCAGGAGAAATTAGACAAATCAAAATGGTTTTGTGATGGTTTGGGTGTAGATTGTAAAGCTGTAACAGGATATCAAGCGGTTTATAGATTATGTGCTGCTTTAGCTACATTTTTTGGAGCATTCTCAGTTTTAATGATTGGTGTTAAAAGTAGTAAAGATCCGAGAGCTGCCATACAGAATGGATTATGGTTCTTCAAATATCTAATTGTTATTGGAATTGCTGTTGGATATTTTATGATTACATCAAAATCATTCTCTGAGCCGATGATGATTATAGGATTAATTGGTGCTTGTTTGTTTATATTAATTCAATTAATTCTTATTATTGATTTTGCTCATGGATTAGCTGTTTATATGATCAATTCTTTTGAAGAAAGTGAATCACCACGTGCGTGGGCTTTATTGCTTTATGGATTCGTACTTTTTAATTATGGTTTATGTTTATTTGGAAGCATTTTTATGTACAAGAATTATGCAGGTGAAGGTTGTGGATTACCTAAATTTGCTATTATATTTAATATATTATTATGTGTCATTGTTTCAATTATCTCAATATTACCTAAGGTTCAAGAACATTTCCCACATTCTGGACTTCTCCAATCATCTTTTATGTCAATGTACACAATATATTTAACTTGGTCGGCTCTTACAAATAATCCAAATAAAGAATGTAATCCTTCATTAAGGCAATTACTCGAACAAGCGTCAACTAATCCTTCAACAACTTATGCAACTCCAATCCCAATTGAATCTATTGTATCTTTATTTATTTTTATGGCATGTTTGTTATATTCAGCCATAAGAACAACATCAAATACAGCAATGGGAGCAATTACAGGTGGTGGAAATAAAACTACAGAAGGTGATTTAATACCATTAAGTCAGTAAATAATATAAAATTTAATTTTAACATTTTTATTATAGGTTCTACAAATGACGATGAGAGTAGAGGAGGACAAGTATATGATAACGAAAAGGATAGTGTATCATATTCTTATAGTTACTGTCACTTTATATTTGCACTTGCATCTCTTTATGTGATGATGACAATGACCAGTTGGTACTCTCCAGATAATGATATAACAAATCTTAATTCAAATGTTGCATCTGTATGGGTTAAACTTTCTTCTTCATGGGTTGCAATAACGCTTTATGTTTGGACATTGGTAGCACCATCTCTTTTCCCGGATCGTGAATTTTTCTAGATCTACGAATACTTAACATATTTTTTTTATATAAATAAAATTTTTTTAACATATTATACACTCATATTTGTCATGTAATAAACATTTGTTAAAAATGAAGCCTTTATTGTATGTGCGAAATATCTATATATGTCCACCGTTCAATTGTAATATCAAAGTCTGCCAATTTTATTAATATCCTGTACATAAGAGTGCAGTTTGTTTGTCATTTTAAATTGTCATTTGTCCGATCTTTTTAACGCCGTCTGCTGGAGATGGCAATGCAAGGACTTGACATCAAGCTGTTGGAGGTGTATCTTTTTTAAATCAATTTGCGCATTTTGACTAGATGCACAATTTTTTTGGTCCAGTTTGTTGTGTATTTATATATTATGTCATTTTCTAATACAAATATTTTACCAAATAATACAAAAGTTGAATATGTTGATGAATATTCAATTCCAAATAATAATACTACAATTACAAATGTGACGAATGATCCAAATTATTATCAAGAAAGTGTCCAAAGATATCAACCACTTCCTCCTGTAACTGATTTTTATCACTCTAATTATCAAACATGGAACAATGTTCTTTCAGATAACAACACATATTCATACCCTACACGTTATTCTCAGCTTAATGACTATTCAACATGCAATCCTACGATATCAACATTTAATACAAATAATCTAAACTATGGTCATGAAAGACAAACTTACCCTGTTTATTCTAGTACTCCAATAACTTATACAACTTGTAATTATGTGGAAACACCACCCGTTTCAGATAACAAAATGCTTCCTGTATGTTCAGAACCTACTAATCCCGATCCAATGAATATTAAATCCTTTCAAAGTGATGTTGTAACTCCGACATATTCCATAACTCTCCCAGGATCATACGCTTCAGATTCTACTGGAACAGAAAAATCATACTCAGATGGGAGAGGTGATACAAAATTGGTTAAGAAAAGAAAGACTAAAAGAGTTGATTCTGGTGAGAAATCTCCTGATGAAAAGAAAGATTACAAGAGGACTGCAAATAATATTAGGGAACGAATTCGTGTTCATGATATTAATGCTGCATTTTCTGATTTAGCTAAGATGTGTTCTGAATATATTAAGGAGAAGGAGGAGAAACATACAAAGTTAACAATATTACAGCAGGCTGTAGAAGTTATCAAAGTATTAGAAAACGAGGTTGAAAAAAAGAGAGGTATAAATTCACAAAATATGAAACCTTCATTTAAATAAATTCACACATACATTTCTGTATTATTCTTTATCTTTTGATAATAGCGATATTTTGTTACAATAAAATCTAGTGATAGTTAACGTCTTTTATTAAATATATATATTCCAGAGGAGACATTTTTCCATGTACGAAATACCACTAATTTATTATTTTTTAAAATTTTTATCAAATAATTCGTTAGATTTCCTTCTTTAAACATGGAACATTTAGGTAAATTTATATAAATTGTATTTATTTAATTTTATTTTAGTTAGACATAATGGTGGTTTAGAAATACTTTCTAATGATAAGGTTGTTTATGAAAAAGAAATGTAAGTATTGTAACATAAATTTTATTGTTAATTTTTTTTTTTAGTATTTCCCGCGACTTACATGTAAGATGTTCTCAATATTCTCATAATGGAAAATATTTTGCTTACTGTGATTCCATCAATACATTGATTATCAATGCTGAAACAAAGAAAGAGATTGTTTCTGAACCATTGTCCAAAACACAATCTATTCTTTTCTCCCCAAATGATAATATTATGGTTACATGGGAGCCTTATGTTGTTTATGGAAAGTCAAAACCAGGTGAGGAACGTAAACCAAATCCTAATCTTCGGTATTGGCGAGTTTCTGATGGTCAATGTTTGGTTGTAACTGTTGCTGCAAAGGATACAATCTGGCAACCCCAATGGACTGCTGATGAAAATTATGCTATAAGATTCTTAGGATCTGAGATTTTAGTTTATGAAAACAATTCTTTTGAAAGATACGTATGGAAGAAAAGTTTTAAGAAATTAGGAAACTTTAAAATATCACCTGGACAAACTCCTATTATTGCTATGTATCATGAGGATAAGACAAATGAACCTGCTAGAGTTGAAATAAGAAGAATTGATAAAGATTTTAGTATTTTATCAACAAGAACTCTTTTTAAAAGTGATAAGGTATCACTTAAATGGAATTCAAAAGGGAATGCTTTATTATGTCAAGTCTTTATTGAAGTTGATAAGTCAAATAAAAATTATTATGGAGAACAACATTTATATTTATTGACATTAGGTGGTGATAATGGAATTAGAGTTACATTAGATAAGGAAGGACCTATTTATGCTGCTCAATGGAATCCAAATGGAATTGAATTTGCAGTATGCTACGGGTATATGCCTTCAAAAGTAAGTATGTTTAATTTAAAAGGTGATATAACATGGAGTTTACCGGATGGACATAGAAATGAAATGTATTATAATCCATTTGGAAATATTCTTGTTGTATGTGGTTTTTCAAATATTTCTTCAGGATTAATGGAATTTTGGGATACTAATAAAAAGACATTGATTAGTAAAATTGAACGTCCTGATACAACATTATTTTCTTGGGCTCCTGATGGTCAACATTTTCTTACAGCAACATGTGCCCCACGTCTGAGAACAAATAATGGATATATAATTACACATTATACTGGAAAAAATATTATTAGTAGAAATTTTGAAAGCCCAAAAGAAATATGGGAAGTTATTTTAAGACCTTCTCCAATGAATAAACATAAAGAATTTGCAATAGAAAAAGGTTCAACTCAATTATCAAATAAGAAAAAGGAAGAACATCCATTAGATAAACTTGTTAATTCAGGATCTGTCTGTGCAACTAAATCAGCTTATATACCACCACATTTAAGGAAAAAAACTGTTGATGGAAAGGTAGCCGGAACTTTAAAAGCAAAGGGTAAATCTTTAGAAGCTGGTAAACCATTAAGAAATGAAAAGGATAAGAAAATTTTTAATTTACAAAAAAAAATTGATGATACATTGAAATTAAAGGAAAAGGCTGATTCAGGAGAGACATTACAACCAAATCAATTATTAAAGATTGAGAAATTGGGTGAATTTTACACTGAATTAGAAAAATTAAAAATGGAAGCTTAATTTTATTATTATTTTGTTATTACTATATTCGTTATAATAAATAAGTTTTTATAATTGTATCAAAATATTTTCTTTAGCTAATTTAATTTATATAATGGATAATTGTAGTATACTGCATAGATAAGAAAATTTATAGTGACTAGAAAAAAAAANAAAAAAAAAGTTTAAGGAAAAATTAATTAAATTGCTTGACAAATATTTTGAAAATAGCAGCACATAAATAAATTGGAGTTAAATTTATCAAATGTTAGAGAATAAAGTTAATAGTAAAAGACAAAACTTTAATAATAATTTGTGTTTATATTAGAATTATTCAATTTGCATAAAATCTAATTTTTTATATACTACTAAAATTTACCATATTTGTGATGCTTCATCAAATTACAAAGAGGAGTAAAAAAAATTTTAATATGACAAAAAACAACTTTAAATGCTAAAATCTTTTTTATTTTTCTATTTGTCAAACAATATCCCTTATTATATCTTCTCATACATTTATTCTGTTGCAAACGCCAAAAAATATAATAGTTGGAGCATTTAAAAGTTAATTATTCATAGCTTACCATATATATTATACATATTACTTCACAAACCATCGTTATTTTTATATAAAATATACAACTTTTAAGATAAAATTTTTTAATTAATACTCAAAGTTTATTTGAAAATTATTTGAAAACAACCATATATATATATATATATTAAATATCGGTTTTTTATGTATATTATATATTATCTTTAAGCTATTACGATTCTGTTATCGGAAGTATATTTCTATTTCATTTTAGTCGCTTAAAGTTTAATTGAATAGATGAAACATTTATTGAATTCACATTCAATCTTTTTAAATTTTTATAATTAATGCAAAATGGGATGTATGAAGATATCAAATACTAAAGCTTTTAACGAACAATAATGTAATATGTTGAAAATAAAGAGATTTAAATATTTTACCAACTTTATGTCAATTTATTGAATTCACATTCAATCTTTTTAAATTTTTATAATTAATGCAAAATGGGATGTATGAAGATATCAAATACTAAAGCTTTTAACGAACAATAATGTAATATGTTGAAAATAAAGAGATTTAAATATTTTACCAACTTTATGTCAATAAAACTTTAATTTTTAAAAATTATTTTATTATATCATTTAAATAACTATTTTTTTTTATTACAATATAAAGATTATCAGAGGATGTTATACTATTTCTTTAAAAACTAATTTTTATTTTTACAATCAAGATTTATAATCTATATAACATATATAATCGACATATCATTTCTTTTCATTTAATTTATAATATAACTTTAAATTTATTATTCTAAAACAATTGTCTTTAATGAATAACTAATGCATTTCCTTTGCAGATAAAATATTCTTAATATTATTAGATAATTAATTTAAGCTTCACTTTTATTTAAAGAAAAATACTTTATAATAACATTTTATTAATAATAACATGAAGGTAATTTCATAAAATATAGATACATAAAGTTACAAAATATTAAATAAAATATTCACATTATGTAAACATATATTATTGCTATTTCTATATTTTGTATCATATATATGAAAATTATTTTTAAAATATATTATATATTAAAATATGGATATTTTTAAAAATTATTTTAACTTTTTATATAATGAATTTTATATTTTTAAATTATTTTTACTTTCCCTCTACTATTGAAGAATAAAACTAAACTATTTATAAAAATTTTATTACTTATTTTATTGTTTTAATAAAAAAAAATAGCTTATTAATTACGTCACATGTTAAATTTTTAGGTAAGAAACATCTAGAAATGCAGGTATACTTTTCTATTTATTACATTTATTATGCAAAGCTATTTCGTGATCATTAATCTTATAGCATAAGTTATGACTAATGCTTCTTAATTTATCTACATTCACTATCATATATTTTTAACAAATTTTATGTAATTACTTCCTCCGAGCTTTACTTATATTTATAATTATTAATCGTGTACTTTTTTTTATTTTAGCTAGATATCTGTAACAACAACAAACTTTGATACCATCAATATCCTTCAAAGTACATATTTTTATTATTACAAAACTAATTACATTTTTTTTAAAATTATACTATACATCTATTAAAATTTCATTTCTCTATAGTAAAAAGCCTCTGCATGATAAAGAGATCCTAGTTTCGGCTATCTATTGCCGACCTAGAATTTGTTAGAATTAAATTTTTTAAAATTATTTCTTTCTATTGAGATTAGTTAGAGGATTTTGATAAATATCTTGCTACTATTATTTTGTTGTGAAATTATGGGATGCAGGTTGAGTAAAAGTATATCACAAAGCGATTTACAAGATTTGTGTAATGAAAAAAATTTAGCAATACGGGATACTGTTGTTAAGGTTTGTTTTGTTTAAAAAAACAAATATCATATTAAAACTCAAAAATATTATATTTTAATATATTCTTAAATAATGTTATATATTTTGTAATTATAGGCAAATTGTAATGGTAACACAATATGTTGTTCAAACACGGTGAAAACAATTAAAGATGAAAATGTAGAAGAGTAAGTAAAAAATGTGCTTTATTAAATGTAATTTATAGAACCAATTTATATACTAATAGTGAAAATATTGATATTAATATTGAAAATTCCAATAACAACGGGCTATTAACTATAAACAATACATCAAATAATGAGAAACAATTAAGGTAAATTAATATTTTATTTTGTAGTTACATTTTTTATAGTTTAATTGAAAGTTCTAGCCAGATAGAATTCTTTAAAATGTTGGATGAAAAGATTGCTCAAGGTGCCAAGAATTTGCCTCCCGAATTAGAAGATGATGATTATTAAAGAATTATATTTTATTAAAAGTTAATTCTTATTTTTAATAACGGTATTTTGTATTTCAAAAGTTCTTTATAAATATATTTAACAAAAATTAACTTTTTAATTGAAATTAATACGTTTATATTTTATACAGGTTTAATTATATTTAATAAGCATACATTTCTTATCAACATTTTAACTAATTAAAATGTTTTTTCTAGTTATATTATACAGGATTAGAATATAGAAGAGCCCCTGAAATTTTTTGAGAATATTTTCTTGTGTATATAGCAATCATCATTGTCCATTTAAAATTCATCCATAACCAAACAGCCATCATCCACCTATTATTGCCTTTTAATCCTTCAGTGGATAATGTTTCTCCATTAATTCCAGCAATAATTAAACATGCTACACATCCTATTAAGCATAGCGCACAAAGTATTGCATCTATAATATTTACATAAATTTTATAACCATTTATTTACTTACTTAAATATATAATGAATTGAATTTTTTTTCTATCCCATTTCCAAAGGTATTTTTTATAATAACTCCAATGTACAAAAAATAAAAATGAAGCAGCAACAGAAGATGCCAATGCAATAATTAAAACAGCATGATTTTGGTAACGAACTTCAAATATAGGTCCAGCCATAAGACCTGCTGATATACCCACGATTGCCCAAATTAGTTGGATCTTCATACTCCATCTCATACCTTCAGGTTGTGGAGATGTTTCTATTGCTTGTGAATTCATTTATATATAGAGAAGTATAGAAAATTATGGTCAGTAATTTTTATTACAAGTGACTCTTCGTATAGCATTTACAAAGTTTATATATGATAAGAAAAAGAAAGATAAGAAACTAGATATAGAGAAGTAAAATTGCATCATATTATAGTAATATGATTTATTTATTGTAGGATATTGAAAAAAAAAAATGCTTTGAATAAGGAAAAAATAAAATTGAAACTTGTTTTAATTCTAAGCAAAATAAGTTAATATTTTGGTGACAAATTATTAAAAATGAGGAAGATAATGAAACAATTAAAATTCTTTGCATAATATATTTACATTACAAAATTCTAACCAATCATAATATTTTTATTTTTTCAAAGTTCAAGTTAAGGTAACACTATTCCTAATTTCACAATCATATGCGTCTCTCAAAACGTATTTTTTTAAACTCATTACAGGATACTCATCTTAATTCTTTAAATACTTTTAAAGTTCCTTTTTATATATTATCCATTTACAAATATATTGTAAATGATACATTGTCATTACTATTGAGAAATAAAGGAAGAAACATTATTTTTAAAGCTATGATCTGTTCTACTAATTTACGTTTTTTACATTCAAACTTTTTCCATCCATGTTCCTCATTTTTAATTAAACCTTCTTGTGAAATTAAATATGATGATGATAGGGACAGTCACCATACAATGTCTTCACCCTCCAACTATAATACTATCTCAAATGCGAATATGTCAAAGGAGAAATTTAATACATGGAGTTCAGGAGATGGAACGATAAGTAGTATTGAAAATAATAAGACAAGAGACAAAGTCCAAAATACATTTATAGATCCAATGCAAGGTAACATTTTATTAAACTTTTTTTATCATCATCCATTCCTATTTAATTTTTTTTCTTTATTTCAGCTCTTGTTGATAGTGTAAAAGAAGGTTTTGATTTAAGTGAACTTTGCTATGATTAATTTGTTTATATATATTTAACAAACAGACGTCTTACTATTTTTTTTATTTTGTCAATCTCAAAATTTATTATTTTGAATGGTGAATTATTGATAATATTTCTACCTTACCTCCTTTTTTTTTATTACTTTTTTAATAAAATATGTTAATTAATAATGAGAAGTAATTTTTTTTATGGAAATCAATTTTTAACATCTTATGGTTTTAAAGTACCAAAGTAATAAAAATTTATAAAATATGGTTATGTTTTTTAATAATAAATTATAATCAAATATATTATTAGTCACGAAAAGAACATTACCTTTTGATTAATGGATTTATATAAATATAAATTTATGTTTAAATTTAAAATGTTAAGATTATTTGGTATCAAATATTTATTTTTAAAAAATGAAGAATATATTTGGCTCCAAGATTAATTTCAATGAAGACAATCAAAAGGCTATTTATACATTGGTTGGAATGAATAATTGTGGTGAGTTAATAAATTGGTTAAGATATGCTTTAAGAAGTGGAGATTATTCATTTATTGATGAGTATATTGAAGAAAAGGTAGGATGTCTTTTTTTCTTTTATAATATTATGATCTTTTTTAGTTACCAAAATATATGTATAATGGTGGGAAGGGAAAAATTTTTCATATCTCTGATTTAGTTAAAATTCGTCAGGTTCAGCGACTAAATCAACAACAAAATAATACCAAAGGAGGTGGATTACCTAAGATTGATAGTAAAGAAATTGATGATTTAAATCAGTTGGGACAAAATCAAAATAATATTAGGAAAGCTTTAAAAATGATTGACGGTGGAAAAGGTAATGTAAAGCATAGAGAGATAATATGGAAACTTGAAGAACGTGGCTTTATAGGTGAATCAATTATTGGTGTATGTTTGTTAAAGGGTTCACCTCTTCACTGTATATTGGCAAGAAGAATAATTAAAAAATTTCCAAAATTAGTAAATGATTTTATGATATCAGAAGAATATTATGGATTGTCACCTTTACATCAATCTATAATTAATGAAGATTTAGATATGATGTATTTTCTATTAAAAAATGGAGCTGATATAACTCAACGTTGTTATGGATCTTTTTTTTCAACGTATGATCAAAGAAATACAAGATGGGATACAACAGATTATGAACATGTGGAGATGTCAATAAATACAAATTATTTTGGAAAAACATATATGGGAGAATTACCTTTATCATTTGCTTCTAGTTCAAATAATTTAGATTCTATAAGACTACTAAGAGGTTTTAAAGCGGATGTTACATTGAAAGATTATAATGGAAATACCGCTATGCATATGGCGGTAATCCATGAGAATCATGATGCTTTACATTTATTATATGAACTCGGAGGTAAATTATCGAGTCATAATCGTTTAAATTTAACACCTCTCACATTAGCTGCAAAGCTTGGAAAAAAGAAAGCATTTGAAGAAATTTTAAATTTAGAAAGAAGTTTAATATGGAAACATGGTAATTATAATTCATTTTCTTATCCAATAGCTAAAATTGATACAATAGATCAAGACACAGGTGTTATTAATTATGAATCAGCATTAAGTTTAATTGTTTATGGTGATAGCCAAGAACATCTTGAAATGTTAGATGGTTTATTAGAAGAACTTTTAAAAGCCAAGTGGAATTTATTTGCTAAAAAGAAATTATTAACATCATTTATATTTTATGTTATATATTATATTACCTTTGCGATTGCTTTTTCAATTCGACCAACTAAAAAGATAACTACCAACTTAACTGGATCAGAAGTACCTATTTTTTATAATGAATATAATTCTAATTGTTTTCTTACAATATATAATTTTAAGAATATTGAAGAATGTATAAGATTTATTACAGAATTAATGGTTTCAGTAATGGCATTTATACAAATAATTATTGAAATATTTGATATACGTCATCTGGGTTACCAACGATGGTGGAATATCTATAGAGCATTCCCAGCCAAATTACTTTATAAACTCTCATTAGTATTGGTAATGTTAATGATTATATTAAGATATTTATGTTATTTTGATAATAACATAATGATGTTTGAAAATTTTTTAGCAATAATTTGTATTATGATGACAACAATACATTTTTTATTCTATTGTCGGGCTATTAAATATATTGGAGCATTTGTTATAATTATTTATGATATCATTGCAAAGGATATGATTATATTCATTATTATTTATAGCATCTTTCTCATTGGATTTTCACAAGGATTTTACATTTTATTTTTAAGTTGTTCTCATCATACTTTAGAACTTAATCAAACAAGTATGACGTGCGAAAATATAAAAAAAAGTTTGTATAATATTAGTGAACAAAAAAGTAAAAAGAATGAGAATGAATTTCAAAATAAAATATGTGAACCACATGAATCTTTGTTAAGGATGTTTATCATGACATTGGGAGAATTCCAAGATATCTATAGAAATATTAATAATTGTCCAGATAGAGCATTATCAATTGCTGGAAAAGTGTTATTTTTAATATTTCAACTGATTGTAGTTCTTGTATTATTTAACGTCTTAATTGCAATGATGACAAGAACATATGAAAAAATATCATCAACAAATAATGAATATAAAAGACAATTAGCAAAAGTAATTTTAACAACAGAAGTATCAATGTCTGCACAGGAAAGAAGAATTGCTATGTTAAAATATTCTAAACCTATTGATGTTAACAGGAGGAAGAGAGGATTTATTATGAATGTAAATGTAAGGAATTTTTCATATATAATTATTATCTTGTAGATATATTCTGATGAGGGATCTTCTAAAAAGGATTCACAATGTTATAGGATAGCATTACAAAGACGGATGAAATTAATCCAGAAACTAAGGGAAAATTAATTTAATTGTTAATTTAATTCATTTTTGATCTATGAAGAAAATTTAAATGTTAAAAAATGCAAATTAAAATATTAATAAATAACATAAATTATATGAAAAATCAGTTAATTAGTATCAATTTCAATTTACGTTTTAAGAGATGATGAAAGATGTATCGGAGTATGTCATATCTCGAAATCAAAGTCATGGTGGTTTATCATTAGAAAATATAAATTTCACACTTCCAGTTAAACATTCAAATGGTGTTCCAACTACACATTCTAAAAAAAGTACAAAATATTTAACTAAAGGTGTGAATATTTCAAAAGAAATTAATAGAAATAATTCTTATAATTTAAAAAAAGAACAGAATGAAGAAGGATTATCATCTGAAGTATTTCCAAAGATACCTTACAAGAGTTCACCTCCAATTGTTAATAATATGAATGATGTATATCGTAGACACCAGAAACGAGATACTGGTAGCATAGATGGATCTTCATTTGATAGCACTAGATCTGATACGCCCATAGATAGTTCTGATAATTTAGTCATTGCTCTCCTTGTAATTTTTGGAACCATATTTCTATCAGTTATAGTATTTGTCATAATTTATGCAACTTTAAAAATGAAGCGTAAAGACGATAATAAAAAAGGTAGAAAGAAATCAGGCAAAAGGAGTGCTAGAAGTAGTAAAGCATCCAATAGAAAATCATCATCAAGGAATAAAAGAAGTAGTAGAAAGGCAAGTTCAAAGAAGAGTAGTTCGAAAACAAAGAAAAGTAGTTCGAAAAGTAGACAAGGAAAATCACATTCTAAATCTAAGAGTAAGCGTAAAAGTTCTTCCTCAAGAAGAAGAAGCAACAATAAAAATGGAATAGATTCAATAAAAAATGGAGATTATTCTACAACGAATAATAATCAAACTCCATTACCAGTAGATAAAAATGGTGGAAGTATTATTCCTGGAGTAATTCCACAAAATGGTGCAATTCCTGTTACTGGAGGTTGTCAACAAAATGAAATTAATAATATTGTTGGAGGTTATCCACCAAATATACCAATTCAACAAACTTCTATACCTTCTCAAACACCAATAGTAGGTCAAGATCTATCTAAAAATGATTTTAATAATTATCAAAATGCTGTTAATCAGATGGCACTTCAATATTCTCAACATCCTTCAAATAATATTCAACAACAATCACAAAGACCTTATTCACATCAAACAGTCCCAGGAATGGATGTTTCACAAAGTGCCAAAAGAGAGGTTTCTGGACATAAATGTACTTGTACTCATGGATCAACATTTGATCAAATAATTTACGTATCATATGGAGAAGATAAATGGGAAAAAGCAAAAGATAATGATACACTTTCTTGTTTTAGTTTTCAAATACCATCAAATTATTCTATTAATAATAACATGTAATATAATGTTATCTTTATAAAAATTTATAAATATAGCATAATGCTTAACAAAGTCGTTAGTCTAATTTAGTTTTAATATATTGACTTTATATGATAAATAAAAAATATTGCATATTTGTTTTCTGATAAAATTTTTTCTTTTTTTTTTGAATATCCATATTATAAAGTTATATTCAAATATCTAATGTTATAATTTGTATAAATATTTTTTGAACATTGATTATATTTATCCGTTCTTGCTAAAGAAACATAAAATTATTCACTAACATGCTTCAATTGGCTATTGTCGCTTACTTAGTTTTTGAGATTCAACGCCTATATAGTTTACCTATTGCTGATGTAGGTGAAGCATCAACAAAATCTGGACCACGCTCTGCACCAGATCCAGGAGCCAAAACTGCCGTTCCAGCTGAATAATAATTTTTTTATTAAATAACTTTAAATATAATATTAATTGTAGATATTTGATTAATAAAATCTGAATTGTGATCATCAATATCTTTCTAACATGTTTTTTTCGATTACCGTAGCCTCCGTGGCGCAATCGGCTAGCGCGTTCGGCTGTTAACCGAAAGGTTGGTGGTTCAAGCCCACCCGGGGGCGTATATTTTTTTGTTTTTTTATATTATAAAAAATTGAAAAGTAATGATGATATTATACTTTTAAAATGATAAAAATTTTATTTTCTCACTGTAGAAAGATTTCGATGACTTTGTTTCTCACATATCAAGTGCTCTATACAAACAGACATTTTCAATTTATTTTGAGAAGAATTATGTTATCAACTCTTTATAAGAGACATTGTTTTTTTATATTATAAAAAATTGAAAAATTAATGATGATATTATACTTTTAAAATGATAAAAATTTTATTTTCTCACTGTAGAAAGATTTCGATGACTTTGTTTCTCACATATCAAGTGCTCTATACAAACAGACATTTTCAATTTATTTTGAGAAGAATTATGTTATCAACTCTTTATAAGAGACATTTATTGATAAACATTGGAATATTGTTTTAAAATTGATTGTGTCACACGCTTTCCATTACATTTTTTGGATCATCATTATCGAATATATCAAATAATTGAATTGTCGTATAAATTATATAATATAATAATAAAATTCTATTTATCTTTTGATACTTTTGAAATTAAAAGATTGATTGTCTGCTGTTTCCAATTAAAAATCCAGAAAAAAGGTATAACATTAAACATAATTAATATGAAGCTATATGTATAAAAATCATTAGTTATGATTTTCAAAAACTTTTGATTTAAAAGAAGTCAAAAAATAAGATTTTTAAATACCAATTTTTTATATTGATTATTGAATCAAAAATTTATGATACTTTACTTGAATTTTTACCTGGACTTATTTACGAAGGTCAAGATGTATCCTTAATAATTTTGTAAAGCACATTGTTATGTGTATACTTTATTAGAGTTACAATATTGGCTAATTAAGTTTACTTTTTATTATATTGATAATTTTTTTTACTAATAATTTGTTTATTTATTCGCCTTCCACAAGTTAGATCCGTATTATTATTTTTTATTTAAACATTAACATTATTTCAATCATATAATATTTTTATAATTATTTTTAACCTTTAAGTATAACAATTTTAAAGAGATTTTTAAATTTTTTTATTTTAACAAAGAATTTGTATTAATTTAATTAGATAAGATTGAGATTTATACAATATACGTTTATACTACATCATATTAACATAAAAGTATTGTATACATGTAATTTTCACGATCACATATGTGTGACACCAGTGGACATTCCTATATAATAAAACCAGTAAAATATATTGAATGCAGTAAACAACAGAGGAAAAAGTTTCGCTGAAATCTATAACAATAAATATATATATATATTTATATATAAATTAAGATATATGTATTAAATGTTTAGCTAAGCACAGAACAAAACTTACAGCGTCAATTTGCTCTCCATTAATTTTTCTTGTCTTTTCTTGAACCACAGTAACATGTTGCTTTTTTTGTGATCCATTTTTAATTGGACGAGAAAGTATATCCCAGGAACAATGTTGGTTACAATAAGACGATTGCCCAACATTTTCTCTTTCTTGTGTATTCAAATAACCGCCATTTTTTTGATAAATATTACTATTTCTAATTAGGCCATCTGGACTTTCCAGTACTTCTCCATGCTGAGTATTGTTATTATCGTGATTATAATCATCTATAAGTATATAAAAGAAATTTATATTATTATAAATATTTTTTAATTATATTAAATTTTAAATTACAAATATTTTTTACCTGTCAATGAGTCACCAGAGTAGATGTCATTCTGTGTAATACAAGGTGAATGAAAGTTTTGATTCTGTGATGAAGGTAGGTTAACTCTCATAGAATGATTATTGAACCTAGCTAACCATTGTTGTTCACTATCACTTCTTGTTAATAACATTTCTCTAGCTTTCCTTGTTCTTTGTTTTTTGGCTTCAATTTTATCCGCGAAACCAACAACTGCTAATTCTACTAATGAAAGAAAAATAAAACCAACACATCCAAACATCCATATATCAAGTGCTTTAACATAACTTACTCTGGGTAAATTTTTCATAATATTACCAATTTGGAATGTTAACGCCATTAAAGAACTAACTCCAAGTGTAATTCTAGCGGGTAATGCTTTGGTATCTATCCAAAATGCAATCCAAGAAATAAAAACAGAAAGATATGTAGGTAAATATGCTTGAAGAACATAATATCCATAAAGACGTTTAAATACAAAGATCACTTCTAATTGATCCCATAATCCTGCTGTATATACAAGGGTATCCTTTCTATGACTAAATGAAACTAATTCAAAATCTGGTAATTTTCTTGCATTTGGATCAGGTATTGTTACTGGATCCCATTCACGCCATACTATTCGAACCTCTGCAGTATTGTACGAATATGATTCAAATATCAAGGAACATTCTTGAAAGTCAAAAGGAAAATATTTTAAATCTATTCTACAAACTCCTGTTAAACTAACACTAAAAAGAAATATTTAATTAATTCCATATTTTTCCTACCGATAATTTAACCATAATGTACCATTTGGAAATAATAAAAGAAGAACATTCTGGGAAGGTGAAGCATGAATTTCAACTCTTTTTGTATTAATGAAACAAACATTTGGAGTCCATAGGTGTTGAAGGTTATGGGCTGATAAACTTAAATTTGTTAAACAATAATTATTAGAACCATACTCAAGTCTAATATCTTTCCATATCTGTGAAAACCATATATCAGCTGAGAAGGACGATGAAAATTCACTTATTTCTGTTATACTTTGAACAGTTAATTCTACAATAACTGATGTAGAATTTGTTGATGGTAATGTATTTTTATCATAACTTTCATCAAATAGTTTCTGTAATATGTAATATATGAATAGAATATTATTTTATTACCTTTATCAAATTTCTTCGTAACGTTTCATTCATTGGTATACATAGATCGGATGTTTTCAAATTATTCTTATATGATTTCATTTTTTTATCCTGTGCCACAGCCGATTCAACCACTTGCATCCATGGGACAATTTTTTGACTTTCTATATTGTTTAATGGTGGATCATGTTTATTAGTGTGATGTATTCCATAATTTACTAATGATTTTTCATGAATTCTTGAAGTTCCAAAATTGTTAGACATATTATTAACATAATTATCATTATTAGAATTTTTATTCATCACCTCAAATTGTTTATTAGCAATCATATTTAACTTTGCAGCATCTTGAGTAGATATTTCAGGTAAAATGAGAACTAGCCTTGCTAGGTATGATATTATCATTTTAAGGATAAATATAAGATTCATTTAAATTTATATTTAATAATAAACAATAACAAAAAAAATAATCTAGGGTATTTTCGTAATCTATAAAAAATATTATTATTTTAAAGATACAAATAATTTAGGAGTATTTATAAAAATCGGGAAAAAAAAATTTATAGTAACATTTTATTTTAGATAAATATAATGTTTTAGGATAACGTTAAGTACCATTCATAAACAAATAAGTCTATTTTATGGCAAATTTTTACATTTCAAAAGAATGGTATAATAGTCTATACTTACAAATGTGATAATTTAAGCTATTTTGGTTATTTCTATATAGGTTTCTTTTTTAGTTTTACTATCTAAATTTATTTTAAAATGTCATTAAAGAAAGTATTATATAAAATTTTTAAAATGGCGAGGAATACATTAAAAATATCGGATCATTATTATTAGATAAATTTATAAAATAAAGAAAAAAAAAGAAGAGGAATTGCAATATTTTTGTTAAAATATAAATATATTGGTTAAAAAAAATAATTATAATTAAGATAAACAAATGATTAATTTTCTTAAAATATATATATATATATAATTTATTAATCTTATGATTAATGATCCGAGTTATTATATTGAATATTACGTATTTCTCAAAGATAATTATATCCTTTATATAAAATTTCAGATATCCAAAATATATCGTTTTCAACTATTAAAATTAGAAGAATCTATAAAAAATTAAAAATTTATTTCTTTGAATAAAAAGATAAAATATTTATTTTGTTTTTATATGTGTTACAAAGAAGGACAAAAAAAAGTAAGTTTTTTTAAATAATAAAGTTAAATATATATATTCTTGTTACATATTACATTTATTTCTTAGTAGTAGATATATTTTAAATAAATATATTTGTCATGCAAACATTAACAAAAAAGGTGCCATTGTCAGATTTTGTTTAATTTTAAAGATAAACAAGACATCATCTAATCAAACTAAAAACTAACAAAATTCTTAAAAAATTTTCTTGATTAAAATAATGTATATGCTTCAAAAATGTGATATATTTATATTTAATTGAATACATAATTTTTATATTAAAAATAATTGGAAATTTTATTATAAAAGTTGATTGATATACCAGAAAATTTTAACAATTTTTATAAGTTAGATATGTGTATATTGATGTCCGTTAAAATTGTTATATAAAATTTTAAAGTTAATAAGTTTATAATAACTCCTTTTTTGTTGAAGTAAAAATAGAATGTAATGAAACTTTACAAATTTACAACCAACAATAATTATTTTATCTAAATGAAGAAAAAAATTTTTCATATATAATAATATTCTTTTGTTAGATAAATGGAAAAAGTTATTTTAGGCAATCAAAGATTGAAACTTTTAGGATATTATTAGCAGAAGTAAATATTTCTCATGAATAATGTTAAAATATTTTTTTTCCTAGTGACTGTCATTAATTGAATTATTTGTTGAATTAAATTGAGAAAGGAGATGACAATAATTATGTATAATCATTTAAAGTCTATATCATATAAAGTAAAATTTAAAATATATATCATTTAAGTATGAGCAATGAATAATAATTTACATTATTTTAAAGTAACTTTAGGCAATAGGCAACAAAAAATATTTTAAAATTTTCTTTATTCTTGGTTATTCATAGTAATGGAGTTTTATTACTCTACTTATTTAATATATATCACTAATAACATATATTTTGAGTGAGGCATAATCATTAATAAAATTATCATTTATTAGGAAAAAAAAATTAAAATTATGATAATTTGAAATGAAAAAAAATGCAAATTGATTTAATTTAAAATATTTTTATCGTATCTAAGCTTTAAACGTATAGTTTAATCTTAAATAAAGTTGCCTTGTTTAAAAAAACAAAGCCTTTTTATTAAAATAATTATTTTATTTTACCAAAAGGCATTTTTGGATGAATTTTAATAACAATGTATAAAAATACAATGAAAATAAAAGAATAGATAAAGTAAATATTTTGCATAAATATAATTTTTTGTCATAATGTGTTATTAAATTATAAATTCTAATGTTTTAAAATACATTTTCATCCACAAATATGACTTCAATTACAATAAGACAATAAGTATGATTTTTATACTTAGACATTTTTAGATATATATGCCAATTTGAATATTTTATGTTACTCACTTGTAAAGTTATAAATAAGTATTTTATAAAAATTTTGCAAATTACATTCTCACATTGTACTTTATAGTGTTTAGTTGTTTCAAGGAAAAATAAGTACGGCAATTATTTTTTTAATAATTCCAATATTTTATCTTTTAATATTTAGCATATACTTTGTGATTTGAAATAAAAGAATTTTAGTATATACTATCTCTATAAAATAACAAGGTGCTTTTATTTTTAATTTAAAAAGGTTGTAATTATTTTAAAATAAGTTTTGAATATATTAAAAATAATAGTCATTAAATATTTCCTTAAAATATAAAGTTATATAACGCAAATATGGGCATCGTTCTTTAAAATATTACACTTATTTTTTTTATTATTATTAAAAAATAACAAGTTTTCTACGATAATTGTAAAAAGTCTGGAAGATAAAAGTAAAAAATTTGAATAAAGGATGAATATTTTAAATAGTATCTACAAAATATGAGACATACAAATATAGTTAAAAAATAAAGTGAACGAAAATAGTATTCATAAACTTTTATTTATTATAAAAAAAAATTGATATTTGTTTCAATGGTTAATACAAAATACATTTTTAATCATTTCTATTGAAAGTAGTTTAAAAATTTTTAGGAAATAGTTTGTTATTAAGCTTTACAGACTATAACGTTCATTTCAAATATACACATCCACGAATGACTTTTAAGAGAACTTGAATTGAAATAACTTTTTTTTTTTTATAAGAATAAGATTACAAGAATATATGTTTGTAAAACAATGTAATTTGTTAATTTCTTTCAACAAAAGAATAAATAGGAAGTACCTCTAACTTCTACGTATATCAGTGAATAACTTTTTCATTAAAAATTTAATAACAAAAGATATATTATTATATATTTATAAAATTACATTATCAACATGTGTGGTTTTGGGACAAATTTAGAATTTACTTTTACATTATTTATACTTAATAACTATATGAAAATATGATATACCATTTAATTTTATATATAAGAAAATAATTTTGATGTAATTACATAATATAAAATAATTAAAATTTTATAATTTATATCTTTTTAGTTCAATGTTATTAGAATGGTAATGTCATGCTTGGATTCTCATGTGTGTCCCACATATACTTAACTCAATAAAATAACCCTAAAATTGTCACTTATATACCAAAAGAGTTGATATCTTGTCATTTCATTCCACCCCTTTATCATAAAATTTTGAAGAACCTGCTTTAAATAATTTTCGGTTAATAATATTGAGGGAGTAAATAAATAACTAATACATACAACTACAGATAGAAAATGAGATTTGTAAATGTCAAATATTCGATAAGAGTTAATTGATACAGAAATAAAATTATCAACAAATTTGATTTTCAATGATCATTTTTAGAATGCCATAAATTATTTTGTTTATAAAAGTCTTTTCTTTAAATATATATATATATAATTGTTATTTTAGATTGCATATTTTATTGATTAATTGTACAATTTTATTGTTCTTATCATTTTTTTGGAAGATAAAAATTATTAAAAACAAGATATAACAAGAATTAAGGAATCAAAGACTTTGTAAGTTTTGAATATTATATATTTTTTCCCATAATATTAATGTTTATTAGTCTTCCTTTGTGAAGCTCCTCCTTTTTTTGTCTTGTCTTGATTATGGAAAAATGTTTACGTTTATTTATATTTTAAAAAGTTTATAGTTGGTTATAATACTTTATGTTTTTAATTAGAAAACGCTATATAAACGTATTTTAGAGTACAAAGAAAGAAAATATGCCTGTTACGGTTAAAAATACGAAAATTTATGATGATAATGGCTTCATAAAAATTGAAGCAGATTCATCAACCTCACAGCCATATATTCCAAAATTAAAAATTAGTAAAAGCTTACTGAGAGATAAGCAGTTTAAACGTATGTCTGTAGAAGATATAAGTAATCAAGATGGTATGATCAAAGCATACGATTTGATAAAGGATTTAATTAATAATAAAAATAACGAAGGGATTGCGTTTTATTTAAAACAATTAGCACAGGTTGAATTTACCGATGAACTGGCTAATTGTACAGATTTATTATTATTATTGAATGATATATATCGAAACAAAGAATGTTATAACAGTAAGTTTTATTTATTTTATTTTTTTTCAAATATATTATTATTTAGATGATATTTGTCAATTGATCGATCCCATTAGAAAAGAATTAAGAAAGTATTGTAATGACAAGGTTGACACAAATAATTCACTTGAAACTTCACCCGATTCAACTAACAATCAAAATGGAACTACAAAGAAAAGAAATAAACCAATTGTTCATCAGGGAAAGCGACGTTTAACAGGTCTTTACGGTGAAAATGATAATATCTCTGAAACAACAGTTACTTCAAAAAAAACAAAAAAATCGGATGTAGGAAGTATGACTTTAATAAATGATTTACTTGATCAAACTGTCTCTAGTGGTCCTTCCTTTGGTGAATCTTTAAATAAGGTAAAACAAAAGAAAACTCCAATTAAAAAACGAGGTCCTCAAATAATTGATCCGATTTCACTTAATGAAAATAAAAGTAATAGTTCAAAGAATGATGAAGATGAATTAAATATAGCAATAAAAAAACCAAATAAAAAAGGACACAATATTAGATTTCTTGATGAAGTATATCCACATAAATCTATTGTTGAAATAAAAGAATTTGAATTAATACCAAATGAAAGAACACATTTTCAACCAAATATGAATTCAAATATTGATAATGATTGTAGCAAAATGAATGAAGGAACAGTTATGAAAAGACATTTTGATAAGGAAGATGATAATAGTGAAACTTATGTTGAAGATGTGGAACCATACGTTGTTTATTCGATTGATACCTCATATATAGAGAATATCCCATTATCATATAAAGAAGCAAACCCTGACATTTACGGTGTATTAAGTCAAAATAATCCTGTACTTTCAAATAGAACATATGAAATGACTCCAGAATTTTTATCTTATTTAGAAAAAATTAATGAGGAACGATCTACAGGGTTGAAAGCTTTTCATGATAAAACATCAATAGCAAATCTTCAAGATGAAACAATTCAAAAATTAGAGCTTTCACCATCAATAAATTCTACAATAGATTATATATTTCAAATTCCTCAAGAAATTATATCACAAGAAACAATTCAACCTATTGAAAACAAACAACCTGAACCTGAGAAAACTGATACACAAAGTTTGATGGAAAAGATAAAAAGGTGTAAAAGTTCTAGTGGGATTTCATCATTAATGGCTAAATTAAGAGAGCAAGGAGTATTGAAAACAACTAAGGATACATCCAATGAAAATAATATAATTACGAAAACTCCTGAAAAAAAAACTTTGATATTAGATGTTAATACTAGGAAGGCAGAAGTTCCTACATCAGCAGTAATTCCACGAGGCTCATGGGAATTAGCATCAAATATTTCACAACCACAGGCAACAAGCGGATGGGCTTCAATGAGTAATGTTAAGATAGAAAATGATAATATGCAAAAAGGGATTTTTTCAGAGAGTAGAGCTCGAAGTTTAAGTATAGTTCCTTGTAAATTTTATGAAAAAGGAAGTTGTCATTTTAATTTAGAGTGTGAAAATTTGCATGGTGATGACCAAACAGTTGGTTATAAAAGAGCATGTGGATTAGTTGTGCCTTCAAAAAAGAAAAATTACGATTATGATAGAGATAAACATAACAATTCAAGAAGAATTCATGACATACCTTCAAGAAGGAGACCATCTCCTCAATCGGATAGAAGAAGAAATTATGATGATAACGATAGGGGACGAAAACGTAGAGTAGAAGATGATGGTCGACGAAGTTCAAATAAAAGAACAAGCTATGAATCAAAGTATAAAGATGATGAATATGATGTTGTTACGGATAGAAGATATTTAACTGCATCTCATGTATAATGCTAAATTTATCTTTTTTAAAATATTTTATTCAAATGTTTCATTTGATGTTTATTTTCTATATTTTTTAATTGTAAATAAAAGGGTGTATAACTACAATTTATCAAATAAATTTTTTAAAACATTTCATATTATTTTAGATATATCAAATATCATTTATAAATGTGTTAATTTTTTAATAAAAATATATTTGTACAAAGAATTAGACAACATATTTATAAGATTTCTAAACATATCATATTTTTAATTAAAAATTATTTGAGAAAACATATGTATGTCTTTTGATATAATAATAAACTTTCATCCTTAAATTTTTGTTAAGACATAATAAAATAACAGGTGATGAAAAATTTAACAAAAAACTATTCCATCCAATTGTTGCCAGAGCAAAAATGTAATTATTATCTTCAATGATATCATTGTTACTATGTATATAAATAATACATTGAAATAATAATGTTAATAGAAGGAAGAAGAATGTAACTAAATTTTGAATAATAAATAAAAATTCATTCTGTAATTGTTGAGCTTCCTCTGTTGCTGTGTAACATATTTTACTTCTTCTTACAATAATGTTTATTATTGTTATTACATTTAATATAAATGTTATAATTGATGTTATTGATGAATAAAGAAGGATGCTAAAATCAACATTAATTGAAACCCATTCTAATGTTTCATATTTCAATTGTAGTAATGTATTGTTATTACTTTGTATTAAATGGAGTTTAACAAAATAGAGTTTACATAATAATATATACCAACATGGAGCAATTGATAGTATGAAACTGATAACTATTGAATGATTTATTGCTTTTTTTAAAGACTAAAAAAAAAATATAAAAAAAAACTACATTGAGTACTTACATGTACAGTCTTGAAGAAGGAAAAAATTAATAAAAAACGTAAAAAAGAATTAAAACAACATGATGTAAATAGATATAATTGAAGTAAAATTAGTAATGTATATGTTATTGTTAAATCATATGTTGGTTTTTGATTTATAATGTCTTGTAAAGGTTCATATTGTTCTATAAAAAATTTTACAAGATTGAATCCATGTGATATAACATTTATTAATCCATTGAAACATATAAAGTTATAAAAAGGTTCAGTTAAGTTAATATTATTTATTTGTTCATAAAAAATTGTTCTAACAACAATTATATACAAAATAGAAAATATGGAATAAAATATTAGGTGGAAAATTAATGATGGTGTTGAAATGGATGGTGAAATAAAAAAGTTACTTAAAGCCGTGTCATTCACTTCTGAATAATTCATTTCTTAAATTATATCTTTCAACAATTTTTTTATTCTTATATATCCCATTGATAAAAAATTTCATTGAATTAGTTTGGCTTCCTTGATAACGTAATCTTGAAGCCATATTTTAGTTTATTAAATTTTTACATCAAAAACGTCATTATTATTTTTCTAAACAAAATCTAACCTTGATTTATAATTTTTTCAAACAACATGAATCAACATAAGATCAAACACATATAAAATTCTCTTTCTCCAAACTAATACAATCATATTTTATTAAGACGTTTTACCATTGTATCAGTTTTTTTTTCGCTTAAAATTACAGTATTAATGCAAATATTAAATTTCAAGTTTCAAATTGTCAATAATGTTAAGAATTTTTGTTTTTATATTTTTACAACAATTATATATAGTAAGAAAATTAAATATTTTTAAATTTTAAAAACAAAAATTATTTTTTAATTACATGCTTTATTAAAAATAAAAACATCCGAAGATACTTTTTTCCTTCAAATATTTATAATAATGAGTTTTTTTATGTGTCAGTTAATTTTGATGACATATATAAATAATGATATTTTTTCTAACATCAATCATTTTAAAAATTTTGACATACTTTATCTGTACTCAAAAAGATAATTATTTTTGGTTGAAAAGTAATTCGAATACAGTGAAAATCACATGTTATTGATGACATAGTTGATTATAAATTATTTTTTTTACAAAAAGTTTTTTAATCTCGTGATTTATGAATTGTTTAACATTTAAAGCAATGTATTTTTTTTACTCTATTCTATAAGAAAGACAAATATTTGTAGTTGAAAATATATATTTATTATTTTAACAACAATATTAATAACAATTTTTTCATCGTAGCTGTATTTAAAGAATGGTCCATTTATTTTAACTGTTCTATCACTTTTTCAAAAAAGTGTTATATTTTGATGTAAAAATTATAAATTTAACAGTATTTATATTAATAATGTATATCGTAAACAATCATTTTTACGTGTATTTTTCCTTATCTATATAGAGAAGGTCATGAATATTTTTGATATATAAATTGTCAGGTCGTCCTTCACACAATCATACAAGATAATATAAAATAGTTTGTCTTTAATAAAATTTTTCATTTTAAAAAGTATCTCGTTTTAATGATGGTCATAAGTTATATATGACCTATGATATTATTTCATAATAGCACATTTATGACTAGAGAAATAACACGTTTTAATTATTGTTTTTATTATATTTTTTGGTTATATAAACATTATTTCAAATGGTATACAAAAGACTATAAAGTATTATTATATCCAATATTTTTCTATATATGATAATTATTAATTAATAATATTTTAGATTAGATAATGCCTACCCCATTAAAAGCTTGGTTTATGGTTGAAAACTTTGACAATCCAAAAGAGATGTGTCATTTTGATGTACCTCGTTTAGTATCTGCTGATTATTTAGCAAGTATTGGTGTAAGATTTGAGAAGGTAATATTTTATATTTTATATATATATATATATAAATAATATTTAAGATTAACATTGATGAAGGATTTGATAAAGTTGTTGAATATGGAAAAAAATTAGGTTACGAATGCCATGATGTTATCACAGTCAACGAAAATATTGAAAATTATGATGAGAAATTAAAGTGCTTTTTTACTGAGCACCTTCATACAGATGATGAAATTAGAATCTGTTTGGAAGGTTCCGGTTACTTTGATGTTAGAGATAAGGATAATAAATGGATTAGACTCAAGTTCACCGTAGGAGACTTAATAATTCTTCCTGCAGGAATTTATCATAGATTTACTGTTGATTTGTCTAACCACGTCAAAGCAATGCGTCTCTTCAAAACTAATCCATCATGGCAAGCTTACAACCGTGATGAACAGGTTGATTCAATGAAAATTCGTTCAGAATATTTAGCAAGAATTAACCACAGATAAATATTTTATGAAATTATATTTCATTAGAATCAAAATCTACTATGTAGATATATAATATTGACGTTGAATCAACAAACATACTCATATGTTTTACAATAATAATCATGAATTTATATTTTTTTTTAATTTAGAAATATTTTTGCAATATTCAATATTTAAAATATTAATATTGTATTTAAGTAATAAAAATTTTTTAATGTTAGAAAGTATGATACACGTGAAAAATTATAAATATGATTATTAGTTAAATGTTTATATTATTTTAATAAAACTTCTGTATCTGGATTTAAAACTGTAAAATGAAGACCATCTGATTCATCTTCACTTGAATTATCATTATTAGCAAAAGATCCAGGTATATTTTCAAATTCATTTTCAACATAATGTATATTGTTTACTCGGGTTATATTTTCATAAAGACCATTGGATGTAAGTGCAAATGTATCATTATCAAATTCATGACCTAATCTTAAATAGGGGTTCTTCTTCTGTGGCCTAAACTTGTATCCAACAATAATGAAAAACAATAATGAAGAAACTTCTACAACAATATCTGACAAGAAAATGTAATCAAAAGGAACAGATAAATCGACAAGAATTTTGGAAATCCTTGAAATATATGCATATCCAATAGTAATTGCATAAAACTCTTGAAATAGTTTAAGTTTCTGAAGATTAATTGCTGCTTTCCCATCAGTATTTGCACCTTTTTGAAGATGGCGAATTGACCAGATAATTGGTAACAAAATTAGAAAACAACATACAAGATCAAAGAAAACAAATACTTCAAACCAAAATTGATATCTTGAATCTCCAAACTCACTTTCTTGCATAATAATTAATGCTATATTATCTAATATTTGCATAGGTAAAACCAACATAAATATATTTCTATCCCTAGTAGTAAAGTAATTCTTAAAAAATGTATAACCAGTTCCAATAAGAATTATTGTTCCAAACAATAATGTACCCTTAATTAAATGCGTTATGTAAAACAGAATTGTCCAAAATTCTCTTTGGTGGCCTGTAATTGATACATAATAGTAATTTATACCATGAAACAGGAGTGACAAACATTTTAAAGTAATTAAAATAGTCATTAAATAATGTACTTTAAAGATTTCTTCCTTCTTGGAAGTACATAATGCATTAATCCATACAATTTCAGCAAAAATGAAAGCGAATGATAGATAAAGGAACAATTGTGGCATAGGGATTTCACCAGCAGAAAGATATGAGTTTTCATTTTTTTCAATAATATCAGCAATAAAATGAACGGCCACCCTAGCATCGTATCCTTCCGTTTTATAATTTAAACAATTGTGAAAAATTAAATTATAAAGTCCACGTTGTTTATCAGTAAAACGAATTGTAAATGAACCGGAAAAAATATTGCCATCTTGTGTTAAGGGAATATAATGTTTATACTCACCATCATTATCTTTTGTACTAAATATATAATCTTTAAGCCTCTTTAATACTCCTTTATATTCTGTTTTGTTATTTGTTGAATAAATATCAGTTGAATCATCATCCAATATATCCCAACAATTTTCAATATTTTGGCATACTGTCAAATTTTTGATACTTCCACTCCGTATTATATCAAGTCTTTTTTTTTGAAATTTAAATACAAAAAAGAGGGCATCCAAATTTTGATCCTGGTTTTGTAATTGACATACATATGGGTTTGTCCTCGTTCCTTCGACAATCGTTCGTCCACGACTAAATGTAAATCCAATATCACCCTATAAATAAATATTATAATAGATTATAATATAAATTACTCACCAAATTATTTCCTTCATTTGTTAACAGTTCAGTAGGTATTGTAAAATTTGTTAGTTTGAATTGTATTGTTCCCATAGTATCAAATCCAAAATTAGTAATATGAATATTCCTTCGAAAATCATTCTAAAAATAATATTAAAAAATGTTATATTTTGAGACAACTTACTTTTAAAGATAAATGATGAATTTTAGCATTACAATGTGTAACTATCAATAAACAAATAAATATATAAAAAAATATTCTTAATAAACAAATCATATTTGAAAATAACCAGATATTTATTATCTTTATATATTTAAAATTTTCCTCCAGAACATTTACTTTAATTGAAAGTAAAAGTTTAGTTTAATAATTAGTTCTAAATTACTCAAAGGATGCCATAAAATGTGTATGAAGAGTGATAAAAAAAAATTAGTAAACTATAATACTTTGTCTCCTTTATTACAATTCTCCAAAAACAACATGTTTGGACGTTACAAGACTACTCATATTATCTTCATAAAAATGAAAATATAATGATATTGTTATTTAACTTACTTTTCTATACCTTCTATTTCATATTATGCAAATTAGGTAAACGTCTCATTCTATGTACATTCTAAAATTTTAATATATAACGATACATTGTTCTTCTAAAATGCCGCTTAAAATTTTATATACTGAGAAGAAAAAAAATCTCATCTATTGACCCTGTAGTTGAAGCAGACTTGTCATTATTCTATTTAAATATATATCTCTTTTTATTTTAACTTCATATTATAAATGCTAGTTTTTAATTTTTTATAAAAAGTATTCAATTTTTTTAGAATGATGAATTATTCAATTTAAACGTGTTTAAAAAATATTTGTTGACATTGGTATATATATGAATTTAATTATTTTTTTATATTTTTGAATATTGTGCTTTCCTTTCTTTTAACTATCACCAAACTGTTTGTAAAGAAGTATACAATTAAGAGTTTATTATTCCATATATTTTCAGATTGTATTCATTTTCCTGATTATTACATTTCAAAATTAAGACATATTTAAACATACAATTGATTTTTACCACTGTCAATGACAACATATTAACCATTTTCAAATAAATATCTAACATTTTTTTTAAAGATTGCAATTACACTTTAAGAAGTATTAAATTTCCTTGTGTCAATCAAATCAAATCATATATATACATAAAATATTTTTTAACATCTGGTCAATTGTATTCTTGGAGAACATTATTAATATATTCAAAGAATTATTTCCAAATAATCTTACCAAATAACCAATTAATTGTCAATTTTTTTTATTATTCCTGTGATTGTATAATATATATATATATAATTTTGAGAGAAGAAAAAAATGTTTGGGAAAAGTATTGATAACAGTGTACACACAGATGTAAGTTTTTTTGTATAAATTTAAAATTCCATATATCTATGAACTTTGGGTTCAAAGTATATAATACGATCATATTTATGATAATCATCGAATTAATTTACTATAATTATTACTGATTATTTTTTTTATCTCTTTTTGATATTTTCATTTATTGTTGTAGTCTTATCATTATATTTACATTTTTTTCAAATCTAATCTAAATAAGTTTTATTATCATTAGATTATATAATTCATGTGAAAAATTTTTTATGCAAAAAATGCATTGCTTTAAATACGTGGAATATTCTTTATATTTTAGCCATTAATAATGATTAGTATTTTATTCAATATAATATTTTTTTACCTTGAAGTAAATGATTTATATATATATAAATAGAATTCTAACAGTTTCTTATTCAATAAAATATATATATATGATTTGAATAAGATGTACAATCTTTATAACAATATTATTAATATGTATTGTGTAAAAATTTATTGTTTTTTAAAATATATTTTTGCATTGTATACAAGCTTTAAATATAAAGTTGTCTTAGATTACATCTACATATTAATATAATTCCATTTAAACTTTAGAACCAAACAGTTCTACCCACCAAAACAATATAATATTAAACACTCTTCATCATTATTATTTTGAGTTACTTTTAAATACCTGATAGTATTATTTTACCTAATTCTTCATTTACACATATATTTATTTTATATTTATATATTCTTCATGGTAAGTTTGTTTTATCGATTTCTTGTAATGGAAAAATTTTATTTTCACTTAATTGAACTTTTTTTATTACTAAATTTTACCAAATTATCAGAATGATGGCTTTTAATCTTCGTAGTTTGTCTATACTTTTTTAAAAATTGTTCCTTAAAAAATGATTATTTTATATAAGGAATGACATAAACATAAATTATATAAAAGTTAATTAAATTGTTTACAAAATAGACTAGAAATTTATTTACACAAGAGAGAGACAATTCTTACTCCTTTAGTTAGAAAGATAATTTAACAACATATATAGATGGTCTTAAAAATTAGTGAGACTAGAAACAATATATATTGCTTTGATAAATAATTTATACATATGTATAATTCAGCTTTTTTTTTTAGTACATTTTAATGAGTTGCAGCTAAAAATTTGTACTTTAGAAACTTGAAATAATATATAATAAAGAAGATTTGATATCTATTGTTTTAGAATAGTCAATTATTAATATATAAACTACATCATACATCCGTTTACCAATAAATATCAATCGTATGTCTTTAGTTCCATTGTCATATTGTGAATATTAGTAACGATAAAGTTTAAACAATTTTCTTTCTCATGTTTCAAATAAATTAATGATATATCATAACAAGATAATTGATAAAAGTTTTGTGAACATCGAATGTTGTCGTGATAAGTGTATATTTGTAATGAATCATTTACTTTCGATATATATATATATGTATATTATTATATATTTCTTTAATTAAACTATTCACTTTTAAAATATATAGTATTATCTAATAATTTTTTATGATTTTGGTCAAAATAAGATGATTATCTTGAGTTTTAGTATAATGAATAAAATGATTCTCTTTACCTAAATCTCTATAGCAAGATTGTTTTTTTACGAAAAAGAACATCTAGAAGCAATTTTAAAAATGCTAGTGTAATTTTTAAAACAACTTTGTATACTATTTTTTTTATTAAAGTGATTCATGCTAATTAATTAAATTATGTGTAATTGTATCTAATTTTAAAAATAATTTAATATTGCAATATTGTTTTGTAATCGTAATTGGTACAAATTTGATAGTTATAAACAATTAATTTTAAAAGGTATAAATAATGCAATTTAACGTAAGAGTTAGAAAGCATAACTTTTTTTTTTATTATAATTACACATTCAAGTTGTTATTGGTATAAAAATATTAATAAATGGTTATTTTTATTAAGTATTGTACTTTTTTAATGCTTTTTTATATAAAATGATCATGTTAAATCTAATTCCAAATCTCTTTAACTTTAAAAGGTCATATCAAAAAATTCTAATCCTAAATTGTTAACGAAACTTGACACATTTTTTACTATATTATTAAATATAATATATTTAGTGTTGTATATTTTCTATACAACCTCAAAAATTTTCTATACAACCTCAAAAATTTTTATTTAATCCTTTTTATTCGTTTTATTATTTAAATAACTTAACATTATAAATACATTGATTATTAATTATAGAGAAGATTAAAATCATATTTAAATTCTACGATTATTATTATCACTTGACTTTTCTCCATTTCATATAATAACAGAATTTATTCTTCTATATAAAATTTAAATTTTAGAAATATTATTTTTAAAAAAATAATTATATATAGTTAAGTATTGTTGTAAAATTTTATCTACCTCTCTCCTTCAAATGGGGTATTCAAAGCGCATCAAAAAATTAAAAACTGTACTGGTATCTTTTTAATAATATTAAGTATATTAATTTATAACTTTTCAGGCTGAACTTACAAACGATCGTAGCTCAATGCGATCTTCTGATGGTGGGGCAAATGAATCAGGTAGTGGATTGGGAGATTATACTTTCAATACCTCTGCAATATATAATGATCGATCAAAATTGGAAGAAAAAATTATTGCAATCAAAAGAAAAATTGCTGAGCTCCAGTTACAGTGTGAGCAGGATGTAGAAGAGTTCTTGAAAACAGATAGGCAATTTGCAAACAATCCACGAAATCCACAGGCTGCTCGTTTAAAACAACATTTTGACACAAGAAATAAGAAGAATAGAAAAAGTTTAGAAACACTAACAAAGAAACTTGAACTTTTAGAGCAAAATCTTCTTGAATTGGATTCTAATGGTAGTGGAAGTTTATATGATTCTAGTTTACGTGGTAAAAAACAATTTTTATCCAGTATGAGTTCAAATATTTTGAGGACCGGTGCAAATGTAAAGGAGATGACAGAGAATGTAATTTTTGCCCCAAAAAATATTGCTAAAGCAATTTCTGGATCAGCAAGAAAATATTATGGTTCATCAGATAATATTGATAAAAAATTAGATGGTAATTCTACATTTTACCCCGAGTTAGCACCCCCTACTTATAATGATCGAGTTCGTTCTCTACCAAATAAAACAAAATTTTCAGAACAATCTGAAGAAAATGTACAGTCAGGTTCAAGTGAAGAGGCATTACAAGCTAATGAAGGTGGAATATCTTGTCATAGAGAATCATCATCAGGTACAAGACAAAGGCATGTTGATATGTCTGCATTAATGAATGAGATAACGGAATTACGAAAGTATGCTGAAGAAATTAAGATAAGGCAAGATAATTACATAACATCACTCCAAAATGAAAATAAGATGCTATCTCGAACGGTTGATGAAGAAAAGTTTAAGTTATCAAAAATTGAGGAATCATTATTCGAATTGATTGAATTACATCAAAATGAAAATAGAAAGCTTAAGGATGATTTGAACAGTATTAGTAGAAGAATGGATTATCAATATAATGATAGATTTTCAAAATTAGAAGAAGCTATTGAAGGATCTAATAATAGAGTATGTTTTAGTTACTAATTTCAATATATTTTGATTTTATAGATGTTACGAATTGAACGAAATATTAATGAAAATAATCAAAATTCACCACGAATGTCTGATCAATGTAGTTCTATATCAATAGCTGTAATAAATTTGGCCGCAGAATTTTTAAAAATCATTTTGTACGCAATATCAATCTTTGTTGAAGGGATTCGGGGTATCTGGTCAAAAATGAATCCTATACTTGCAACAACATTATTTATAACATTAATTCTTGCCATTCTTAATCCATACGGTTTAATAGATTTAGCTTTTGGAAGTGGGAAAAATGTATCTCGATCGAAGGAAGAAACATTCAAGTTATCAAATTCTATAATATAATATATATAATATGTACGGGAAACTGTTTTTATTCTTGCTTTTAAATCCATATTTTAGTATAAATATATATATATATATATATATGTTACTATTAAAAAAAATTTATATAAAATTATTTGGCCATATTATAAAAATTTGTACACTACTAAATATTTTTGGCATTATTGGAAAGCTAAATGATTGATTGATGGTGGGAACAAAAATAAATACATAAAAATATAAAAAAAATATTAAATACTTATATTTTGAATTATTAATCATCTTTTTTCATAAATGCTCCAAACATTTCCACTGGTACAGGAAAAACGATAGTTGAATTATGTTCGGCGCTAAAATTAATTGCTATTATTTAAATTTCCATTATATAAAACTTACGCAATGCTATTTAAAGCCTGTAGATGTCGTAATTGTAAAGCAACTGGATTTGCTTGTATAACATCAGCTGCTTCCTTCAATGCTCTTGATGCTTTTTGTTCTCCTTCTGCAGCAACTACTTTAGCTCGCGCTTCACGTGCTGCCTCAGCTTCTGCTGCCATAGCTCTGGTCAATTGTTGTGGAAGTCTAATATCTTTTACTTCAACTCTTTCTACTTTAACTCCCCAATGCTCTGTACCTTCATCAAGAATAGTTTCACACAATTGTGCAATAGCTTCTCTTTCTGTAAGCATTTCTGTAAGTGTTTTCATACCTAATGCATTTCTTAATGTTGTTTGTGCAAGAAGTTTTGTTGAATAAATTGCATCATCAACATTATTAACACTGGCAATAGGATCTAAAATATTTTTGATAATAAATAAATATTTATATATAAATTTTATATAATACTACATATATAAAATCTAACTAACCTGATGTTCTAAAATATACAACTGCATCAACAGAAACAGTTACAGAGTCTTTAGATAATATTTCTTGTGGTGGAACAGCATATGAAACAACACGAAGATCAATTTTTCTATAAGTATCAACACATGGAATCACAAATATCATTCCTGGCCCTCTAGAACCTCCAAAAACTAATCTTCCTATTCTAAATATTACAACACGTTCATATTCCTTTATTACTTTCAAACAAGCACACATTGAGAATGGAAATGTAATTATAATAAGGAGCCAAGAAAGAGCAAGTAGTGCATATCCAAATATTGTCCCAATAGTTTCATAATCTGGAGGTACATCCTATAAATCAAATTATTAATGTAAGCCTATATATTGATTAAACAAATAATGGCATCATACAGTGTTGATTAATTTGTTCATTAATTCTATATTTAACATTGGAGGACGTATAATTAAACAAAAAAGATATATAATAAATTTTAACTATTCAATAAAAATAAAACAACTTATTAATGAAAATATGTGGTTTTAAAAATTAATGAACAATTAATCTGTAATGTATTATATAGAAAATTATAGTTAGTTTAAAATATACACAATTTATTAACAAAAAGTTATTTTTGAGTGAGTGAATGAAAGAGACACCATTATAAGTTTACAATTTTAAAATATGAAAAAAAAACACCCACTTGTCTATCTACCTGGTTTGATGATGGAGCTATCCATTGTGGTTCATGACGAGATTCCTTTCCAGACATATCAAGATTGTTTCTAATATCTAAAAATTTTTATGTAACACTATATATATGTGGTAAAAGAATTTACTTACAAATAATAATCTGCCTAAAAATTTGTTATTGTTAATAATTTTACTCGTAAAAACCTTTTATTCTTATCTGACCAATCTTCTTTTACATCAAATTTTAAAAATTTTACACTCTTGAGGCTTCCTCTTATTTTCTTTTTATATATAATCACCTGCAATAAAATATATATATAATAATATCATAGGCTAGTAAAATATATATAAGATCGAATTATTAAAATATAATTCCCGTCATATTATTTTGAAGTTGAGTGTGAAAAACTTTTTATATTTAGTCTACGTCTTTATAATATATATATACTATAATTTTTAAAAGTAACTGTGAATAGAATTAAATTGTTTTATAATAATATTTGGAAATAATTCTTATAAAAAACTTCTTTATTTTAAAAAAAAAAAAAAAATTTTTTTTTGTTTGACAAATATTTTATAAAATTATAAGAATAAAAAAAACATATATATTATATATACTTTTTATATGACAGAATAAATATATAGTTTTATTTTTTTATGTCATGGGACGTGTAGAAGATAGAATGAAATAATAAAACACAGAGTATATGGAGGAGAAGAAAAAATTATTTGAGTTTTTTGTACAAAAAAGTGACGGATTTAATTAGTAAGTTAGTTTTTTTTTTCAAGATATTTGTTAGGGGAAAAGATTGCTTTATGAGTGTTTTTAAAAATAAAATTATTATAATAATATGTTTAAAAATATTGAGAGTAATATATATTGAATATTATATGTTGAAAATATAAATTATTGAATTTATAATCAAATGTTAATCTAGTTTTTATCATTAACGGAAAAAGGAAAAAGGATTAAAGATATAAGATGCTAAATGAAACAGGATAATTGTAAGCTTTTAGTTTTCATACAATATGATTACTGTAATTAGTTCATAATTTAGATCATTAACAGATGATACATGTGTTGTATTTGTTCTTATTGAAAAATTGTTTATAAAAGTTGTTGTAGAAAACAAATACTTGTGGCATTGTGAGAAGTATAAAGTCAACCACTCTTTTTCAATAGTACCACTTCCTTTATTATGTAACTTATCTACTGAATGACATAATATGAAGAAATAGAATGACTAAACATGTGGTAAAGGCCCAATGGCTCCAAATGTTGGACTGGCATGATGTATGGGTGCACCCTTTCAGTAGTAACAAATAACCCTTAGAATAAAGTAGAATGGTATTGGATAAAAAGAAATATTTCTTTTACTTTAAAGTTATTGCCAATATGATGGAAGCTGATAGTTGATGAAGAATGATAAATTTATTATTTGTACATTCTAAGTCTTAAAATAAAAATTATAAAATAATTGTAATTAAAAGTAAGTCATATTACTTTTTTAATGCAAAAAAAATTATATATTTTGATATATAATTTTTTTTTTATAATAAAATATTTTATAGATAAATATAAATCGAATGTAAATGTTCTTTACAATATTATTATCAACTTAAAAATATATTTATAATAAATAGTATATTAATCTAATATCAATTGAGGAGACCGATTTTGTTAGATTAAATAACAAATTTAAGTAATTAGAAAAGTTTACTTATTTAAAGCATCTGGTAATTATTTACCATGATAATAATATATGGTTTAGTTTTATTAGCTTAACAAGAGTACGACTTTATACCATTTTAATAAAAATAATTATTTAAAAGGATGGAACAGTAGTGGTGGGAGGATAAAATATGATAGTTGAAATTGAAATAATGAATGCTGATTAAAAGAAATTTTGATAATCAGGAAGGAAATTAATGTCAAGAAGACTACGACAATCGTGCTGTGTGAGAAATGCTTTATATCTTTTATATGTTAAACAAAAATATTGAAGAAAATTTAGAGAGTTTTCAAATTATTATTATTGGGAAAATATAAAGTTTTAGCAAAATATAAAGAATTTAAATACTTCATAATTATTTATAAAATGTTACTATTTTAAAATTATTAAATAAGTATGTATAATTTTAACAAATATTATAGTTAAAAAATATATATATATATATATAATATTTTTTATAATATTTCGTTATTTTTAAAAGTATAAAATTCTGTAAACACGAAGGATAAAGCAATGAAGATAACAAATATTTTAATATATATATATATAGATATAGATATATATTTTGTAGATGAGATAATAAGATGAAGTTTGTGTTATTGAATAAAATATTGTTTTAAAAGTATTAAAAAATATAAAATAAAAGTTATTTTTGAAAGAAAAAATATATGGAAACAATAAAATAAAAGTTTTCTCAAACTATACTTTCAATGCTATAACATTACTTTGACAATGCATACTCTTCTAAAATATTAACTATTTCAATTACCTTAGGGACATTCTTATTTAAACTACGCGCTTCATCCATACTGCTAGTTTTGAGTTACAATTAAGTTTACTAACCATAAATTTCTCCTCAACACTTATTATTTTGATAGCTTTGAAAAATTATCTTAATTTAATGTTACTGTTTATGAAAATTAAGTAATATATAAAATATTATTATAAATATATATATATATATATGTAACTGGGAGATATATATATTAATAAGTTTCTTAATAATAAAGATGTAAACTATAAAAACATAATAAACAACAATTTTTATATTTAAAAAATGCTTAAGGTAAGGAGTAAAATTCAAAAATGAATAAATATAAATTATTCTATAACATGACAAAAAAGAAATTTATTTTAAAAGTTTAATTATTGGAAAAAGTTAATATATAACTAATATTTAGGCCGAATATTTCTAAACATTTAAAATTTGCTTCTAAAAAGTAGAGTTTAATAAATTATTAAAAACTTAGCATAAAATATATTTTGTAGGTTTAATAAATTTTTAGATAATATTTAATAAGTTTACATATATTATATTATTAATATATTATAATCATGTCTACATGTAGAACTTTTATATTTTCTCTAATATAAGAGAAATAAAAATGATAATTATGTATAATAAGAATTAAATAACTATAAAGAATAAATTTTGTTGGCATGAAAAGCCCAAACTAATATTTTAAAAAATAATATGAATTTAAAATTATTTGATTTTAGAATATAATCTATTTTTAGTGAAGTAATATTAAAGAAGGAAGACATGTTTTTGAAATTTGTAATAAAGGAGCTTACACCACTTCATAAATACATAACTTTTTATAAGATATAGTTATGTACCAATATAGTTTATATGTATAATAAAAAGAGATACGCTATAATTTTTGATTAAAATTCATCAAATTTGACAAGATAAAAAGAATACTTGAAAATGTAGAAGCTTTCTAAGTTAGAAATAAGTGCATCTCCATGACCTACATGTAAATATAAAAATTCTTAACATGGATGCAAACCAAAATGTAAATACAAATTTTGTATTAGTGCGCTTTATACAATTTTACATGTCTTTAAGGATACTACCAAATAAAAAATTTATAAAAACATAATATTTTTGTGCAATTCAATATAAATTGGTGAATGAAGAAGGAAACAATTTTCTTTTTAATGTACTTCTTGCTTTTCACTTGATGCTTCTTATATAAACATCAACAATGGCTTTTAAATAAATATTTTAATCTATTTTGAAGAATAAAGTAAGAATTTGATTATCAAAAGAACTTAAAAATTTATCTTTTACTAGAGTAAAAACCTATAATCACTTTCTTCTACTTATATATAAGCACATTTTCAATATTTATAAATCAAATACATTGACAGCATTCTAACTCACTTATTAACCATACCCCGTAAATAAAAATTTACTTTTTTGTTGTTATAAAAATAATATATGTGTATATTTGGTAAGCAAATATTTTACCCTAGGAAAATGATATACATTTTTAGTTAAGGATATGACACTCACCGTATGGAAAAAATATAAATGAATGTAGGCAAAAACTTAATTTTTAAATGTTTACTATCCCTAAAACAAAACTCTCAATGAATGTACTAAAAATTGGGAAGATGGAATAAATATTACAGTTCTTATAAAACCATATTGCGTGAGAATATGAAATAAATAATAATAAATATTTCTATTTGAATTGTGATATATTTTCTCATTTTTTTATACAACCTACGGCAATGAAATTGAAGAAACTAATTATAATATGTAAATAAACTATTATCATAAAAAATTTAATTTGATAAATAAGATTTTTTTTTTAATTGAAGAAACAAAATTGTTTTAAGAAATGATATACTTATTTAACGAACGAATATCTTGAGGAGTAAATGTTTTTGTGTTATGTACTATACTTCATAAAATAAAGCAATGCATATCAAATCAAATTTTAGCCCTAAAATAACTTAATATTTCTATTTTACTTAAAAATTATTTACATTTTAAAATGAGAAAGAGAAAATATATATTCAAATATAGTATTTTTTAATTCAACAAAAGAATTGGTAATCTTTAATAAATCAAATTTAATAACACAAATTTATCACATCTATGAATATAACATGTTATTATCTATATTATTGGACCATTATCAAATTAATAATTAATAATTTTTTTTTTTGCTTATCTTTGAATAGCTTAAATGAATTTCCATTTTAAATCAATAAACAATGTTTTATGATAACAAAGTTATGTCCCTTTCAAATGTAAAAAACATAAATTCAAATTTTTTTTTCATTTCATATATAAATAGCACTCACTTTATTGTGTATCCATAAAATGCTTTTCTATATGTAACAGAAAAGAATAATACTCTGAGTTAAAACGTTGTCCCAATTGTTTAGCATTATAACTATACATTGTATATCCTTGAATCTTTTTTAAAGGCCATACAGTTAAATATCTTACTGAAATATTTTTTCTTTTATTAATAAAATTTTATAAATTGTCTATCATTATTCTTGTTAGAAGCTGCAGTATTACATCATTGGATAATTTAATAATTCCACGTGTTGTTATTTTATTCGTTTGTTCATACTTTCTACATTGTAGAAAATATTTTTTTTTTTAGAGACTTTTTATTTTCTAATATTAATTTTTTAGATTTATTCAACTGGAACTAAAGAGATATATTAAAAATGGAATCGTCACATGATATAGAGAATTCGTTTTTAGACACGTCGGTTTTGGATGAATTTTTAACTCCAAATATGCTAGATAACATTAATAATGGTAATGATTTAGAAAATGACCCTGAATTTGATAAAATTTTAAATATGTTAACAAATGATGATGTGAAAGATCCACTGGAACAATCTAATTGCAACGATTTAAATTGTTATTATTCACCAAATCTTATTAATACACCTTCATCTACATCATCAGATTCAGGAAGATACTCTCCTCCACCTTTTGATTTACAAGAATATTCTTCCTCCTCTCAACATGGATATCAAATTCAATCACCAGAATACTATAATCAATACTCTAATCATTCAAGTTCCGATATTAGTAATGTTGATTATACTTCCTCATCAGTAATGACAAGTAGATCTTCAACATCTCCTGAATTAAATAATTGGCATCAACCTATGTCAATAAATAATTCATCAATAACATTAAATAATGAACAAAAATTCCAGACAATATCAAATAATAATATTTCTTCTCCATCGAGCGTTGTATTATTAAACCCTGTGAAAATTGTTCAACCAGGAACTATCAAACTACAACCTGTGCAAATCATACCACAACAACAATCACAAGTTTGTTTTGTATTGGATAATAATATTCCGAATCAACCATTAATAATTAATAATCCAAAACCATCAACAACTTCCAACAAAATTCCATTACCAGTAAACAAAACACTCCAAAAAATGGAAATAAGTAAATCAAATAATGTATCATTGAACTCTATTGATGAATCCGAAAAAGAATATATAAGAAAACGTGAAGAAAGAAAAGCTAAAAATAGAATGGCAGCACATGTATCAAGGCAAAGAAAAAAGAATGAGTTTAATGAATTACAAAGTAAACTAAAGATAATTGAAGATGAGAATATTATTCTTAAGGAGGAAAATGTACGTCTTAAGAATAGAATATATTATTTAGAGAAGGAAATTGAGTCTTTAAGATGTTCTCCTGATTATAAACCAGTACATAAAAAGGCAAAAATTGGTGCTTTTACAGCTATATGTATGATTGGATTATTGTTTACATTTCAAGGATCAGATTACCTTCAAAATTCATCACAAACAAATATACAACAAGAACCAACTAATGTTAGGGCACTAACTGTTCAACAAAGCGCCCTCCAAACTAAAGAGAATTCAATCAATGATAATTATTTAATAAAAAAAATGAGTAGATCTTTATTAATTAAAAATACTACTAAAGATTTACATTTAATTAAAAATACTGTTAATATAGGAAATGAAACAAAGTACTCAAATTGTAGTCATTTCCTCTTTAATGATTACAAATCTCTTTACCTAAATGAAAGTGCCAAAAATAAAATAAATAATGAACTTACATTCTGGTTTGATGAACACGAAAAAATATATAAAAATGATGATTCATCTTTACTAGAAGGTATAAGAAATTTTAGAAAAAATCTTCACAATAGTGCCAATGGTAGGAGGACTAACAAGAAACAAGTTAAAAAATTAATTGTTGAGGAAAAAGCCAATTATCCTTTATCACTACCAAAAATAATTAGAAAAAATATTCTTACAACCATAGTTGATGCAATGAAAAGAAAAAATAATACAATTTATGTTATGCCACAAAAAAATTATTATTTACTTCCTGCAATCAACCGTGATAACAGTACAATACCAAAAATGGCATTATTTATACCATCAGAGAGAATATCAAATGGAGGGTCAAAGACCGAAATTAATATGTTAAAAATTGAATGCGAAATTGTAGGAACAGAATTCTTTAATTTACCTATAAGTTTATTTAATTTTGATGGATCAACTGATGATATTCCTGGATTTATTTAAATTATAATTTTATTAAAAAGATGTTATTGTACAAAAAACATTTTTATGTATCTCAAAAGTATATTATTATCAAAAAAATAAATAATAAATATTACACTTTGTATATGTTTGAAATTTTTAAAAAGTAAATATAAATTTGATAATAATAAAAAAAAAGTAAGACATTTTTTTTATCAAAAGTTTAAATATACAACTTAATATATATCTATCTATTCTCTCGATGTGTCTCTATTCTCCATCTCTCCTCAGGAAGTGTTTCAAACTAAAAAATTGGAGTAATGTTTTATCGCATTATAACTACGCATGTAGAGAAATCTTTTGTTTATTATCATTATAATTATCATCTTTAGGACCAATATTACTAACTCTACTTATATACGAAAAGTTCTAAGATCATTGAATTATGCTAACATCTAAATATGAGGAAAGAATTGCTGATATTGAGCATGTTTTGTTAATTAAAAATGAATTAATTTCTATGGATGAAGTAAGAAATTTATCTACTTATGGTATTAATGATCAATTAAGGCCACTCTGTTGGAGGATTTTGTTAAATTATTTACCTTTAAAAAGATCGGAATGGAAGGATAAATTGACAAAATATCGTAATGATTATGATTCAATGGTTGAAAATATTTTTACCAAACCCGGAGAATTTTTTGGTGATAGTTGCGATCATGTACGTTTTGATGATATCATATTCCTATATATTTTTTAGCCTTTAGCAGATAATCCTGAATCGAAGTGGGAATTATATTTTAAAGATAATGAAGTGTTATTACAAATAGATAAGGATGCACGAAGATTGAGACCAGAAATTGATTTTTTTCAAAGAAAAACTCGTTTTCCTCATAAAATAGCGGCTGCTATGCAATTATCACAGAGAATCTCACAAAGTTGTTTATCATCAAAATCATTTGAAGTAAGTAAACTAGGTAATGAATTAAGTAATTATGATCAAAATCCTGATTACATGAATGCTTCAATTGTTCAATTAAATGGTAGTTTTGAAGATAGTAATAATGAAGCAGAAGAACTACACTGGCAAGTAGTTGAAAGAATATTATTTGTTTATTCAAAAATAAACTTGGGTGTCAAATATGTTCAAGGGATGAATGAAATTTTAGGACCAATATATTTCGTTTTTGCTTCAGATCCTGATTTAGAATGGACTAAGTATGCGGAAGCTGATGCATTTTATTGTTTTCAAAATTTGATGACTGAAATTCAAGATAACTTCATTAAAACTATGGATACGTCACATATTGGAATTGAAGCTATGATGGAAAAATTTTATAATTTATTTGAGAAATATGATCCTGAATTGTATACGGTTTTAGTATCTTCTAGAAATATAAAACCTCAATATTATGCATTTAGATGGCTATCCTTATTGCTATCACAAGAATTTTCTTTGCCTGACGTCATTATGTTATGGGATTGCTTATTAGCTGATAAAACAAGATTTGAATTGTTATATTATGTTTGTTTAGCTATGCTTGAGGAAAAAAGAGAAGAATTATTATCAGGTGACTTTGGAGACAATATGAGATTGTTACAAAATTATCCAATCAATGATATCATTCATATAGTTTCATTGGCATATGAAATAAAAGATGGAAGGCATAATAAAAAGAGTGAATCATTATCATTAAAATCAACAACCTCAGAACGAACTGCAAATGCTAAAATTGCTATTAATAATGCTGTTAAAAATATTTTAACTAAATTCAAACGATAGCCATAATTATTATGTGCCTTTTAATTAACGATTTGTATGTATATTTTGATTAAATATTATTAATAATTTCAATTTATATACCAGTCAGTTTCTAATCTGTTAAATATTTTTTTTACATTTTTATGCATTTTATGTATTTACAATAAAAATTTTCAGGAATGTCTAGTAAAACGGAAACATCTAACAAAGGAAACCAAGAACACAATCAAAAAATTTTAATTCATTCACTTGATAATGGTTAGTATATAAATTGTCATTAAAGTATATTTTTAGAGGAAAATGTGAATTATTATTCAAAAGGGGAATCATTTAATAAAATAGAGAATGATGACTGTCCAACTCAACAAATTGCTTTTATAAGACAATTTAAATTTCATAAGGATGATTTTAAGGAAGTTTCAAAACCTGCTGAATTATTATCTCCACTTGAACCTATGTTAACTTATCATAATTTTGTTGCTGTATATTGGAAGTTATCTCTAATGTATTCAAAGGCAAATGCATTTGATGCAATTGTTTCCTTTGTTGGTCCATCAAAGAAGATGCAAGAAATTCCTAAGGGAGCATTAGGTCCAAATGTTTTTGAAAAACAATCTGCTCCTTCCTCAATAAAAGGAAATATAAAAATAGGTTCTAAATCTGCAGAAATTTTGAATGATCATAATGAATATCAATTAACATCAATGGGAACAACTGTTAAAGTATATGTTGCTGCAAATGTTATAAAGAAGTCAGATCTTGATAAAATTTTTGAAAAATCAGATTTTCTTTTTATTGATGTCAAAATTATTATTAATAAGGATTATTTTAACATTGAAAAATTTGTTGGAAATGCTTTAGGTTCTGGATCAGGTGAACATGAAATGACATTAGCTACAGTATTAAATGGTGAAAAACATGGTGGATCAAATTGTGTATTTTCTGTAAAAAAAGAGTCTGGTAATGAATATGATGATTTTTATGTTCATATGGATATCCTTAGACAATCATCAGTAACATTGGCAAATATTTTTAGTGGAAATAATCCAATTAAAACAGATCAATGGGAAGTTTTAGAAGGTAAAAGAATAATCTTTCCCTTTTTATCAAAAAATGATATGAAAATGATTTTGACATATCTCTATTCTGGAGAAGCTGAATTACCTAAATATGATTCATATGCTAAAATAGGGCGTGTACTTTCATTACTTGTTTCAAAAAATCAATTATTGGATATATTTAAGCAATGGGATCAACAAATGGCTAATTTCTTACTCGATATGTATCGTGAAAATAATGACGAACGTTTGGTAACAGCAACAGTCAAAGCTTTAATTGCAATATTTAGTGCACCTTATGGAGCATTACCATTATCTAAAAGGATTGCTGTAGCACTTCTTGCATCTAAAATTAATGAATTTGAAGTTACAAAGAAAAATCCTTTTGATTCTAAAGAATTGAAAGATATAATTAGCCGCTGCAATATTGATAAACAATTAGGATCAGTCATGCAATTTAAGCATCTTGTTACAAGTGTCAAAAAAGAATATGTTAAATAATAATGATTATATAAAATATTTATCTACATATAATCAAATATTAATAAAAATTTTAAAAAAATACAAAAATTATGCATACATCCGTAATAATTTAAATTTCATAAAATATTTTTTATTACTACATTTTATTGAAACGGAATCATACATAAAGACCATACTTGATAAAGAAGCCACGAATATGCTTTCCATTGAATATAAAATGATCCAAACCAAAAAATATATTGTGTTATAATCTTTTTCCATTCAAATTCAACTGGTCTCCTTACATCAGAATCAGAAAATTGTCCTGTATGATAATAATTATCTAGTAATCTATCTTTTTCCGTGTATACATCATACATCCAATCACGTAATTTGATTTCATCTTCAAATGGAATTTCATTTACTTTAAATACACGATAATGAACAGCAATATCACATTTTTCACGAGATCCAAACAACAATGTAAATAATGAAAGTGGGATACGATTTGGATAAGCAATTGTAACATCTATAAGATATTCAATTTTAGGCCTTAATTCAGTTACACTTTTCTTGATTCGAACATCTCGAACTTTTTCTTTTAAATGTTCAATTTGTGAATTACTTCTTCTTTTTCGTAAATTACTCTCTTCATCAGATAGATCTTTTGTATTATCTTGCTTTCTAACTCCTATTTCTTCTAGTATTGCTTTTACAGCTCCATATCGTGGTAATGTAACATGTGTTGTATGTGGAAAACCATGTTTTTTTCCATAAGCTTGTGAATCCTTTATTCGTTTATAAAAAAATCCACCTTCAGGAAATAAAATTACCCAACGTCTATCACGATTCCAAAATGTTTTACGGAGATGATCTTTTAATTTACCAATAAATAAATGTCTTGTTTTTTTACCTTGCTGAATAAAAAAATCACCATGATTTCTACCAATAATACCAAATGGTGTCCATCTAAACATAATATCCATTAACCAAAGAAGTTTTCTTGTTGCCACACCTTTATTTTGAAAAGCAGCCATTAACATTGGAACATCAGCAGTACTTTGGTGATTGCACATTATTAATACTCTATCATTATTACAGAAAGATGTTATATCATCACCAACTTCATATACATTATATCCAGCAGTAAAACCCCATGAGGCAATAAATTGTTGAAGCCATACATAAAGTTTTCCTTCCCAAAACCAATATAATCGTGGCCTAAAAAAAGGTTATATATTTTTTTAAAAAAAAAAATATAATTAAAACGTACCATGCAGCTCTAGCCCACATTAGTGGGAAAATAAAACCAAAGTATGTAAGAAAGAATATTGTTACATTACTAATACATAATACCATTCGAAATGGTGTTCTTAATATAATAAAAATTTTTTCCCAAATATTTGCTGCTTCCCAGCTTGTTTTTTTACCTGGCATAATAATTGGTATAAGTTCTATTTCATTTTCAGAATTTTCACTAGATGAGTCATTGTCGGACGATTTAGATGGTTCCATGAGTTGTCTAGAAATTATAAAATGAATAAATCGTCAATTAAATTTTTATATATAAAAATTATTAACTGCTGATAAAAAATGTATACTTTATAACATTAATTTAATTATTTAATAGTGGAAATTTAAGAAATTTTAAAACCAAATATTACTATTTATAGAATGAATATTAATTGATAAATTTTAATGTATAAAGATGTGTATTAAAATATATTTATAAAACCACGTCACTCAATTTGTATGATTTCAAAAATATTGTTTATAGGTGAATACATCATCATTAGGAAGAACATGTGATATTATAAAATATAATTACATAGTTAAAATTTTAGATCTTAAGAATGACATACAATTGGGAATAAATTTAATTATCATTTTATGAAAAAAAAAATATGATTGGGTACATGTGAGGACAACTTGCGCAGTTTGGAATAATATACTCATCGGAAAAGTGAGATAAGTTAAATTATAAAATGAGATGAAGCGGTTATCTTTTCTTAGAATTTTCTTTAAAATAAATTATTTTTATCATTATATTACAATGTGACATTCTGATAATAAAAAATTATTATTTGTCTTTATGATTGTTTTTTTATGTAAAATTTTTGATCTTAAGTATTTAAGAGTTTTGTAACTTATATTTTTAAGATTAAATAATATACAACTAAAAATTTAATATATTTTTAAAAAATAAAATGTTTTTTATATAGAAATTTAATCAAATATTTGGATATTAAAAATTTATTTAAGATTGTGTTTTTTCTTCATATGGAGCTGGAAGATCGATTTCACCAGGAGTTATATTCCAAATTTCTCTAGCATATTCTGATATTGTTCTATCTGTTGAAAATTTTCCAGATGAAGCAATATTATAAAGACACATTCGTGCCCATTTTTCTTTATCTTCATAAACTTCATTAACAGTGTCTTGACATTTTATGTAACTTTCATAATCAGCACATACAAGGAATCTATCATGATATTTAAGACTATTAGCAAGATCTTTCAAAAGGGAAGGTTCATCAGGTGTAAAGAAACCTCCATCTATTTGATCAACAATTTGTTTTAATTCTGGATTCTTATTAATAAAATCTAAGGAATTATATCCTCTCTTTTGGAGTGCTTCGACTTCTTCAACAGTCATACCAAAAATAAAGATATTTTCATTTCCCATTTCTTCAGCCATCTCAACATTTGCTCCATCTAATGTTCCAATTGTCAATGAACCATTTATCATAAATTTCATATTTCCAGTACCAGAAGCTTCTGTACCAGCTGTTGAAATTTGCTCAGATAAATCAGCAGAAGGGATAATTTTTTCAGCCATTGAAACACGATAATTTTCAAGAAAAACTACTTTTAATTTATCACCAATAATTGGATCATTATTGATTATATTTCCAACAGAATTGATCAATTTAATAATTTGTTTAGCCATATGATAACCTGGGGCTGCTTTTCCACCATACATTACTGTTCTTGAAACATACTTGGCATTTGGATTTGTCTTTATTCTATTGTATAGTGTTATGACATGGAGGACATTCAAAAGTTGACGTTTATATTCATGCATTCTTTTAACATGAATATCAAATAGTGAATTTGGATTGACTTGTAATCCATATTCTGTTTTTAACCATTCAGAAACTTTATATTTATTTTCTTGTTTAACTCTCATAATTTCATCCAAAAATCCAGGTTGGTCAACATATTTCTTAAGTTTTTGAAGTTCATCCAAATTTGTAATCCAATCCTCTCCTATTTTTTCAGATATAACATTTGAAAGAGAAGGATTAGACATAAGAAGCCATCTTCTTGGAGTTATTCCATTTGTCTTATTTTGAAATTTTCCTGGATAAAATTCATGAAAATCTCTAAATGTTTGACTTTTTAATAATTCAGAGTGAAGAGCAGCAACACCGTTTACAGCGTGTGACGAAACAATACAAAGATGTGCCATATTAATTCTTTTTTCTCCCATACTATCAGCTTCTTCAACAATAGACATGCGTCTCATACGATCAAAATCTCCTGGATAACGTCGTGCAACTTCATCCATAAACATTTGATTAATATCGTAAATAATTTCTAAGTGTCTTGGAAGAAGATTTTGAACTAAACTAATTGGCCATCTTTCAAGAGCTTCAGGAAGTAAAGTATGATTAGTGTAGGCATATGTACCAACACAAATGTCCCAAGCTTGTTTCATATCAAGACCTTCAACATCAACAAGAAGTCTGATAAATTCAGGAATTCCAATAGAGGGATGTGTATCATTAAGTTGAATAGCTACTTTATCAGAAAATGTAGAAAAATCAACGCGAACAATATCACGACTTCCATATTTGGAACTTTTGAATCTTCTAATGATATCTTGAAGTGTAGCTGCTACTAAGAAATACTGTTGCTTCAAACGAAGCTCTTTTCCTGAAAATTGATTGTCATTTGGGTATAAGACACGTGTAATATTTTCAGAAATATTTCTATCCAATACAGCTTGAAGGTAATCACCATCATTAAAGAATTTCAAATGGAAATGATTTTCAGCTTTAGCTGACCATAAACGTAATGTATTGACAACATTATTATGATATCCAGGGATTGGTGTATCATAAGGCATTGCATATACTATTTGAGTATCAACCCATTTAGCTTTCCCATTTGAATCTCTTTCAACTCTTCCATAGAAACTTACAGGAAGCATATACTCTGGTCTAGCTTTTTCCCATGGATTACCATATCTAAGCCAATTATCTGGTTCCTCAACTTGCCATCCATCACTAATAAGTTGTTTAAATATTCCATATTCATATCTAAGACCATAACCATATGCTGGTATTCCAAGGGTTGCCATTGAATCTAAGAAACAAGCAGCTAATCTACCAAGACCACCATTTCCCAATCCGGCATCTTCCTCAATTTCTTGTAAATCTTCAATATCTAAACCTAACTGATATAATGCTTCATCACATGCAGCTTGAACACCTAAATTAATCATTGTATTAGATAAAGTCCTTCCCATATAAAATTCTAAGGACAAATAGTAAACACGTTTTGGGTCTTTTTCATAGTAATATTGTTGAGTACGAATCCATCTAGAAACGAGATGATCTCTAACAGTAAGAGCTAGTGCAGTAAAGTAATCACGTTGTGTAGCCACATTACGATCCTAAAATATAATGTTAAAATTAATATTATTCTAACTTACTTTAATGACAGAAAAATGAAGATGTCTATTAAAAGAATTTTTAATATTTGAAACATTTTCTACTTGTGCAATTCCGTGAACAGAAATTTGTTTTCTCTTTTCATGGTCACTTAAGATCATTTTTAAAAATAACTAAAAAATATTTTCTAAAAGTTCATTTAATATAATAATAATTTTTATAAAAATAATAAAATAAATGGGATGACTACTAAAGTTTAATATTTAAAAATATTAATATTTCTTAACAATACTCATACTTATTTCATATTAGCACGTACACAATCGTCTTAATGAAAAATAGAAAGGCACAATAGAATTTTACTTAAGCTATTTGCTAAAAATATATGTGTATAAAAAGTGATTAGATGGAATAGGATATATACACATATTTATAAAGTGAATAAAATATTTACTACAATGATTGAAAATAGAATTATTATAAAAAATATATCAGTTAAATATTTTTATGTTTTATATCCTTCATCATAATCAATTGAGATAAAATATTTNCAAAAATATTTACTAAATAATTTTATTATTAATAATAAAATGTACAAAAACAATTATATAATCATTTAATAAAAATTTATTGTAATTTTTGTAAAATATTATGGAAAAAAGATAAAAAAATTTCCAACCAACCGGATTTGAACCAGTGACCTAAGGATAACTATTGATAAATCTACAGTCCTCCGCTCTACCAACTGAGCTATGGTTGGATGGCCTGGGAAATTTCTATTGTCTCCTTAACGTTGAAGCATGCTTCATTTAATAATTAACTATGAATACAAAATTTCGATTTCTAAACATAAATATAAAATCGAGACAAATTTTGTAATTTTTAATATCAAATATATCATTATACTCAACACATTATAATCTCTACTTGCCATTTGATTATTCACAGAAATATAATAAATATTAGATTCATAATTAATTGAAAACTTTATTTCTTCTTTAAATACTGATAGTATTCTTGGTATATTCAAAGATTTTGAATATTTTATTCATTTATTTGATAACAAGTATGTTTACTTTCAACAAGAGCAAAAAAATAATATTTAGCATTATCATCCTCATTTTTTAAATATATTTTTTTATTATTTTTTTTAATATTTACTACATCCTTGAGTTGTTCATTAATGAATTTGTATTTGATATGGAATTCTATACTTATATATATAAATAATGTTAGTTGTTTAAATTTTTTTCTTGGATATATAAGTACAACTGTATGAATAATACTAATTTTACTAATTCAAAAAATCTTTCAATATACTTTGAACAGTCCAAAAAATGATTGAAATTTGAAAGAAAATTTAAATATTTTTCATAAAAACGTTTATAAAATTGCTAAAAAAGGTTAATTCGCCCCCGGGTGGGCTTGAACCACCAACCTTTCGGTTAACAGCCGAACGCGCTAGCCGATTGCGCCACGGAGGCATTGCGCGGCTAAAATTTTATTAGATAGTGTCTTGAATTGATACTTAAGGCGTTTCATAATGATAAAAACGATACCGAATTTAGAAAAAACACAAGTATAAGGTATCAATTTTGAATGATTATATTGATAAACCTAAACTTTTAATATATAGTACTGTTATTAACAAAAAACATATGTATTTTCATCATGTATTTTTATGCTACTTTTTTACAATCAATAATATCAAAATAACTTATTAATTAAAGGGATATATTGATAATCACTTTTGTATAAGATATAGATAGGTCAGTAAATAAAATATTTGAATCTTAATTATAATAATACAAATTTTAGAATCTATTTGCCTCTATTTGTGGCATCTTAATTAGTTTATAGAACATTTTTTTAGTTTTTAAATTAATATTTTTAAAAATAGTAATAATTTTCAATATCTATTTACTTAAATATAAGTTTGACACCAGCTCATTGTTATTGCTCCTTTAAACAGGTTATATATACTTTCTTTTGACATATTACAATATCTATTATAAATGTGTCAAATAGTATTATTTTTTAAGATCAAGGTTCAAAATAAAAGAATATTTTAAAGTTTATTCAAAGGACTGGATATGATATCTCTTCAAGTTACAGAGAACAAGTTCATGTCATTGTTAATTAATCAAGTTAAAATTGGTATATAAAGGATAAAAATTGAGATTTAAAAATTTTATTTAAAAATGATTTTTAAAAAATATTTATTTATTTATTTTATGTTCTATTTTAATGTTTTATTGTTCTCAAAAAATATAGATATTATAGAAAGTAGTGGAGAAGAAGGAGATTATCCTGATATTGATATTGATGATTTGTTAAGTTACGATCAAGGATTACCAATGCCCAAGTTTCCTATTTTAGCAAGATCATCGAGTAAAAGCGGATTAATTAGTTTGAATAAGGGATTAACTAGTTTCACGAGTGGTTTAACAGACGAGATGAGGAAACTTTTAAATGAAGATAAGCGTGTAATGAAATTTTCAAGAAGAAAAAATGATAAGGTTGATTCAGCTAGTGTTCACAAAATTATTGTTGAAGCAAAGAAAGATAATAAAATGTTAGAGAGTCATGAAGAAGATTTGTACGATAAAATGCCTGAAGAAAAAGGGCAATTTTTAGTTGAAAAAATGCCCCTCTATCTGGGTGCAATGACAAGGAGTAAAGGAATGAAAAGTGTGAATGCTTTTGGTGTATATGGAAAAAGTCGTATGAATAAACCTTTTACAGGTAGAAGTAATGGATATGGATCATTTGTAGGAGAATCTGGATTTAAATTGAAACCTGGTCAGTACTTTGCTGGGCAAGTTCCACCAACGCATATTCAACAAGTTTCTCAACCTCGAGAATTAAACAACAACGTTATTCCAACAATTCAGAAAGGTGTTAATTTCAGGGACATTGATACAATAAAAAAACAATATTCAAATACAATGCAAAAATTATTAACTGCAGCTAACTCAGCTGCACATACATATAACAGTTTAAAAAAAAATAAAGCTTCAACTGGAATTATAAATGAACCAAATAATAAAATTACTATTGATACAAATGTTGTAAGAGTTCCATTAGGAAGCAAATTGAATTTAACCAGTAAAAATGTTGTCCATGGAATTTCTATGAGTCAATTTAGAAAATTTCCAACCATCGTAGAAACTAATCATGAATATCAAAAACAAAATAATTTTTTATTGAATTCAGAATCCGATAGAACATTAAATACACATCCAAATATCCAAGATACACCTCAACAAATTGTGAAACAAAATAATTCAAATGAAAAATTGAAAATTGAAGATTTTAATGATGAACTACCTAATCCTCAAATTTCGAATATTGAACTGACAACTTGTTGTGATGGAAGTGTTATTTATTCAGCAATTCCTTGTTGTACTTCTGTTATCAATACCAATTATAATGATTTTGATAATAAGTTTTCCAAAAATAAACAACTAAATTCTGATGAGTATGGAGATTTTACATACCAACCAAAGTTTAATCCATCATTTAAAAGTTACAAATCTTCTTCAAGAATTAAAAATTTTGTTGATGAAAATAATATTAATTATTCACCATTACCAGAAATTATTGGAGACATTTATAGCAATAATTTTGGTAATTTTAATGCTTAAAAATAATAATAAAAAATGACAAGTTTAAAAAAAATCATTTTGATACAATGATTCAATGGAAATGTTTCTTTTTCTCCTCTTATATTTAATATTCTTCTGAATTTGATAATAAACGATATCTTTTCATTCCTTCCGGAAACGAATAAACTTTTTTATTCCTAAAATTATTTTTAAAATTTAATGATAAATTTATAAAAAAAATTATTATAAATTTTTATAAACACTTGACAAAAAAAATTTAAAAACTAAAAAAAATATTATACTTGTTATAATACAATATTTGTCAAAAAATATTTTTATATATTTTCTAGCTTACTGATTGCGTTTTGAATCGGCTACATTTAAATAGTCAAGATTGAAAGCATTAATATTGAAATGATCACAAAGTTGACGAACCAAACATACACCATAATGAATATGTAAGATTGTAAAAAATATTGAAGATATTTTCAAAATTAATAATTCATTAGCTCCAAAAAATCCACAAACACTTGATAACGCTATTATTGAATAGATTAATGCAAATTTATTTATCACTTCTGCTCTTGTACATGTCATTTGTGAAATTATCAAATGAACAGCAATATTTGAAAAGACTGTTCCTGCACCCCAGAAAAAGAAACGTGGTGATGTAGTAATGACGTTTGTTGGAGAATGGTATGCCCATATAAGAGAGGAAACAAATAGAATGGTTGGTGAAAACATTGGTAACGAAAATTCATATAAATTTTTTTGTTTTCCTGTATTATCAATAAAATATGCTTTATACATGTTATAAAATGACATGATAAAGGATAAGAAACAGGATAGGTAAAATCCAAATTCTAAAACTTGAACAAATGTATATCCAGGGGTAATTTCAAATTGATAAAATTCATATCCTACAGTATATGTGAAAAGATAAAGAAAAACGAGAGCATACTGTGAAAGATCATAACCCCATGATAAAAATAATATTCCAGTATTATATTTTTCCCAATGTGTAACAATAAAAACTAATTGTACTGAGATTAAAACAGCCAACAATCGTTGTGGAGATGTTGAATATAAGCCTTGTCCAAAAATTGAAAATATTGTAATAGTGAATGGGATTGTAGCGTAAGAATCTAGACCATGATCAAATAATTCACCCGTAGGTCCACAAGCACCTGTTCTTCGTGCCTGTTTCCCATCTGTTCCATCCAATAAATGTCCTAAAAAGGTACATACAGCAGCCAGCAACCAAAAATTATTTGGTATTGGAGAATTATTTTCATTTTCAAATGAATTTCTAATTATTAATGGGTCTATATATGATATTAAAAAATAACATCCCATAACTAATGAAGCACCAACAAGTGTAATAACATTAGGAGCCAACCATAATGGATAAAACTAAAAAATAAAAAAAAAACATATTACAAAATATCATTAATATGAAACATACATTAACAAACCAATTCCAAAATGGATGTGAAATATATACAGAGATTGGGGAGTTATCTATACAATTATATTTATAATTATCAAATCCATGAATTTTAGCTTTATTTAGATATTTGTAATCAAAAAATCCCATTTTAATGGCCAAATAAAATACGATCCAATATGATTTCTTTTTGTGTACTTCAATATGAAAGTACAAATATAAAAATTTTGTGTCAAATTAAAATATCAGGCCACGAACAAAAGAAGAATATGTTAGTGATAAAAATATAATATAATGATATATCTAAGAAAATGGATGATTATTCAAATTAAATAGGAAAATTATTGTAGTTGAAGAGCAAAATACATAGATAAGAATTTTGCTCAAAATGGTATGATAATTTATATTAAATTTAAGAGTTTTAAATTAATAACATATATATTCTCATAAAATTAAATGATAATATTAACGGTGACATTTTTTATATATATNTATATATATTATAGGTATAAGTAAAAAGTATTTGAGAGATTATTAAAATGTCTTGAAAGGAATGAAAAATATATATTACCACAGATAATATACTTTTAATAATTATTAATGACTACAATTACTCAAATTATTGATGGATATGTTAGGGAAGATAATTCCAGTACTACTAAAGCATCGGGAAGTGTTATCTTAATAGAAAGGTTTAATAAAATTTTACTATTTGATTGTGGTGACCCGTGGAATGAGAAAGAATTAAAGGAAAATTTAATGAAAAAAAGAAAATTGAAAATTGAAGATATAACAGATATTATAATATCACATTGGCATATTGATCATATTGGCAATTTAGGTATCTTTCCTGATAATAAATTACAAAGAAATTGGGAACAATTTAAAGATATTGAAAATGTAATGAATATAAAAATTAATAGTGTAAAGGAATGTCATTCAAATGAAGATGTTTATATTATAGCATCAAATAATGATGGTACTACTTTAATATCAGGAGATATTTTTGAAAATGAAAATGATATATGGAATGAAGAAAATTGGTGTTGTCAATCTAAAAATGTAATACACCAAAAACTGCAAAGATATTTGTTGTCAAAAAATGTTGACTTTATCATTCCTGGTCATGGATCTATATTTAAAATAACAGATAGACATAAAGAAAAATTATATTGTGACATTTTCAAAAATTGTGATCTTTTAAAAATATTTACAACTGATGATGACATTAAAAAATGTTATATTAAAGGACCAAATTATAATGTTGTTTTAAATAATTGGTTTTTTGAAGATCAAAATATATATGAAAATATAACACACCTTATAATTACACATAATCATCAAGAGTACTTTGTTAACATTAAAAAATTTACAAACGCACAAATTATAATGGATAATGACATCTCAATGAAAGATTCTTGTTTTCCTAATGACTTAGTAAGTTTGCTATAGTATTTTAATTAACATTATTTTATTTTAGAACCAACAATTCAAGAACGATAAAAGATTGACAATAGGAAATTCAATTACTCTTCATCATAATGGAAATTATCTATCAGTTGTTGTAGTGTCAAAGGATGGTAAATATTTTACAATTGTTGATTGATGGTAATTTATTAAAATATAAAAATAAATTCAAATAATGAAAAATTATTATGCTTATATTATTCAATAAAATAATGATGTAACCAATATTGCAAAGAAACTGAAAATTGAAGAAAAAATACATATTGGATATAAATTTTTATTTTCCATTTGAGTATATGTAGTTGATAACATTCCCTACAATTAAATTAGTTATATAATTAATGTTTTAAAAAAAACTTACAAATAAAACACATAGACAATTGATGATGGTTAGTAACCAGCTATTGAGAAGAAGAATTTTACCAAATAAAATGGTGACTATAACTAAGTCTGTGAAAAATATGTGAACTGCATTATAATTAAATTGATAAAAAATGTTTAATGCCATATTGCTTTTTTCATTTTTTAATATGTTATCCAATGTAGTGCTTTTTGCTGCCATCATACTGAAATATATTGGGAAGAAAGGTTCAATGACATCATTAGATTGTAATTTGATAATTTTTTTTTCTCCTTTTTCAAAGTTAGCCATTTTTTCTGTAGTAATTTGATTCGATGCACACATAAAAACATTTATTGAATTTCCTAGTATAATGGCTGCACCTAATCCACTCAAACTAGGGAATGCATCTAAAAATTCTAAAGATGTTATTGCAGCAAATAAGGTTGTAAATAAATGATTACGACCTGAAGGTCCTGAGGTTGCCAATGTCAATACTCTTGATCCAGATATAAACATAACAATATAAAATATCAATGAATGACTAAGATCGATTTCAAGAAATTTTAAAAGTTTAATAATATGACTGTCCAGAACATAATTTGAAAACATAAATTCGATATACATTAATATTTTGATTGCAATACTTGAACTATTATTTTTTAAGAACAGCTTTACAAATGTAACCGTACAAAAGGCAATGAATAATAAAATGATAAGGAAAACAAACAATCCATAAAATGGCCAATCATTTTTGTCATAATTTCCGGCGAAAACAGTAAAAATACTTCAACAAAAAATTTAAAAAATTATATATATAAGCTTACTTAATATTTTTTTTATATTCAGAAAATGAATAGTCTGGAACATATTTCATACAAAAGAAAACGTATGAAAAACAGAAAAATACTTTGAATATGTCGTAACGAGCATTCCAAATAAATTGTTTTAAAGAACTTTTTCCTTTTTTAGATAAATCAACATTATCTAATTCAATTGCAAGTTTTTTCGTCTCCATTATTAAAATGAACCTGGTAAAAAATATTTAATAAAAATAAGTTTATACACGTAAAAAAATAAAATCACACTTAAAAATTGTAGGGACATAATTTATACAAAAAAGATGCAAGAATGCAATGAACTATATTCCATCTCTATGCCTTCCTCTTTTATAAAACATATATGTTGATGTGTCTAAAAATATAGCATTAACAAAACTGTTGAAAAATTAATGCGTTCATGTTTTTATTATAAATTAATGCTATATATATTTTGATAATAAAGTGAATATATATATATGTGTGACATACACTTATCCTATCATTTCAATTAATCATTATTAAAACCATTTGAAACTTATGGTTTTTTGTTTTAACCAATAGCATTGGTAAAGGAAAAAAATCAATTGACAGATATATAAAAATTTTTATATACAAAGAATACAAGTAAAGAACTATGAATAAATTAAATATGAACATTTAGAAACACATCTGGCATGTCATAAAACTAAAATCTTTTCAGAATTTTCTTAACATGTCTTACTTCTTTTCACAATAAATAATTTTTGATAGGCGTTTTCTCTGACCTTTTATTGAATGGCTTAATAATATGGAAGATGTTATGTACTTTTTTTTTATTTTGAGGAATTAAAAAATGTTTTGAAGAAATCAAAAAAATGTACAATCTTTTATTTAAAATTTGAACTATTATAAATTTAAGATGATGCATTATACAACACAATTTTTACATTAAAACGTGCAATTTTTTAATAGTTTTAAATGTCGTTGTTATCATTGTAAAAGAGTTATACCAATCATATAATAAATTATACTTGACATCTGTACACATAAAACTTCTGTTACTTCTTAAGCAATTTTCATTAATATTTAAAATGATAACTTGCTATAGAAACTAAATTCCAACCGCACAAAAATCAGCTGCAAAATTGGGAGAACACACCCCTCTGCTTATTGATGGCTGTTTCAATTGGACCATAACGTGGTATAATTTAATCGTATGCTAAAGTATTGATGATAGACGTTGTTGGAGTAATAAATTATTTTAAATTTTTATTTATTTTAAAAAATAGTAAATAATTGAAAGTATTCATCTTTTTTTCTATTCATCTATAATACCTTTACAGCGGATCTGTTTTATTTCATTAGTCTTAACACGACTTGTCTACCATGTCCAGGTGCATTCATGGTGTGATGACAACTTCTGACGATTCTTACTTGCTTCCAGAATCCTCCTCTAATTCTCCTTATCAAACGAGACTTCCAGTTACTACATCAAGAAGTTGCTTTAGAAGATTTTATGAAAGTATGCTTAGGTAAGTAAATCTATATTATGTACCTTTTCACAAAAAATTATTAATGTAATTAAAAACATATGATAGAAAAGTGTATATCATTTTTTACATGTGACTCATAAAAATTGTTATGTGTTATAGGATGTATATAATTTCAATTTTATCATGATTAAAAAATGTAAACAAAGGTAGGATATATAAATTGTATATTGGTAAAATAAAAATATAAATGAGTATTGAGAGAGTGATTATACACAATCTAATCATTGCCACGAAGTTTTGTGTGCGCAGTGGTGATGAACATTAGTACATTTCGATAAAGAGAGAATAAATATAATATCACCCATTCTTGACCGCCTTTCCTGGGAGTATATTTCTTCTACACAAATATTCACGAGACATATACAATTTTAAAGGTTACCTTTGGGACATATAACACTTTTATTTAAAATTTTGAAAAAGAAAAACAATTCTATGAAGCTAAAATATTGTAATATATATAATTTTATTGTTGTTTTATAGTATTATTTTTAAAAGAATATATACCTATTCGTATGTAACATTATATATATATAAGTTTTCCATAATCACAAATAAGCTAGTCATTATTATTCATTGATGATACTATTTATTTCATATTATTTATAAAACTTATAGTTTTCTATATTTTATTTTTGAGTTTTATTTTTAATGAAGGTTTTGTAACTATATAAAAATGATACAAAAGGAGAAACTTGATATTGCATGTTCATTTGAAGAGTATAATGAAGATGAAAAGAGAGGAGAACGTACTTTTCTTGATATACTGTGTGTAAAAATTTATTTTTTTTAATGTATGAATAATTAATTATTTTATTTTTCAGATGTTGTAGAAATGTCTTTAAAAGGAAACGTTCTTTACATTCAAGGACACTTCGTTTAGGATACGGACCTATCTCTGGAAGCCATTCAAATTTTGTTCCAAATAAAGTATCAAATCAGAAGTATAATGTATTTACTTTTATACCATTAGTTCTTTTTCAACAATTTAAATTTTTCTTAAATCTTTATTTCCTTTTAATGGCATGTACACAGTTTATTCCTGCAATACAAATAGGAGCACCTATAACATATTGGGGCCCTTTAGGATTTGTATTAACAATAACATTAATTAGAGAATTCTTTGATGATTTTGCAAGGTTTTTACGTGATAGAGAAATGAATGGTGAGAAATACGAAAAATTAACACGCGATGGATTTATCACTATAAAAAGTTGTCAAATACAGGTTGGTGACCTTATCATGATTCATAAAGATCGACGAATACCAGCAGATGTTGTATTACTAAGAACTACAGAAAAACAAGGCGCATGTTTTATAAGAACCGATCAATTGGATGGTGAAACAGATTGGAAATTACGTATTGCAGTTCCATATACTCAAAATTTAACCAGTGATCTTGAATTAATGAATATAAATTGTGAAGTGTATGCAGAGAAACCACAAAAAGATATACATGCATTTGTTGGGACCTTTAAGGTAACAAATGATGATAATACAATTCATGATTGTTCTTTAAATGTTGAAAATGTTCTTTGGGCAAATACAGTTTTAGCATCAGGACATGCAATTGGTGTAGTTGTTTATACTGGTCGGGAGACACGTTCTGTTATGAATACAACATTACCAGATTCAAAAGTTGGATTACTTGATATGGAAGTTAATAATTTAACAAAAATTTTATTTTTGTTTGTTATGGTTTTAAGTGCCGTTATGGTTTTGATGAAAGGTTTAGATAATAATTGGTATAAGTATCTTATTCGTTTTGTTTTATTGTTTTCATATATAATCCCGATTTCGCTACGTGTAAATTTAGATATGGCAAAATTATTTTATGCATGGATAGTTGGAAGGGATAAACATATACCTAATACTGTTGTTAGATCAAGTACAATCACTGAAGAGATGGGAAGAATTGCATATTTGTTAAGTGATAAAACAGGAACATTAACAAGAAATGAAATGAGATTTAAAAAAATTCATTTAGGTACGGTAGCTTTTTCAACAGATTCTTTTAGTGATGTTACAAAACATGTTGAAAGTGCATATAAAGGTACACTTGGAAGACATTCTTTTTCTGTAAAGCTTCAGACAGCTGTTGAAACTATTGCATTGTGTCATAATGTCACACCGATTTATGAAAACGGATCTGTATCTTATCAGGCTGCATCACCTGATGAAGTTGCTTTAGTTGAGTGGACTGAAGTAATAGGTGTGAGATTAGCCGAAAGAGATTTAACTTCAATGACTTTACAATTAAAAAGTGGTGAAACTCGTACTTTTCAAATATTATATTTATTCCCATTCACATCGGAGAGTAAAAGAATGGGTATAATAATAAAAGACCAGACAACTGATGAAATAGCATTTTTAATGAAAGGTGCTGATACTGTGATGAGTAAAATTGTCCAATATAATGACTGGTTAGATGAAGAGTGTTCTAATATGGCGAGGGAAGGTTTACGTACACTTGTGGTTGCTAAGAAAAGCTTAACACCTGAACAATTAGCTGAATTTGAGAGTCAATACCATCAAGCTAAGATGTCATTAACAAATAGAAATGAAAATATGGCAGAAGTTGTTAAAAAATTAGAAACAGATTTACAATTAATTTGCCTCACTGGTGTAGAAGATCGCCTTCAAGATGAAGTAACTCAATCATTAGAATTATTAAGAAATGCTGGTATTAAAGTTTGGATGTTAACAGGAGATAAACTTGAAACAGCTATTTGTATTGCAAAATCATCAGGATTATTTTCAAGGACTGATAATGTTCATGTATTTGGTCAGGTACAAACAAGAACTGAAGCTCATAATGAATTAAATGCTTTAAGAAGAAAGAGTGATGTAGCATTGGTAATGACAGGAGCATCACTTAATGTCTGTCTTCAATATTATGAAGCTGAAGTTGCAGAATTAGTATGTGGTTGTGTTGCAGTTGTTTGTTGTCGATGTTCTCCGGAACAAAAAGCACAAATTGTTAATTTGCTTAAAAAATATAAAAGCCCCCAAAGAATTGCTGCAATTGGAGATGGAGGAAATGATGTTTCAATGATTCAAGCAGCTCATGCTGGAATTGGTATTGATGCCAATGAAGGTAAACAAGCATCATTAGCTGCAGATTTTTCTATTACACAATTCAAATATGTTTGTCGTCTTTTATTAGTACATGGTAGATTTTGTTACAAACGAAGTTGTGCTTTATCTCAATTTGTTATGCATCGTGGTTTAATTATTTCTACAATGCAAGCTATATTTTCATGTGTCTTCTATTTTGCTTCGGTTAGTTTATTCCAAGGTTTTCTTATGGTAGCATATTCAACTGTATATACAATGTTACCTGTCTTTTCTTTGGTAGTTGATCAAGATTTGACGGCAGCGAATGCTCTTGCATATCCAGAGCTTTATAAAGAACTTCGAAAAGGCAGGTCACTTAGTTACAAAACATTTTGTATATGGGTTATTATAAGTTTATATCAAGGTTAGTAATGAAATTATATTTCTCGAATTATTTTTTTTTAGGTTCTGTTATCATGTACGGTGCACTAATTTTATTCGATTCTGATTTTATTCATATTGTTTCAATATCTTTTACCGCTCTTATATTCACTGAACTTATTATGGTCGGTTTGACAATTCATACATGGCATTGGGCAATGTTTGTTGCACAAGCATTGTCTATTTTCTTATATATCATGTCATTGCTATTTATGAATAATTTCTTTGATCCTGAATTTGTTCAATCAATTGTTTTCTTAACAAAATCTGCAGTAATTACAGCTGTTTCTTGTTTACCATTATACTTTATCAAGCTACTACGAAGGACATTTTCACCTCCATCATACGCTAAAGTTAACTAATCTTGTACAAAATTTTGTATTGTTTTTATATTTATTTATTTTTAACATCTTATAATTTTAAAAACACTTAGATATTATATAAATACAACACGTGTAAATGATGATAATAATTTTAAATTTTCAAAAATTTGTTTTTTTGATGAGTATAAACTCTGTAATATATATAATTTTAATACTATATGTAAAGATATCATATTTTTTTTTTTAGATTTTTTTAATCATTAATGAACTAAAAATGATAAGAGAACTTTGTTATATTGCAATATCTTTTGCACCAATACTTCCTTTTTTATTTTCCGGAATATTTCATAGTTCTCTTCAAATTATTATAGCATTTTTTGGAGCATTTGCATGGATCTTGGCAATTTTAGTTTCTTCAATATTTTGGAAAGTTGGGTCATTAATTTATGAAAATATTTATTTCTATGCTGCTTTAACAATTATCATTCAGGAAGGGTTCAGGGCGGGATTCTACTATGTCATAAGGTATGGGGAAAAGACTTTAGCAAAGTTAGAATCACGTACAAATATTCAAGTCTCTGGATATTCACCAATGGATAAAGATATAAATGATGTTTCAGCAGCAGCTGGATTTGGTATGGGAATAATTTCACAAGCCCTGTTAACTGTGAATAATTTTGTTCACGATGCTCATCATGGAACACCAGGTATTTTAAATTTTGTTTCGATAATTCAGAAATATGATACCGATGCTTACATTCCCAAATCAATGATATCAAATGGATTATCTATATTATTACCATGTACCAATTTAATGTTTAATTTGGGATGGACAATGATAACTTGGAGATCACTTCATAAATTGGACAATAAACCTTTCACTTTTATCAATTTATTAAAATGTTACGGTCTCTATGCTTCAATATTAACACATTTTTTGGTTACAGCATTCTCAAGTCTAATATCATCTGTATAATTGATCTCTTTTTTTTATAATTATAACCTAAAATATTCAGTCAATATAATTATTTTTGATAATTAAAATAAAAATTATATACATTAATTAAAATGAATTTTAGATCTTACTACAATCTTTCTATGTCGTCTCCTGAAGAATTTATAAAATTTGATTATAAAAAAATGACGTGGAAATAAAAATAAATTAGAATAAGTATAGCTATCTTTATTATTTTTATCAATGGATACACTACAATGTTATTATACCGCTGGAATAGCTATATTGATTCCAATAATATATTTTGGAAGAAAAATAAGTTCATTTAGTTTTGTTTCATTGTTATTTGGTATATTTACATCATTCGTAGCAATTCTACTTTCTGCTTTAATATGGAGAATTGGATCATTCTTTTATAAAAATGCTTCCCTTTACTTAACTGTATCAATTATTTTGCAAGAAGTGTTTAGAAATATTCTATTTTATGTATTTTTATATGGAGAAAATTTTTTGGCTCGTAACGAAATTAGTAAAAATATAAATTTAAACAATGATTCATTTATTTGGAACAGTAATCTGGAAATCAGTGCATTTGTTGGACTAGGGATGGGGTTAACTTCTCAAATTTTATTTTTTATAACAAACATCTTTAAAAATCCAAAGCCGTTCTTGTTTTCAGAAAAAATATTTGAAGAAACTATTTATGGAAGTATTTTTAAGTCATTTATAACTAGAGACATGTTATCAATGATTTCTCAAACAATTATATATGCAACATTTGTAATTTTCAATATAACATCAACTATAAAGTTATGGGACAATAATCATACAAATGATAATATACGGACATCAATGATTAAAGGATTTAAAAGCGGTGCATTTTATTTTAACATCATTCTACATATCCTCATTACCTTTATTTTTGTATGGACAAATTCCTTAACTTCCAAATAATTAATAAAGATATACTTCCTTAACTATTTTTATGAAAATTATATAATATAATTTATATCATACAATGGCATTGAAAACGTTATATCCCCTTTACAGAGTAATCATCAATTTAGAACAATATTCCAACGTACAATTTTAAAATAAAAATATGGAGTCCCGCCAATACATGTTTATTTACACATTTCCAAAACATAGAAATGTATTTTTTTTTTATATTTTAACAATCCACACAATCAACATAATTTTTTAAAAAATAATATTTTATAGTTAATTAATAAGTAACTGTTTTTTTTGCTTTTAAATGACATATTTTTTTTTATTTCATGGCTACCCATGATATGATGGTACATTATACCAAATGTGTCTTGTACAGAATTATTTATAAATTTAGGTGTAATTGCACGATTTTAATTTCATTTCCAACTCTTTTATATGTTGACGTTTGAATAATAAAAATTAATTTTTCCCATTTTCAGACATTAAATGTTTGGCCGACCTACTTTTGGATCTTCTAATAATTCATCAAGCCCCTTTGGAAACTCTTCTGGTATGTTTTAAATATTTTTAAATATTTTATGGCTTTTTAGGTTTCGGTAATAATCAGAATAAGCCGACATTTGGTTCTCCTAGTACAAACACAGGTTCATCATTTTTTGGACAACAAAAACCTCAGTCTGTCTTTGGATCATCAACGGGGACAAGTCTTTTTGGTTCTTCTAACACAGGAACAACTGCATTTGGCACAAACAATGCTAGTAAATCAATTTTTGGTTCTACCACTCAGACAGCTTCTAATACCGGATTATTTGGAAGTTCTAACACGAATACTAATTCATCAATATTTGGATCAAATGCTAACAAACCAACTGGAGGGTTGTTTTCAAGTGGATTTGGATCAGTGTCAGGAGCTCCTGCTGTCGTTGGGACAACAATTAAATTTGAACCAGTTATCGCATCTGATACGATGATGAGGAATGGTAAAACAGAAAATGTACAGGCCAAATTAATGTGTATTACAATAATGAAACAATATGAAACTAAATGTCTTGAAGAATTACGCGTTGAAGACTATTTGGCTAATCGTAAAGGTCCTCAGGCTGGATCATCAACAGGGTTTTTTGGATCAACTAATAATACTTCAAGTGGAGGTCTTTTTGGAAATTCAAGTACAAACAATACTTCAAGTACAGGGATTTTTGGTAGTTCAACTCCTCAAAAGCCAAGTTTATTTGGATCAACAACACAAAATACAGGATCAGTATTTGGAAATACAAATCAAACTACATCAGGTGGATTATTTGGAAGTAGTACTCCGACAACTAACAATACTGGTGGGAGTTTATTTGGAACACCAACTGCTTCTACTGGTCTCTTTGGATCTACAACAACTTCAACGCAACCCGTTTTCGGTGCAACAAATAATACTAGTGGTGGATTATTTGGTAGTAAACCAACTACAACAACTTTTGGGAACACATCAAATACAGGAACATCACTTTTTGGTTCTTCTACTACTACTAACACTGGTTTTGGTTCTAACACAGGAACGTCTACATTTGGATTTGGAACTACGGCAACGACAGCACCATCACAACAACAATCCACAGGTTTTTCTTTTGGTAATACTAATACTGCAAGTACAGGCACATCAATATTTGGTTCAAAACCAGCAGGAACAACAAATACTTTTGGTGGATTTGGAGCAACTTCGAATACAACAACAACAGGATTTGGTAATACTGCTTCTACCACAAACACTGGAGGCTTATTTGGAAATACTACTGCTGCAAAACCATTATTTGGATCAACAACAACAAACACAACTGGAACTACTGGAGGATTATTTGGCCAGGCACCAGCTCAAACAACAAGTTTATTTGGAAATACTCAATCTACACAACCTACTAATACATTTGGAACACAACAACCTGTGGCAAATATGACACAACAACCTGTTTCGACTCAAGTAGTTCATCAACCAATCGTTATTGGAAGTGATGTCAATCAAACAGCAATTCAGCAAGCTTTAATTGATGCACAAATTGCTGCTAGTCCTTATGGATGTTCACCATTATTGAAATTATCAAGTGAGAAGAGAGATAGCAAAGGAAAAGATGATATTAATGCATCATCTCCATTTTCATTACAAAGGCAAATGAAATTTTTAGCGGGGAAAAATATTGATCCTGTGAATAGTATAAGTCTTGCTCCAGTTAACAAATCGTTAGTTGCTCCGGAGGGAAATAAATTAAATAATTCAAGAATTGGTGGATTACAATATAAAAGTGTGTACTCACCCAAACCTAATGATTCACTAATATACAAAGATAAATCATTTAGCCGTGTTAATCCATTAGCAAATATTTCTTCAACATCTGTGGTTAGTGAACATAATAATTCAGCTGTTAGTGGAAATGTCTCATCCATTATAAATCATTCATTAGTCAATAAGTCATCATCTATAAAAACAACAAATCTTAAACAAGTTGACCCTGTAAATATAGCCACTTTATTGAAATCTACACCAACACGTGAAAAGATTATTGATAATGGACATGCAACACCAGTTTCTAAGAATGCTGGTTTAACCAAGAGGATGCCTTTATCTCATAGTACACCACATGCAAGAAGTGATAACCCTTCCAATGAAACATGTAGTGATATTGATACATCAAGTATAAACCATACAAATGATGATATACCATTGTCTGTTAATTCTGAAGTTGCACCTGAAGATGAATCTCCAGCTGGTATTCAATTGTCTTCTCAACATTATTATTTGAAGCCATCACTAGAAGAAATGAAAAAACTTATTTCTAATGGAAAAGTACAATTAAAGAAGGGATTATTAATATCTCGTCAAGGATATGGTAGCGTATATTGGCCTGGTTCTTTCGAACTTTCTAATTTGGTTATTGATGATGTTGTGATTTTTAAACGTCGCGAAGTTACTGTATATCCAGATGATGAAAATAAACCTCCTGTTGGAGAGGGACTTAATAGACCAGCAGAAATTTCTCTTGAATGTGTATGGCCTGTAGATACTGATACGAAAGAATATATTCAAGATGTTGATCGATTGGAAGAGATGAAATTTAGAGATAGATTAGAAAGAGTTTCTTTAAAGAATGATTCAATCTTTTTAGATTATAAACCATCTACTGGAACATGGACATTTAAAGTAAAACATTTTTCTAAATATGGATTTGATGATGCAGATGAGAATGAGGCACCCATTGAAGTACAGAAAAATATTAGTAAAGTACAAGGAATGAAAAGAATAGATAACAAATTTGTGACACCTTTAGGGAAGTCCACTATAGAAGATATTTCATCTATACATATGTATGAAGATGAAAGTGAAGGAGGCTATTTTGATGCTGATGGGATGGAATGTTGCCAATTTTTTACAAATGAACAAAGTTTTATTGATTTTAAAAATCCAAAATTAAGAAATGCTTCTTTTATAAACCAAAATGGTGAAGATGAAATTCTTAAGAAAAAAATGAAAATGGATGAACTTTTAAATATGAGTGCAACATTAATTACAAATAATGCATCTTTTATTGATAAACGTTTGGAGGAGAGCCTTAATATTTCATTACCTATTACTAAAAGATCTGTTGAATTAAAGATTAGAAGTCCTGTAAATATAATTCCATCCTTTGTAGGCAATGAAAATCTTATTCTTGGTAAAATTGAAAGTACATTTATTGATCTCAATATTTTCAATAGAAAGAAATGTTCTACCTCAGTTAATAATAATGTTATTTTTTTGAGAGAGAATAATTTTGCTGTAAAACCAATTAATATAACATCAGAATTGGAGATGGAACATTGTAAGGTTATATCAACTGAAATGTTGGACATTGTTCGAAGCTTGGAAGTTGATGATGAGAATAATTTTGTTAACATCAATCGTCTTTTAACAGAATATATTGGTACTTTAAATAATTTTGATGATGCAATTAATGCTAATGAGATTAGCATATACAAGTTTCTTTCATTCTTTTTTTCTTCAAAATTAATGACAGAGGATGATAGATTAAATGGTATTATAAATTGGATATCTGATGAAGTAAAAGTATATGGTGGTTCAGAAACTTCTAAAAGTACAGGTTATAAATTAATTTTTGAATGTATGTGTGAAGGTAATATTGATAAAGCCTGTGATGAAGCAATCAAGATGGGAGATTTCGAATTGGCAACTTCTCTTGTTGAACATGATATGGATAGTTCTTTATCAAGACAAAGTGAAATTGTTACTGGATTATGGGATTGTTTCAATGATAACAATTTTCAAGATGATTACATGTGTAGAATTCATATGATATTAGGAGGTATGTATGAATATAAATTAAAAAGTGGTAAAATAATTAGATGGGATTCAGATCTTAATTGGAAATCTGCTCTTGGAATAGCTTTGAATTTTATGTCATCACGTAAGGAGAGTATTAAGGAAGTTGTTGCCGAATTCCTTAAGTATACAAAATGTAAAATTGTAATGAATGACATTATTATACTAATTATCAAACTTAGTTGTGGTTTGGAAGAAGATAGTACTTCAATTGCAAAAGCAATTTTAGCATTTTCAAATTATGAGGATTATCGCTTATGGTAAGTTAATATTATTTTTAGCTTATAATGTTTTTATCTTATAGTTGGCATGTAATGAATGTTTTGTTATCTATAATGACTAACAAAATTAATGATACAACTATGAATACAATTCATCTTTATTATGCAGAGCAACTTTTCCACTCTGCTTGTTATAAAGACGCTTTCTTTGTTTTAGAACACTTAACAAATGATGAATTGTAAGTTTATACATAAATAATTTAAATAATTAATGTATATATTTTCAGAAAAAAAATCCATATTGATAATTTTATGTACCGAATGCCTAACCATTTGACAACAATATTTTAATTTTGCTTTTTTTGATTTTAATAAATTGTAATTGTAAATATTATATAAAATGTTTTTCAGTAATGCTTAAATAATTCTTTCATCATTCACGAAATATCCCTCTACATACTTAGAGGAGAAAAAAACAGGTAAAAAATAATTTGAGAAAATTCAATCGGAAAGAATTTTTTCTCTTTATTTAAGCCATTGTGATAATGTTACCAGCAACGGATGTATTATCAGCCCTTTAACTTCGCTCGAAGGCCGCTTATAAGGAGGCAATCTTTTCCTTATTTAGAGTCGATTATTATTTTATTAATAACTTTTTTATTTTTTAATATTTTTCTTAGTTTTTTGCACCATTTGAAGGATAATAAAATAAATATGGTTAACTATATTTTAGAAAAAACATTTATTAAAATATTAATTATTAAATAATTAATATTTATTGTTCTTTATGTTATATTGTTAAATAAAAATGCATTTTTTTTAGTCTTTTGATATTTTAACTATAAAATCTTATACTTAATATATAAATATACATAAAAAATTAATTAAAGTAAAAAAAATTTTAAAAGATCATAATAATTTTAAATGGTATAGTGCAACTTATATTTAACATACGTATAATATTTTTGTATTGAAGTAAAGATTATATATTATATTTGAAATATCAAGATAATGCTTTATAAGATGGGAAAAAATTAAAAATAAACATATTGATATAAAAAAAAAGAAATTTAATTAGTTTCAAACTTGATGTATTTTTTACGCTTGGAATTATTTTTTATTTATAATTATATGAATCATTGAAATTGTAAAGTGGTAATAAGAGTTAATATATTATAATTTCTAAATTGTTGTTAATTTACAATTTTAAATTATTTTATTTATATTTATGATGATTTTTTTATAAATAAAGTATATTTATTATATTAAAACTTATAATCATGTAATGGTATTTGATAATTAGGAAGAAGCATAATGAAGTCCTGAAATACAAAATAATAATACAATACACATTAAATATAAATTTTATTTAATTTAAAATAATAATCACAAAGTACATATCATAAATAAAGTAATAACATTACTAAACTTTCATTTATATCTATAAGTTTTCCATATTATATTTTTTATATATTATCATCTTCTTTATCAGTTAATTTAAGTATGTACAATTAAAACTTATCTAACTTTTAAGACGACTTTCAATTATTAATAACTTTTCATGATTAATATGCATACCCCTTAATGACAGTTTGGCCGTATTAAATCATAAGTTTTTTTTATTCAGATTCTTTTTATTTTATATTTTTTTTTCAACAGTCTTTGTCCAGATGAAGCAACAGCTCCAACAAATTCATCTGCACATAGAAAGAGGGGTCCCGGATACCCCAAGGCCAAATAATATATTTAGAGAAAAAAAAAAACAAAGGACCAAGATTATTGATACACATATATTGAAGAATACATAAATATTTAAAATAATATGTATAAAACAATGAATCTACATTAAGCATTTTATTGATAAAAATAAAAGATAACGATTTCTCATAAATTAAATGTTCTAATTTATAATAAATATAAAACATAATATTACATTAAAGATGAGGGTTTGAGATATGCTTTTTATGAAAAATTATTTTATAAGACACAATTTATTTATTAAGATATTAATATGTTACCTGTTTTTATATATTTTATTTTTATTTTTCCATCATTTTTTTTTTATTTTTTTATATTTAAGAAAGATTTATACATACCAAGAATGGTGAGGACTAAGAATATATTTGTTACAATGCATCATTACGGAGACAGATGATAAGTGCAGTAGCTTACTTAACAATTTGTTTCCTTTTACCTCCTAACCATCTTTATAGTAAGATAACTTATTTCGTGCTTAAATAAAACTTTTCTTACCACTTGTTTAATCTAATGATAGTTATATTATGGGAATAATTTGAGATTGAATAAATGAAGTTGGTAGAATATTTTCAATAAGCTGCCACATTTCTTATTGACAAAATATTATTTTAAAAGTTTCTTTATATATTGTTTTACCATTATTTTTAATTGTACCATTGTTTATAGAAATGTCTTTTAAACATTTATCTGTTTATTTTTATTCTCTTTATTTAATAAATTTTATATATATAATTTTTATATTAACTTTTTAACTTCAAATCTATTTTTTTTTTTGATAATAATGTTTATTGTAAAGCTATCAAATGAAATATAGTACACATTTATTTATAACATTATGCAGCCACCCTTAAACACAATGGCATGAAGTCTCATTGATGGGGCTAATAACAACAACCAAAAGTAATTGGTCATAATATTATATCATATATATATTCACAATGAGCCATTTATTAAAGCATTCAATGGTGCCCTTTTTATATTTTCTTTTATAATTATGTTTAACAAGTCAGACGGTTAATATTAAATTGAAACTTGAGATACATTCCTAATTCTTGAGATTAATATTACTTTAGCAATGTAGGATGAATATATGGATATTGGTCTAAAATATATCTTTATGAATTGAAAATTTACTGAGTAGTTTATTTATATACTTTCCTCCAATTGGGTGAAGATTTGTGGTAATGTAACATGTTAAAGTCATTTATGTTATCTTTTATGCTTATGTAAGAATGTCATTAACGTATAAGTATACACATATATATATATATATATTTATAGATTAATAAAAAGATAAAAAATAATGTTTTATTAAATTTTATAAATTTGTTTTAAATATATTTATACCTTAAAATTTACTTTTATATAAATATTATTAGCTTAATAATTATAAGTCATTATTTTATTATTTTCTTATTTCATTGTCTTCTTAGCCCCAATGGACTTTTTTAGTGATGAACGACTTTTGTTAAGAAATAAGCAATTGAAGTGGCAAGTATTACATATATAAAAGATTGACGCCCCACGTTTTCGTATAAATTTTCTACTTGTACCCACTTTTCCATTTAAAGCCTGATATATTTACAATGTATTATGTCTATATAAATGTATTCCTGTAGCATCTTGTCCTCCAAAACTTATAAGCTGTTTGCTTCTGTTTCTAAAATACTTAAAATTTCATGCTTAAATTTGAGTGCTCATTTGAAAGGTTTTACACTCTTTGACAATATATATTTCTTTATTTTATTCTCTATAATTACTTTTTCATCTTTTGTTATTTGTATTCCTTTTTAAATCATTTTCAATATTACTAAAAATATATTTTATTACTTTTATTATAGATTTATATTAACAATATTTTTAAAAATATAATTTTTAAAAAATATGACTCGTAGAAAGCAACCAAAACCTGAGAAGGTTATAGATGTTTTAGAAGAAAAATATACTGATGAAAGAAAAATATTTGATCAAAGTCAATCAAAAAGTATACTAGAAGGAAGAGAAAAAATAACCAATTCATTTGATTCTTCAACAATTTCATTAATGTTACCAACGGCATCTAAAAGTACTTCATCTCTTGACACTTTTCAGTCAGCATATGAAACATTACTGAAGGGTATTAAAGAAAAAGAAATTAATAAATGTATATCTAATGATACAAATTTATTGAATAAAAATAAAAGAAAAATTCGTTTTATTGAAGGTGAGTTTTAAGTAACATAAATATATTATGTAAACAATTATTTTATTGATAAACCATTTTTCTTATTAGTATAATTTTTTTTAACCAAAATTCTATTTATGTATACATCTTTTTTGAATGATTGATGTTTTTAACATTTCATTTTGATTGATATGTAATTTTTCCTTCACCAGTCTAATAAATAATATTGCTATGAAAAAGCGTTTGCATTAAACATATCTATAAATTATGCCTTATTTATTTTGTCACATTTTAATTTTTAAGAAATTTCATTCTCTAATTAAAGTTTGTAATTTTAATGATATTTTAGATAAATTTTGGGCTTTAACTAATGGAGTTAACGTTAATAAGGAACAAGAGAAAAAGAATAAAGAGTTTGTCGTGCCAACATTGAGTAATATACCGAGTAAAGTTGTTAATGGAACAGATAAAAATGACGGTGATAAAGCAAAAGTTAGTGATAATGGAAATAAACATAATGACAATATGTTTGAGGTTTTGGATTTGAGGCTTTCAAAGGACAAAAATATAGAGACACCACCAGCTAATAAAATTGCTAAAGTCGAAGATAAAAGAATTTTAAACAACGGAACTTATATTCCTAATAATCTTGTTAATGGTAATTTACTCGGAAAACTTTCATCCTTAGTTACTAATGTTGGTGATACATCAAATGCATTTTATACAATGAATTCATCTAACGGAATTTGTAAAACAGAAGATCCAACAGCAATTTTTACATGTCTTCAATGTTCTGAAAAATTTCAAACGATGCAACAACTTGTGAAACATATGGAAAAAACACTACATTTTAATCAAGTTTACAATCCTTTCAGGTAATTATAAATTAGATCATCTATCTTTAACCTATTTTTTTTTTTAGAACAATGATGGAGACAGGAACATTTGGTATGTTTCCACAATTTTTCGGGCCACAATTTTAATGTTCTCAGTATATTAAATATCAAAATTTGATCTCTATATTTTTACAAAATGCTTGTTATAATTGATAAATATTATATAAAAATAATGTAAATAATATAGTGTTAATATTTATTACTATTAGATACAAAATATTATTTTTAAAAATTTATCAATTATTAATGTATAATGACATTTAAATGAACTATTAAAGTTTCCTTTTTCGTTCTTGAATAGAATTTAATATAAATATAAAATAAGTTTGCGTACATATACACACAAAAACAATTTTATATCATTTTGTTAATAGAAATGGTTTAATATTTATATTTTAACATCCAAAATGGGGCATTTTTTCTAGACATCTTACAATTTATAATTCACACATGTTGTAGATATTTTTTAAAAGATGCAAATAATATAAAATATTTAGTCTCATTAACATTAATTGGAGAAATTAATAATTGTAAAAACATTTTCTTGCATTCCAAACAAATTCCAATTAAGAATGAAAGTAGTATTCTTATGTTGTGATTTTTTTGGAACTACCACAAGTTTATGCAAAGATGACAATTGGAAAAACAAAAAGAAAAAAAAGAATAGAATTTTAGATTTTGATTATTTCACTGTTGTCACTGAGGATTCAAAAAAAACGCATGCTGATAAGAATGTAGGTAGGAATGAATTTTTACTCAAAATGAATGATAACTCGAAATTGTATAAATCAGTATTGGGTAATATTTAAAAAATTGTTATAAGGATATTAAGATTGGAATGTTTAATACGAGAAATTAAACGTATGGAAGATCTAAATTGGATGGAATTTTAAGATCATTTATTTCAAATCAATTTACAAGTAATGTGGCGATAACAGAATTTTTTGAAAAGAGTAAAATGACAATTAATGGATACAATTTATGTGTTAATCAGTTATTTATTCTTGGAAGTAGCAAAAAGAATCAAAAATAAAGTGATGACATTGTCTTTTATATAGAAACCTAAAAGATTGAGGGACTTTCAACATCGCTACGAAGATATGGACATTCTTCATATATGACATCTGTTAATATTTTTAAAATTAGTGGGGCTAATATTTTATTTAAACAAGAGTGTATGAGAACTATTAAGTGATATTCGTTACTATCCAAAAAATGGGAAACTTATACGGAAGTGTCAAAGATGAAGAGGAAATATTTTATTATTAACATTTGCAATAATCAAAATACAATAGAATTATGGGACGGAATAGAAAGAAGAGATTTTATAAGAAAAATTGAATTGTCAGATTTCAATATAATGAAAAATTATCTCACTGAAGCAAAAGTACTAAATAATATAAATAAGATTGAATCATATGTTGTTAATAATAATGTAAATAATTATTTTATTTCCAAAATTGCCAAAGACATAATCATGGAAAAATTTTATCTATGATATATTATGATTTAAGACTACTATCTGCAAATAATATTAAAATGGATAAATTTATTCATTCAAACATATTTTTAAATGGTGCGTTAATTAAAGTTGATACAAATATTTATATCAGTGGAAGTCAATCCTTATAATGGAAAATTGCCAAAATAGATTTTGGTCATAAAATGATTTTTCATAATTCAAAGATCCTTTTCGTTGGTGGTAAACTGGAAGATGGTAATGTATACGAAATTATTGATACATATGATATCAGGACAAAACGATAGGAAGAATATAAACATAAACAACCTCCATTTTATCTTGAAACGTCATTATTATATTCGTCATTTTAAAGATAACTATCATTCCACTAACATACTGTTCCTTGATAAAAGTCGAAGAACTGATAATATTTTTACTTTATCAAATTAAATTTTAGTAATAACTATTTTCTGTTAAAAATGATTATATTCTTGATATTTATATAAATATAAACTTTTATTATCAACTATTTTTATTAAATTATAATGGTATTTAAAAGTAATTTTGTTTTCCTAATTATATTTTATTTTTTAAATATAATTTGTACAATAAATGGGAAATGTGCTAAAGGATATACAAATTTTAATAAATTTTGTTACAAGGTAAATTTTAAAATATAAAAATAAAGGTTATTTTTAAATAGAGTTATGATGTAGCATCACTTAATAGAACAAATGCTGAGGCATTATGTAGTGCTGATAATTCAATTTTTCCAATAATTCTTGATGCTGATACAAACAATTTTTTAAAAACATTTGCAAATAATAATTTTTGGATTGGTTTAACTTGCCAAACCCCTACCAATTGTTCATGGAGTGATAATAGTATATACACTTATAATAACTTTCTTAATAATAAAGCTGATGTCAATATTGGAAATTATGTTTATGTACAACATTCTCAAGAGCATACAAATTTCTATGGCGTATGGGCATCAGAGGATGATCAATTTGTTACCAATTCTGTTATTTGTAGACAAAATCCAGACTATCATTATCAAAATTGTCCACCTAATTATGAATATATATCTGATGATAATTCGAATTGTTATAAATATGTATCTAACGTTAAAAGTTTTAATGATTCTGTAAATGTTTGTATAGAAGATTTAGGAAATTTAGTTTCAATACATTCATCAAAAGAAAACCAGGATATAGTAAATTTTGCTAATAAGAAAGGAAATGATAAATCATTATGGATTGGATTAATATTTGATGAAGCAAGTACAAACTCTTCATGGGTTGATCAGACAAATGTATCATATTTAAATTATATGGAAGGTATATCATAAAAAATTTAATATTTCTAATATTTTTTTTGCAGAATTTCCAATCGACTTTTTTGGAGGTGCTGTTGAAATGTTATTATTAAATGATTTAAATTCTCTTGGATATTGGGAAAATACTGATTTCAAGAGTACACTTCCATTCATTTGCAAAATGACAGAAAATGAGGTAACAAATTATTGGAATAGTAAAGTTTCTACACAATCTCCAATTCATGTCAATACGCTTTCACCTGAAGGGCAATGTCCAAAAAATAAATTTTACAAGGATAATGGAACGGTAATTAAAATATTTTATATTTTTCATTGATATTTTTAGATAAATTCACCTGGGTATCCAAATTTATATGGTGATAATCTTAATTGTGAATATTATTTAATTAATACAATGAATGAAAGAGTCGTATTTACCATAACAGACTTTTATATTGCTGATGATGATATATTAGAGATTTATGAAAGTAATTATATAAAATTAATACAACAATTTACTGGATATGACAATAATAATGCCATTGGTCAAACAATTATAACTAGTAATGAAAATTCTATGGTTCTTGTTTTCAAAACATCATCAGTACATTTCAATCAATTTAGAGGATTTATGGGAACTTTTAACTCATATGATTCTTTCTTAGAATCAACAATTGATACATTAACAACACTTCCTAGTGTTATTGATCAAACGAATAGTTCAACATGCCCTTTTAGTTTATTTACTGATCCATCAGCTCAAATTGATTCTCCAGGATATCCAAATCCATTCGGTTCAAATTTAATGTGCTTCTATATTATAAAAGCCGTTGAAGGTAAAAGAATTGCTTTATCAATACTTGATCATTACTTTTCACAAGTAGGAGTTAGTCTTGAAATATACAATGGTAAAGGTGAAACTAATGATAAGATTATATCAATTACAAAGGATGATAATCAAAATAAAACAATATCAACTGTTTCAAAGTCTAATTACCTTACAATCGTTTTCTACAGTTCTGATGTTGATGGAGATACAAATGATAAATGGTCATTATGGTATAGAATATTTTAATAATATTTGTAATTTTATTAGTAATACACAGAGTTCATAATTCTCATAATAAAAAATGATTTATTAAATGAAAGAAATTTATCTTAAATTATTCAGATGTAAAATTCCAACTTTTTTGTTCGTAACCTTCCTTTATATGATTTAACAAGACCATTCTTCGACGATCTACGTATCTGCACTTATCTTGAATTTTTCTTTTAATCTCTCTCATTGCATTTGTTTCATCTGCTAATCTTTCAAGAGATGCACTAAGAGATTCAGTTGAAGATTCTAAATCAGCTTGATTTCCTTCAAATATATCTGTTTGATTTCCTCTTTCTAAGTAATATGCAAAGGCATAGGAATACATTAATGTTTTACGGCAGTTGTTTAATATAGAAACAGCAGTCTTTAGGAATTGCACTTCAATCCATGACATACCTTCATTTTGGAAAAGTTGCATAGCTTCTTCAACTGTACTATTTAAGCTTCCTTCAAGTCTTAAACTTTGTTGATGATTAGCATATCGTTGATAATAATGTAAATATCTATTCAGTTTTGCTCGTGCCTGTGTTACATTTGTTTGGTTATTAACATCTTTCTTTTCATTATATTTATTACAACTGTACCAATTATTTCCATGAGGAGCCCATTCTTGTAAGCACACCTAAAAAAAATTATATAATTTAAATCAAATAAATAAATAATTCTTACCCAACAATACTCGTATTTACAGCGATGACATATCATATGATTACAACCACCATTCTTTTCAATAGTAGAAGCACATTTTGGACATTCTTTTGTATGTACATTAAGCCAATTTGAAGTTTCACTATCATCGCTGCATTTTCGAAGCCATCTTTTAAAAATATCACAATGTAATGGTTCATGCCATTCTTGTCCACATTTGAAACAATATATAAACCCGCACTTACATATTATAGGCTTATCCTCAATTGTAATAACCTTTGTAACAAAATAACAATCTGAACTGGGACAATACTTAAGATTTCTATTTGATTCAACAAATGATTTTGTTATTAATTTTTTGTATCTTCCTATTAATGCTGGGCATTGATCAATAATTCTTATTACCATATCGTCGTCCACCGCAACATCACAACCATATTCTTGGCATGGAATTATATGATCACAATGATCATTAATCTATAATTCAATAGAAAAAAAAAGATATTTCTATTAATTAATTAAAAGTATAAAAACATACCTTTGTCTTGAAGTATTGAAGCCAACATTGATTACAATATTTATGTCCACAGATTGATTCTGTTAATGTTTCATCTGAATAGCAAATATTACAAATCCCTTTTTTACTAACAACACTTAAATTTTTATTAAGAGAAGCTGGATTAATAAGATTATATTTTTTAAAAAAAATCTCCGATTCTTGTTCATAATATTTTTCAATGAGTGTTTGTTTATCCCATTTGTGTTTATGAAGCAATATTCGGCAGTATGTCTTTGGTAAATTTGTAACACTCCTTACTTCTTCTAAGATTTTATCCATTTCAGAAACTAAATGAACATTCTCCAGAAGTTTGTAGTGATTTTTAATTGTTTCTTGTTCCTGTTCGACATATGATGTTGATGATTCACTAGAATCTGACATATCATCATAATCATTGTCACTTGAATAATATTCATCAGACATTATTCACGAACTAAAAACATATTACATTATATATAAAAAAAAATTTAATGACAGAAAAAGAATATATATGCACAATAATAAAATATAAATATATGTATAATATATTTCCAATTGCTGATAGAATTAGAGAAAAATAGTGTAAAGTTATAAAAAAATTTATTATATGCTTCCTAAAACATAAAATATTCCTTACTATTTTATATATTATTCAAGAAGAGATTAGTAACTATCATAAAAGTATACCTCTTTTAACCAAGAATAGAAATAAAAATTTTCTACACGTGACTTAGAATACTTCTAACCATATCTACCTATATCTATAAGATTTTTGGGAAAAACTTTTAAAGACATATTACCACAAGTATATTCCTTGCAAAATAAAATATAGTATAGATATCTTAACAAAAATCTAACTTCTAAATAATGATGAAATTTTAAATATTGTATATTAGAGAAACGGAAGAAAAATAGCTACATCGCAATAAATATGTGTGAGCACAATATTGAAAGTAAACATTTTTCTCGTAGACATTTTATAACTATATGGTCTTACACAGAACTTCTGAAAATATAAGTATATTTTATTGTACTGTGTATATCTAAGTAATATATCATTTATAATACAAACGTATATTATCTTTAGATAATGGTTTTATATGGACAACTTGTTATTGGGGCACCTGGGGCAGGAAAGTCAACTTATTGTAACGCTTTAACAGAAATATTTACAGCCTTAAAACGACCATACAAGGTTATAAATCTTGATCCAGCTAATGATATTCTTCCATTTGATGCTGATGTAGATATAAATGAATTAATTACAGTCCAACAAGTTATGAAAGAAAAAAATCTTGGACCTAATGGTGCATTGGTATATTGTATAAAATATCTTTTGGCAAATATTGAATGGTTGAAGGAAAAACTTCAAAATTTTGATCATTATCTAATTATTGATATGCCAGGTCAGTTAGAGCTTTATGCCACACATGATGATGTTAAAAATATTATAAAAGAATTAGAAAGGTTTGGTATAAGGTTATGTTCTGTTCATTTAAGTGATAGTTTGTATGCAACTGATCCAAGTAAATTTATCTCAGTGTTATGTTCGGCTTTGGCAATAATGGTAAACTTAGAAATGCCTCAAGTAAATGTTTTGTCAAAAGTTGATTTGTTGAAGAATGATGATGAATTATCTTATTCGTGGGATTTTTTTGAAAGATTACCAGATTTAAAGTATTTAACAGATCTTCTTGATGTATGTTTATTGAATAATAATTTTTAAAAATATTTTTTTTTAGGATATCGGACCATTAAAAAAATATGGTGAATTAAATAAGAAGCTTTGTGAAGTTGTTCAGGACTACGATCTCGTTTGTTTTCAATCACTTTCTGTTACATCAAAAGAAAAAATGTTACAGCTTATTAAACAAGTTGATAAAGCTAATGGGTTTGCTCTTTTGGATGTTGATGATATTAGAAATTATACTTTTACATGTGAATAATCAAATAATTTCTTTGTTACTATAAACATTAATAAGATTTTGTTCATAATTAGAGATTTAAAGTTTTATATTATTATTTAATTTATTCGAATGAAAATTTTAAAGGATAATGATAACTAAGCTAACCCGCAGAGCGTTATATAATAAATGGCTTAAGATAAAACAAAAAGGAAGAAAATTTTAAAAAGTTCTCAAATATCTTTAGTCACTTGATAAAGTGCAGATATTTATATATTATTAGGATTGGTCGTGTGAAAGTTAAAATGAAGGTTACGTAAATAACAACAATTACAATGAAAGCAGGTCTAATTTCAATCTTTGGATGATGTAATTAATGTGAATGACATAATTATAAAGAGTTGAGGTATTTATAAATTTCCTGGGGTTGATATTTAAAGCTTTAAATGTTATATCGTAAGTTTTATATTGTATTTTTTCAAATTGAGTAGTAGGAAAGCACAGGAAAACGTTGACTGAATTGAGAGTAACTATTTTTTTTTGGCATTTAAATTATATATAATTTGAAGAATGTAGTGCTTTCAATTAGATAAGTTATTCTTTGTATACACTCATATCTTCATCTTTGACATTTTCACAATATATTTATTCATTTCCACTTTGAACTTCTTGAACAGCTTTGGCAAGGCTCTCTAATGTCTTTTGTGTGTTGTTATTTGTATTTTGTGTAAATAATAACATTTGAAGTTTTGCCGTTTCTGCTTTAAGAAGACTAATTTGACTTTTGAGTTGAATATTTTCTTGTTCAAGGAATGATGCCCGATCAGCAATTTCTTCTTCTTTTCTTCTTCTTGCATCTCTAGATCTTTTAGCAGCATCATTATTCTTGCGTCTTCTCTCATAATAAGCATCATCCTGTAAAAAAGTAATTTATTAATTTTATAATATAAAGAAGTATGAAAATAAATTTTATTTTATTAGAAGAAATCATAAGTCTCATTGTTGCATCTGTCATCTTTGACACTTTAATATCCCTATGTTTCCATATCAACAAAAGAAATGACAGTTTTTTTTGAATGGTTCATTAATCTAATGCATTGTTTTAATTTTGATCATTGAAGCGCAAATAAATCTCAAACACTTGTTAATTATCATTGCCGTCTTATCTAATTAATATTAATTTTTTTTTTTAAATAAAAGTCATTTTAATTGATTATATTATCATGAATGGTACAAGTGAGAACACCTTCAATTAACATGATTATTATATATAAGGTTAAATTATAGTATTGATAATTAATTATTACCCAACAAAGGTATATGCGCAACAACTGTCTGATGTTTTTGTGTGTATGTTATTGAGTAAGAGGTTGTTAAAAAAGTTACAACCTTTTGAAAGTTCATGTAGTGTGAGGAAATTGAATACAGTAAAATATATTATACAAAGGGACCGTAATTATGACTGCCATTGACAGGTCACCAGATATTGAAGTATTTTTAATACCCCCACTCAAATTGCATAAAGAAAAAGAGAACTAATTATGCATTATTTAAGTATCTGTTCTTTTTAAAATCTCGAATCGTCTGTTCCTTACGCCGAGATATAATATAAGCATAACAAGTTGATTGAAAAATGCGCAACAGAAAGATTTGGGATTAAAGAAATAATAAAAAGAAAGCCGCTAATAATAAAGATACTTAAGCTAATCCCAAGATAAGCTAGTATGTTGAAAAAATTAAATACCGACGATTCCATGAATAAGCTTTACTTTTAAATATGTAATTGTAACTTTTTTTTTTATAAATAAACATACCTTTTTTTCATCTGGTATTGGAGCTGGTGGCTTTCGTGAACATCTTGAACTTGTAGATGAAATAGATGATTTTCTTGAATGAGAACTAGGTGAAGTAATAATTGTTTTTAATAAATGATCAGGCGTAACTGATTCTGATTTTAATGTACTTCCTGAAGATGCAGAGTTTGCTGAAATAGTAGATATTGGAGAAGATGGTCTTGAATCTAATGCCATTTTTTTAGCTGGTGGTGGAGCAGAGAGAATAGAATCTTGAAGCATTTGTTGAATGTTCATTTTAGAATTATTAGAAGTATTAATTAATAATTGTGGAGTTGAATTTTGTGATGATGCTAATAAACTTTGTGCATATTGTGGCAAAAGAGGGTATTTCTAAAAAATATATATATAAATAAATTGTATTTTTCTAAATACTTACCAAGCTACCCATGTTTAGAAGATTATTTACATCAGTCATAGTGAAAGCTGATAAAGGATTAGAATTAAGCTGTGGATTCAGAAGAGATGTTAAAGCTGAAAGATCAACTTGAGACAATGGTGTTTTTGTTCCTTCAGGATGATTTGGTGAAACACCATTAGCTTTAAGTGGTTCACATTTAATACGATTGAAATCCAAAATAGTATCCATTGTTAATTAATATATACCTATAAAATATTATGTAAAATTAATGAAAAGTATTATGAAAGTTTATCACGATATGTATAATAAAAATAGAAATATCTAATATTGGCAATTCTTGGCCCTATATGCAACAATCTGTTGAGTGGGTTATTGTGAATACTGACCTCGTAGTGACCTTTGAGTTCCATTTGAAGTATAGACGTTTTTGTGGCTCTTAACTCAGCCCACTCTTTTTTATTATTAACAGAACCCCTTATAATATTCGATCATTTATGTATTCTGGGGACCACTCCCCTCAAATGACCGGTCAGGAAAGTATGTGTGGTAGATTGTTCTTTGACAATCTCACCCCTTTACCGACCAACTTATTGAATGGAATTTGGCATTATTTAAAGTAACTTTACCGCAATGATTATATTAGGAAATGAATTGAGAAAAACAAAGATAATGAAGTAATATGAAGAGATCGTTTATATAAGCTGAATATACTTTTTGATACCCTAGACCGTGCCTATAAAGGTAAACTTAGCAATTTTAGATAAGAATTGTTTAAACAGCAAATGTTTGTTAAAGAAAAATTACTAAATGTCTTTACTTATCATTAATAAAAAGATAAAAATACTTTTATACACTCAGTTAAAACTTTGATGAAACATATTTCTTAAATTTGGTAAAAAAAAAAATTTGAAAACAAAAGTTATTTTAATTAGTCTTTTTTTTAAAACATTTTTCTATTTCACAAAAGATTTTCCATTAAATTTTCTTAAAGACGTTATTTAAAAAACAAAATGTTATATATGACGGCTGTTGCAATTACCAATTTCGGCATTCTTACTATATCTTTAATTCATTAGCAACAGGCTGACAATAGGCAGCTGATCCTGAGCCATGCTTCAAACCAAACTGTTAACCATTCATCCAGATGGTATATGTAAAAACAAAACCGTCGTTGTTGAAATTTTTATTATTATAGTTTAATAAATCTTTCTTAAGATTTTGTCACTTATTGTTATCCATAAAACTATAATACATAAGAGGCTTTAAATATTCTTCTTTTCTTTTTATCTCTATACAATTTACTTTAATAAATATCTGGTATTGTTAATAAAAAGTTTAATATAAGATGATAAACTATTACACTTTTTACTCGTTTAAATAACCAGAAAATATTCCTAATATTTTGTAATAAACTTAAAAACTTCTGGTAACTTATTAAAAGTGAATGCCGATTAGCTGGTTGTATGTATGGGATGATAATGTTGTGTGAAATATCTTTTCTTTTTTATATAAAAATGATACAAATTCAACAATGATAACTATATATTTATGATAAAATAATTATACAACAAATTATAAATTTAACACATTGTCCTTAACAATAAAAGAATCTTTTAAAAACATTCCAGCTCATTTTCCTAATCACTCTTGACCTTGCCGGCTGTTCCATCTTTCAACTTTGAACATCTTACTTTGACATCTTTTAAGTTAATGAAATGCCGTAATAATTTTCACATAAGTAACAATGTTTTCATCCTATAAAATGCATATAAATGAATTATTATCATTAACATATAACCAGCTTTATGAAGATATTATGCCGACAAAGATATTATACATGCTTTTTATATCATTAAAGTCGGTACATTTCTCATTTTGAGTAATCATCAAGATAATATGTTAAACAATTTATNNCAATTTATATTGATACTTCATTATCAATTCTAATTTTATTCCTATAATCTTTTTTATAACTATAATGTAGTGAGAAGTATAAAGTTACATGAAATTTAATAATTTTCAATGTTTATATAAAATAATTTTCTTATTATAAGTGTTGATATTAACAAATATCTTAAATAAATAAATTATAAATCTTTTTATTACTTAAACTGTATAACTTTTTTCTTATCATTTGACCTTTTTATAAAATAACAATACAAAAGTATATAAAATGAAAATGCATTATCAATTCCTAACAAAAATAATTATAAAACTACATTTTATTATACATAATTTCTGTTTCAATATCGCATGATTAAAAAAGTGAACAGTTGTATTTGTTCTATCATTACCAATGCCATTAAAAAGTGAAATAAATGTTCATAATCAAAAGATAGTAAAGTGGATGTACTTTGTATAAACAAATTAAGCATGTTCTTACGAATATATAATGATTACGTCTATCTCGTATATACTTATCTAGTTAAATTGCTATTTGCATTTTTATATATATAATTCCTTTAAACAACATTATGATTAAATCTTCACTATTTTATACTTTTAGTTTGTTTATCAAAAAAGTTAATATATATATGTGGGTTCATATGATTTTAAGTTTACTTATTATTATGAATGATTGAAAGTAATCTAAGAATAAGAAAAACTCCATTACAAAAACTGTATATCTAATTGTCAACAAACTTTATTCACATATCAATAAAGTAAGTAGAGAAGAATAAATAAAAACACTAACGTCTCATTAACTAATAATATCGAATAATCTATTGCCCTTTTTGACTTATTCATGACCTCATCCATATTATGATGAAAATTTTCTTTTTCAAGTAATAGCAAAAATTCTAAAGATTTAATAACAATAAATAACTTTGTACTTCTATATGTATTTACATACCATTTTAAAAACACCTAGAAATAACATTTATCTTACAATACCCTTTTTGTTCTTTTATATCGTTTACTCTTTTATAATAAATTTCTTTGAATATAATTTCACAAAACAATAACGGCATTTGAATTATATTGTATAAATCTAATTTACAACTTTTATACTATAAACATTTTTAAATAAAGGTATCGTTAAAGTTTAATTAAAGAAATCTTGAAACTTAATATACATAATAATAAACATGTCATAACATGATTCTTTTTATTATATATTAACAATAAATATAATTATTCTTTCCAATCATATTAAATTTATTCGTATTAATAATTATCAAAGATTTATTATAATAATTTTAAAAAAAATGTTGTATAGATGTATCTACAAGTTTCTCTTATCAATTATTAAACTATATTGATGAATATCTTCATAATAAAAACAAATAATTTGTAGATATGACACAAAATCTTTATTTCTATCAAAAAATGTCTTTTATTAATGTTTCATTGCATGCATATCTTTAAAAATATAATTTTACTAATTAATAATAAAATAATACACTTGTTAGTTTTTCAACTCTTTTTATTTGTTCCTGCTATTGATTTTTTTCCTGATCCGGCATCAGCTACCTTTACAGATTTGTCTTCATCTGGAGGAAGAGAGTATACATTCTTCAATGTATCATCACCATCTTTTAGTTCCTCTATAAATGTATCTTGTGTTTTTTCAACAACAACCTGATCTGGAGTTGGATTTATATTTTGTTCAAAAATATTTAATTGCGTTGGTGCTGCACTTTGACAATTATAAGTTGAATTATTATTAGTCGCAGCAACTTTATTTTGATTATTGACGGGTGTTTCTTCCTTACGAATTGATTTCTTTGGTAAGAGAGTTTTCTTTTCTCCTTTTGATTTATGTATACTTTTTTGTGGAACTGTTTGACCAGTCTGACCTTTTGTTTCTGTTTCATTTTTAACTTGAGTTGTACCAGTGGTATTTGCAGTTGAAGGAACAGAAACCTTTTCTTTACCATTTCCTGCCTTTGATGCACTAATATTTGCATCTGTCCTAACAATCTTTGCATTGGCTCCATCCACATTTTTTTTCTTCTTCCCAGCACATGTTGAAACAAATGTAAAAACAAAAATCAACACGTAAGACACAAAGTGCAACATTATATAAAATATTTTTAAATATAATACAGATTTTATAACCAATATATAAAATAATTCTAAAATTTAATTTAATTTTATATGCAAAAACATTATACAAATTGTTATATAAAGCTAAACAATAAGAAATAGAGGCTAGAAATATTAAAAAAAAAAAAAGTCTTCTGAATAATAATCCATAAATCACGTGTACTTTTTGCTATGAAAACTACCTTCATTTGTTAGTAGTAGTATCTTAAAAATAAATTTCAAATATCATCCACGAATACCTATAGTATTACCTGAAACTTTTTTTTGTCCAACGTTATTCATTGATGGTTGAGGTTTCATTCGACGGAAAAGTAAAACATGACGTTCCGGTCCATGGATCATATAATGAACCCATCCAGGAGATTGTTGAATACCCAGTGTGCGCCATTCTTTCTCTGACATTAAACGATGTGTTGGAACTTTTTTAGCAAGACTTTTTGGTATATGAACATGTCTTTAAAAGAAAAAAAAATTAACATGATTAATAAATTCATAAAACATACCTATATTCATATTCATCATCTTCATATTTTGGTGAATAATAAAAATCACTGCACATTTTTTTTTTCTTTCAAACAATATAAATGCCTATCGTCTTTAAATTATTTTTTATACACCAACAGTACGATGAGATTAAAAGTACGTGAGTTTAAGTGTAAAAAAAAAAATTAAATACATTCTGCGTTATAAGACGCAAATTAAAATGCAATATATTTTACATGATGATAGTCATTGTCATCCTTCCTGATAAAGACTCCTCTCAAAACTTTATATGTGCATTCATTGATTTGTAGTAACTTAAAAACAAAGTAATTCAATGAAACATTTTTATATAAATTATTTTATTATAAGAAAAGTGATACTATAAATAAAAATTACTAAGGCAAGCTACTTGGTGTGTAGATACAGGAGTATAGAGAAATTTGATTGAGGTTATCACATGGGGAGTTCTTTAGAGACATATTTTAGAATGATGAGTTAATGATTTGTAGAAAAAGTAATCCTTCTTCATTTTATCCATGTACACCCAAAGCAGCATTATTTGTCATACCTTGTCTTTGTCCACTTGTATTCGTTTTTGGACGACGGAAAAGTAATACGTGACGTTCCGGTCCGTGAATCATATAATGTATCCATCCTGGAGATTGTTGAATTCCCAATTCACGCCATTCCTTTTCTGACATTAAACGATTTTTAGGAACCAATCTAGCTACTTCTTTTGTAACATGAACGTGTCTGAAAAATAAAAAAAAAAATATTAATATTCAAATAAAAATATTAATTACCTGTATTCATATTCATCATCTTCATATCTAGGAGAATAGTAAAAATCGTTACCCATCTTGAAATAACAATTTTAATTGAAAAGAGTAATAGAGTTACGATTAAAATGAAAAAGTAATAGAATGTGAAAAGAGTAATGTTATATATATAGCAGTGAATGCAGGTTTGGCGCGTAAATTGAAATAAATGCACAACTTTAACTCCTAAAACGAAATAGTTATTAGAAGGCGTAAAAAACATGGCATTCTTATTTTACTTGAAAATAATAGTTTCCTTCGCGCAATGGGTATATTATCTTTTCCACGTGATTTTAACGACATTATTTTTGAATTGAAGCAAGTGATTTTTATATATGTGAAATTTAAAATTTCTTTGTTAATGTTAAACAAAGAGCATTATGCGTGTAAAAGAAAGAATGATTAGAGATAATTTCATAATTATTATAATAATGATCATTCAATTAATTATTTTTTTGTTACCAAATTGACAAAAATTTGAATTTATTTTTTTTTTGGGAAATGCAAATATATATCTATAAATAAATAACTTTACAAATTTGATCTTGATTTTTAAATATGGTAAACACTCTCCGAATATAGACATAATTCTCTTTCCAACAAAGAAACGAATATTGACTCATAACGTAATATTTACAAATCACTCACTCTTAATTGAATATTTCTCGACTTTGAAAGACATTTTTACTTTATAACTAATGTTACTATTATCAAAGAAAATAAAATTATTATAGCAGTATTTCTCAACGCATGGTTAACTAGTATAATATTTCCTCTATCACATGTATATCAAAAAAGAAAAGCATGATATTTTGAGTTTATACAATTTTAACTCAAGAGTAGTCATTCATTAGGAGTATAACATAATTTCATTTATCCCTTCAAAATGTGTTATCAAAAATTCTTTATATTCTGTTATCAAAGAATATTATGATTATTATATATAGGCAATCTTATTTAACGTTGCAGACATAATATATTTATGGACCATTAATGTGCAATATTTTAAAAATGTGTGAATTACATTCTTTTAAACATTTTCTTCTTGATTTTTTTTTATTCTCCTTAAGAAGTTTTCTCTAGAATTTTTCTATTTCAAACGATAAATGGAAGAAAACAATTTTTTCTGTTTTTTTTTTATAAACTATATTTTGTTATTGACTTTCGTACCAATATTTAATAACAAAATTTCTATATTTCATTACTAAATTATGAGGATTTTTTATTATATTGAATTTTTAATAATTACTTAGTTTAAAATGACGATTTAATGACATTTTTTTTAACATGGATGTTATTCCAAGGATGTGTCAAGTGAGTAGGTTACTTATAAGATCAAAAATTGATATTATACATGTTTATGGTATACCAAATTTCATCTTTATATTTATATTATGACCTCAGTAACTAATATATCATAACATCTTACAGTCTTTTGATAGAAATTTTCCTTATCATCGCTATTTATTTACCATCAATTGAGCAGGGTGAAGACTTTTTTATTGTGTTATAACATTTATTGCTGGCTGATGGGAGCTTTTACATTATTAGCTTTGTCCTGTTTTCATTATTTTAAATGTTCCTCTAATATTAGATATTTATTATTTTTCTATTTATTTTTCTGTCAATTGATATTATACGATGACGAGAAGCATATTACATCTGTTCAATTTCTCTTCAAATTTTTCATTATTTTAAGAGGTATTCATGACTTTTGTTAGTGTAAAATAATAATAAAAAAACTGATTAATCATTTTTTTTTATCTTTCGTAATTGATTAGGTCATAAATGTTGAATTAAATATTGTATTGTTTTAAAATATATGTTTGTTTTATTATTATTATTATTATATATATATAGAGGGTAAAATTGGAGGATTTTTTTTTATTAGTCTATCTTATTTTTTTTATTTATAATAAATAAATTAAAATGGCGTGTTACATAAAAATTATATTTTAATCCATATGTAGTTTTTTAATCTTAACCTCTTATGGTGAATCCTTTCTACCAATCTTTTGGTACTTAATATAAGAAATGTAGTAAGAAAATATAACCCATGTTAGACTAGTTAATGTAATTAAATTAGATTAAATAATGTTTCCATTTATTACATAAAATATTACGATATCTAATTTATCATAAAAATCTAAGATTTATATTAGCTTGTGTTACTTATGTTATACTCTTGAATATTATCTCATATGTCATTGCTAGCGGGCTTTTTCTATTAATTGTTAACACTAACTAAAATGATTCATATTTATATTAAAACCTTTTGCACATGATTAAATTACTACTTAATTTTATAAAACCATATTTAATTTCATGTTACCTAATACGCTACATAACTTTAGGTAAAACAGGACTATAAAAACGTAATAAATATATAGCTACATATTTGTATAGGTTGTCTTTCTGAATACTAAAAATTTCGTGACGATGATTATATTTTAATCCATTAATAATACATGATTTATCATTATTATATTATATTCGTTTTTAAACTCTTTACATTTTTCCTGATCATAATTTTAAAATAAACACATATTACAGCTAACGAGTAGAAAAGTATAAGTATGTATATATACATTTATATGAGAATTTATATAAAAATAATTCTTACTTCTAACTAAGGCAATATAAATGAAAACGAGAATTATTTATGTACAATCATAAACATATAAACTTAGTATGGTGCCAATTATTTGTACATACATTTACTCAATTGAATCATCAGATGTTAGGTTTTTATTTCTTATCCTTATAATATATATCTTCTTAATTATCTTAGCACTTATGTTTTCACGCAATATTGAATTTTAATGAAATGAGGTTATATAAGTTTAATGATGACACTTCAAAATTGTCCTTTCCTATCATTTACAAATGCATGAATTTTTATTATCTTTGACTTCCATACAATTTTCTGTTATTATCAAATGCATAAACAAAAAAATTTAATACATATATCTTGAATGATTAGAAATTTGTGTTTTAGACATCATAATGAGAATGTTGAAATTGTGCTGGGTGTGGAAGTACAGTTTGAGAGGGTATTCGACAAAATGTTTATCTTAGAAAATAGCCTTTTTAGTATAATATATATATAGAGGATGAATTTTATATCTATTACACAATTTATATCTATTACGATCACCTTTTATAACTCTTTTTCATGACATTCTCTTACTAGTAAGTAAAGTTCGATTTTCCCTCAATCAACATTTTTCTAAATCACCCACATATATTAGTAATTTCATATTTTCATAAAATGAATGAAAAGATAAAGAAGAATGAAATTATTATCTTCTGTTGTCTTCTCATTTTCATCTGCAATTGATCATTTCTTTTCCCTTCCAATATTTAATATTATATAAAAATTTTTAAACCAGTTATATTATGGTCATTATGCTAACTTACACCTAAATTTGTAATTAATATTTAAAAGTACTCATATATTTTGAATATTTTTATAAAAATATAAAAGTTTTCTAATGAAAAAAACACACTTGCATTTAAAATAATATATATATATATATCAGAAATACCTTTCAATATTATTTATGTTTTAATAATAAAAAATGTTCTCTTAAAATTATAGTTATAAAATAAAATAGAAGTTTAATTTCATTTCATGCTTGTTGACGAAAATTAAGATATTGAAGTAAGTTTAATCAAAGATTAGAAAATATCTGTATTTCATTTCCCTTCATTTATTTATTTCTTATTGCCGTTTTATACATATATATATTACCTACATACAAGTAAGTATGAGTGTTATGTATATATTATATTTACCTCGTTGTACATATAATGTTATATCTAATAATAATTGCCAACCATCTTTAATGCGGTTTTTCTTTGTAGATTCAACTTTCAATATACAACAGTATTTTTATATATATATTTTTACACAATTAACTTAGCCATTTTTTTTTATTAAAAAAATATATATATAAATTATATATTTTTCTACTCTATATACCTTATACTTATCATTTTTTATTTTTTTTTAAATTTCAAATTATATGCTTTCTTTGTCATCTCGCCTAATTATACGTCTCATTTCAAATTCAATTTTTATATTTTAATTTCTTATTTATTTATTTCTCTATTTTCATAGATAATAATGGCTGAATCTGTTAGCAGTGCAATTTTACAATCCAATCCACAATTATTATCATATAATGCAGCTTTAAATGGGGTACCAGGATTAATTTCATTACAAGGAAATGAATTACTTATGTATCAAAATGCTAGACCTTCAGGATTTGCAACAATTCCAAACACTCAATATTCATTATCACCAGAACTTTCTGCATTGTATGTTTTTTTTTATAAAAATTATATATAAATTTTTAACCATTTTAGACAAGTTATTTCTAAGCAAACAAGAGATGTTAGTTATGATACATCCTCAAATGATCCAATTTTACGTAGGTCAAGAGTATTTGTTGGATCGTTAAATTCAATGATTGTAAAGAGACCTGATTTAATCAATTTATACTCAAATTATGGAACTCTTCTAGGTGTAACATTATTTAAAAATTATGCTTTTCTCCAATTTTCCACACCACTTGAAGCAGATACTGCTGTTGCTCATACAAATGGATTATTTTTTCAAGGTCAATTTCTTGATGTTAAGTTGGCAATTAAAAATATGAAAAATCCATCCAGAAGTACACCTGATACTGTAAATATTAAAGATGAAACACGTTCATTAAAGCGTTCTTCCCCAACTCCATCTGAAACCAGTGATGAAACAATACTAGATGTAAAAAAACGTTGTATTGAAGGAATTAATGGTGAAAATCATATTGCTGCAACATTAGAAGGTTCATCAGCTAAAGTTAATTTTTATGATCATGGAATGGTTGATACATTAATATGCGGAAAATGTCGTTATGTAACATCTAGTTTTTCAGATTTTCGTGAGCATAGAAAACACCCATGTCCAAGCTTAGAAAAAACTGTCAGTAGAAATGAAAGATTACAATGTACAACATGTTATTCCGTCTTTGATTCTGAATCAGATCTCATAAATCACCTTTCTGTTGACCATAATATGGCATTATATCGCCGTTTTGATGATCAATCCCCAGCTTCAATTGCAGATGATCATAGTATACAAAAGGAGGAGATGAAAGAATAAGTTTGGTACATAATAGTATTTTAAAACACAGATATTTATAACTATATGGAGGAGAGAGTATTTAATTGTTAATAAACAAAAATAATTTTAAAATTTTAATTCTTATATGACTGAATATTTTTGGAAAGAATAATAAAAAAAATCATATTCCTGTTTATAACCGGTCGATACACGCATTGTAACTTATCTTTTATATTTCAATAAATAAAAATTTTCATGGATATAAACATATTTTTTATAATAACTTTTAAACTTTAACAAAATAGATTTAACTAGCATCCAATTAAATGAAGAACAGTTTTTATTGGATCGCCTTCAAATTTTTGTAAATGCTTTTCGACATTTATTTTACTCATCTCAAACCCATCCATCAACATTGTTACATGTTCTTTATTTAATTTTACTGGAGCTTTCTTTACATCTGGTTTTTTAAAAGATAACTTAGCAAATGATTCATTGAGACCACCAATATTTTCATCTTCTGTAGCAAAGTAATCCGCAACCTATAATGAAAATGAATTTAATATATAAAAAATTATTTTTATTACCTTTTTTAAATCTTCTGTACCAAGATTATACTTAGGAAGAGGATTCTCTTCAACATTTTTATTGTCACCCTTTTTCTTACTTTTTCCAGACATAATTGATATAACAAGTTAAGAGAAACTAAAAGTTATTAATAATTTTTATAAAATTGCTTTTATTCTGAGAAGATTTTGGAGAGGTACCTCTTCTCTAGTGAGAACAATTTTGTGTGTCGAACAAACATTTTTGTATTTTATTACTCATCACTTTGTAAACACCATACCATCTTTTTCCTCATAAGAAGAGATTCTAAGCCGGCTCTATTCTTATTTGTTTATAATGTATTTCTTTTGATTAAGTCAAAATAATCAATTTTTAATAATTTATTTTATTTTATTTAATATTTTTTAGAAAACTTTAAATATAAAAAAACAAAAATGGTTGTTGGTAGATTACCGGCATGTGTTATTGACTGTGGTACAGGATACACAAAAATGGGTTATGCAGGTAATTCAGAACCTAGTTTTATCATTCCTTCAGCTATTGCTGTTAAAGAAAAAAATGCTTCCTCAAATGCAGCTGCCTTAAGATGGAATACAGTTGGAAAAGTTGATGATCTGGATTTTTTTACTGGTGACGATTGTTTTTCACCATCTGCAGCCAATTATTCTGTAAAATATCCTATAAGACATGGAATTGTAGAAGATTGGGATCTCATGGAAAGATATTGGGAACATTGTATTTTTAAATATCTAAGAGCTGAACCTGAAGATCATTATTTTTTACTAACCGAACCACCATTGAATACTCCTGAAAACAGAGAACAAACTGCTGAGATTATGTTTGAAACATTTAATGTTCCTGGATTATATATTGCTGTACAAGCTGTTTTAGCTCTTGCAGCATCATGGCAACATAAAGATATATCATTGAGATCACTCACCGGATTAGTATGTTAAAATAATTTTATATATTTAATATTAATTTAGGTTGTTGATAGTGGTGATGGAGTTACTCATTGTATTCCTGTTGCTGAAGGATATGTTATTGGAAGTTGTATCAAACATATTCCAATTGCTGGAAGGGATATAACATATTTTATTCAATCTCAACTTAGAGAACGTGAACAAATACCTCCAGAACAAAGTTATGAAGTGGCTAAAGCTATTAAAGAAAAACATTGTTATGTTTGTCCTGATATATTAAAAGAATTTCATAAATATGATACAGAACCTGAAAAATGGATAAAAACATACAATAGTATCAATAATATAACTAAAAAACCATTCTCTTGTGATATTGGTTATGAAAGATTTATGGGACCAGAAATATTTTTTCATCCAGAATTTGTTAATTCTGACTATACTACATCTATATCAGAAACAGTTGATAATGTTATACAACAATGTCCTATTGATGTTAGAAGAGGATTATATGAAAATATAGTTCTTTCAGGTGGTTCAACAATGTTTAAAGATTTTGGTAGAAGAATGCAACGTGATATTAAAAAGATTTCTGATAATAGATTAGCAGTTTCAGAACAATTGTCTGGAGGTAAATTGAAACCAAAACCTATTGATGTACAAGTATTTACACATAAAATGCAAAGATATGCTGTATGGTTTGGAGGATCAATGTTAGGATCTACTGCTGAATTTTATTCTGTTTCACATACAAAAGAAGAATATTTAGAGAAAGGAGCTTCTATTTGTAGACATAATCCTGTGTTTGGACAAATAGCATAGAATGTTAATCTAACTTATTTTTCATATTCGTAATAGTAAGATTTTTTTTTTTATTAAAATTCTTATAAACGGAAGCTTTACATTAACAAATTTTAACTTAATACTTATTTAAATAAATAAACTTTTTCTTTTCATTAATAATTAACCGTTTATCGGTTCCTTCTATATTTATGATGTTTCTACATTATTTATTTATTTTTTTAGATATGACAGAACTTCCTAGAATATATTACAAAAAGGATGATTATTTTGAAACGACAACAGGAAATAGAATAGCAAAAAATTGTAGTTTATCGGGAAGTGTTAATTTAATTTTAAATGGAAAAGTTACTGTTATGGATCGTTGTACTTTAAGAGGTGATTTAAATATGATAAGAATTGGAAAGTTCACAGTTATAAAAGAAGATTGTACAATAAGACCAAGTTATAAACTTTATAAAAAAGGTTTAATGGTTTACACTAATCAAATTGGAGATAACGTTTTTATTGAAGAGGTCTAGTTCCATATTATTTTAAATAATGAAAATAAATTTTAGAATTGTATAATAATGTCCATACAAATGGGAGCATATGTATTTGTAGGAAAAAATTCAGTAATTGGAAGAGGAGTCCATATAAAAGAATGTTGTCAAATTTTACCTAATACTGTTATAGCTTCAAATGCAACGTTTCCACCATTTAGTGTTATTGGAGGAAATCCAGCAAAGGTTGTAGGTGAAACACCAAAGAATTTTCAATATATGATGGTAGAAATGACGCAAGAATTTTATGAAAAATTTACTGCGAAACAAACTGGACAACTGTAAAAAAATTAATTTTTTATTATTTTAATATAGATTTATTATTATTTTAATAATAAGTCAAAATAAATTTATTTAATTACCGGATATTTTAGATTATACATCAATTACATATTTTATAAATCAGTTAATTTCCAATCATAAATGACCGAGCGGAAGATGGAAAATCTCCTTTGATATAATCTCCAGTCTCCATACAGAAATATCCATTGTTTTTTCTTTCCCATTTTGCCATTTTTTTAAATGTTTCCTGATCGACGTTAATATTTTTTTCTTGAAGAATTTTGGTTACATGCTTATTATTCTCCCAATCCAATTTATTATAATATTGACGATGATAACCTGATTTAGTCAATTCTTCATCCTAAAAATCATATTTTTTTAAAAAAAGTAATGAAATGCTTACAATACTAAGAGATAAATAAGAATAATTTGGCTCATTATAAAAACCAAGGTTACTTAAATGCTCTTTCAGATTTACAAAACAATTAGGTACACCATAACTTCCATAATCAAGTGTAAGTAAATCTATGTCTTGCTTCATTTGTCCAACTTCATCACGATCGGTTGCTGATCTCCAAGGTAACTTACTAAGCATATTTTCAACGGCTATATAATATGTACTCCACAAATCATCTGCTCTACTTAAATCTTTTTTCTTGTGAGCATTAAGGCTTGCATACCTTACTGTTCCTCTAAAACTACAAAAATTTCTCTTTTCTCGAATATTCCCTTGAGAATTAATATATTTCTTTGCCAATCCAAAATCAACGACATACAATCTATGGGCTCCCTCTTTACCTAATCCAATGCAGAAATTTGCTGGCTTCACATCCCTATGAATCCATCCAAATTCATGAAGAACTCTCAATGCATCTATCATTTTCTTTAAAATCCAAAATGTTGTTGTTGGTGTGAAACGATCCTTCTCAGTTGCTTTCTTCAGTTCCCTAATATTAGGTCCACACATTGACATTGCTAATATCTTAAAATTTGGTGTTTCAAAATAATCATAAAGACGAACAATAGGATGTCTTATACCACGATCACTTTTTTTGCAAGCACTCTTATTTAATTTAGATGCTATTACAGCTTCCTCAGTTAGCAAAGAAAATTTATCACCAATTTTTTCAACCTTAATTGCTAAGTATCTTCCAGTATTAATATCAGTTGCCCAATAAACTTGTCCAAATCCACCAGCTGAAAGCATTGAATGAATTCTATATTTTGAATTTAAAATTTGTTGGGGTTGTAAGTATGGTGGTTCAGCATTTGCCGGTCCTCCATTCATTGTGCTTTTAAATTATTTGTATTATTTATTGTTTATGTATATAAACAGTTAAAAGCAAAATAAATTGAAAAAATGGAAATAACTTTAGCAGCCTGAAATAAAAATACCACCACAGACAAAAATTTTGAGCACTATAGAAATTTAATAGAATTCGTTTGACTTTAAAAAATATTAAAAGTGCAAATTTTTGAATTGATAAAATGTAAATTTCTTCATTTCATATGGTAATTAATCAAATTTTTTACATAAATTCAGATTTTCATCCCCTCAATTCTTACAAAAGAGGTGAATTTCACTAAATATTCATATTGATAGTTTATCAATCTCTTCAGTTCTCACAGTCATGGATCGTTCAGCTTATATGTCATCACCATCATCATCAGGAGGATCATCTTCAGGAGGTGGTAACTTTGTCCGTGAAGAATACGCTTTTGGAGGACCACAACAAAGCGCTGGAAGTACTCAATCAGATAACCAAAGAAATGATGTATCTTGCTATCTTGGAGGTAAATAAACAACCGCATTCAATTAGATTAAATTATTTCTCTCTAATCTAAGCTTACTTGTATGTAAGATATATTTTATAGCATTATGGTTTGATGAATAAAGGGTTTAATATTTCTATTTTTATTTCTATTTTTTCATACATTTTTTTTTTACTTTCTTTAGATTTTTTAAACATTTAAGACTCTTTTAATCATTATCTACTTATTATTTGAAATATTACTCCTTTCAATAAAACTTCTTTGTATTAACAATGACCTTCTAACATTTTACCGCTCAAAGGGAATAATTTTTATGACTTTTTTTTTTTGTTTATTGTGAAGACTGTCTATATGAAAGGAGGTATCAGTTTATCTTCTTATTGAGTTTAATTTATTTGCATATGACATTTAATAATAATTTTTTATTTATTAATTATTATAATACCCATATTATTAAATATTGTCTAAACCATCATTTGTACGTTTTTATAGATGCAAATATTTCATTCAATGTATATTTATTAAAATGGGAATATATTTGGGCTCCCATCAAAATACTTAATATTTTTATATTCGATGAGATAAAAGCAATCCAATTTTTTCTTTTACAAATAATATTTTGATAATTCTTTCCTTGTTCAAATTGTTTAGATTATTAACAAAATCATACGTTTCCATTTGTACTTATAAAACTTCTCCCACCATCTCAACTATTTTTACACAGTGATGACATTCATCGTTGATATCTATCCTGAGAGACATGAATTATGATGACATTTTTAGTAGCGATTGTTGATATTGATAACATAAAAAGAGGTAACAATGTCTTCTTTCAGTTAACTTATTTTTTTCTGTATGATATTTTGGTAAGGCGTCAATGATTAAAACTAACAACAAAAAACCCGCCATTTTTAACTGTTTTATTTCTTTAACGATTTAAAAGATTGTGCATATTCTTTATAGTCGTTTTTTTATTCATCTAATACTTTTTTTTATCAAATTTTTAATTATCATTTATTTTTTATAGTATATAGATGCCACCTAGAAAGGATAAGTCTACATGGGCTCCGTATGGATTAGCAGGTTTGAAACCATCTTTACCAGATCAAGAAATTATTGAGAAGCTTCGTGTAAGTTAACTTATTTAATTAATAAATATATGTTTGTTTTTAGAAAAGCTCAAAATATTTTTCGAAGATACTTGGAATGAAAGAAAAGAATGACAGTGTTCTTGCTGGATTCGACGGAGCTGGTGTATCTAAGAAAATTGAAAAAGCTGTAAAAGAAACCGAGGAACTACGTAATAATAGGCTGAAATATGCTATATGGATGGAATCTTTGGTCAATGATAGTTATTTTAAAAAGTGTAATGATGAAATTGATGTATTGATAGCTTGTAATGTAATAAAGATTGTTGCTATATCGTGCTCAGAAATACCATTTCGTGATAAAGAGACCGCATCTATTATTTTTGATAAAATTTTGGATATTATCCCGAAAGTGGTAGATTTAAATGGAAAATTTTTCTTTGATTACTATGAAATTCTTTTTTTGATCTATAATTGTGATATAGAAACAATGATTACTGATTGGATTGGTATAAGCAATTTAAAACTTACAGAAAAATTGTTAACTTCTATAATAAAATGTGCTGAAGTGATTCTTCCGCAAAATGCTAGCCTTGTCATACAGAAACGCCGTGGTAATCTTGCAACGTTGACGGTGAGGTTACTGGAACAAGTATTCAATAGTATGGTTGTATGTGTGGATACGATTGATGTTTTATTTTATTACTTAGTACCACCACAGAAAACAAATTTCAAAATGAGTTATGAGTTGTGTTGTAAAGCACTTTCTAAAGATGGATCTACTAATGTTATTGTTCAAGCTACCAACATTATTCGAAATTCACTTACTCATGATACTATATTTAATGGAAAGCGAACAGGAAATAAATTATTTCATGTAATAACGTCGTTAGAATATGCTGTTCCTGGTTTTATAACGGACATTTATGAGGATATACAAAAATTAGTTGTGTTAAAGTCAAATGACAATGCTAGAACTTGTATATGGATGTGTGCTTCTAATCCAAATTCTAATTTGATAAACAGAATCACTGATCCAAAACATGTTTTTCAATATATTACAGATTGGAATGATGGTCAGAAGATGATGTATACAACACTACTTGGAAAGATTTTGGAAAATCATACTGAAAGATCTCCTTATATTGATGCGTTTGTTTCCAGTTTATTTAAAGACGATTTTTCACGAGGGAAATTAGAGATGTTTAAAATTCTAAATAAGATTGCTGGGAAGGATCCTTTAAAGATAAGTGATAAAATTTATAATAGTATTGGAAGACTGGTTTCTGATCCAGATGACGATATCCGTCAGAAGTCGATGATGTTATTGGCAAATATTCATCAAAAGCTTGTTATTAATGATTCACCAGAAGATGTAAGAGATAATGCTTTGTACTCTTTATCGTCATTCTTTAATTATCTTAATCACTCTTGTCATGCTGATGTTCAAAGATTGGAGAAACTTTTTGTCAGTGACATACTTGCAACAAAATTCGACAACGAACAAAAACTGGATATCCTGGAGAAACTTTATATTTGTTGGAATTCAAATGGAATATTCACATTTCGTGTTATTATGCGGAACCGTTCACGTCTATTTGAGATGGTAACCAAAATTTTGATGGATTTTGATGAAAAGGGTCAAATAACACATGAATCGTTAAAGAAAGATTTTAATAATATGTGTGGCTCTGATTTTTATTCAGAAATGCCTAAAATTCTCGAAGCATTAAAAAAATCAAATATTTTTGAGGAAATTCTTAATATATACAAGCCTGCGAATTTATCAATAAGTCAGATTCAGAATATGCTTGTTCAATTTCTTCAAAAGTTTGCTGAAATTAATTTGGACAATGATGTTAGGACGAATTTTAGGAAACTTATAGAAAGATCTGCTCCATTATTTATGGACTTTTCTTTTGGTTACTACTTAATAACAAGCTTGTTGTATGTTACAAAAACTTGTAAAAAAGAAGGTATTCTTCGAATATATTATTTAACTTCAGTAATAAGGATTATATCAGAAAATTTTGCTTATTACTTTCTTTCTGATGAATGTTTGCAAGAGTTATTTGAAGTAGTAGAATGTTTTGATGTCGAACCAGCATCAGAATGTGGTATGTATATTTTGAAAAATATTGTATCGTCAAATGTTAAGGTTGGAGGATGGGCTTCTGACAGAAGAAATGAACTTCAAAAGTTAATTAATAAAGTATTTTATAATGGATCACCTAAAGCTGTCGAAGATGGTGTATTTGTTCTTTTTAAAATTTTACCTACTGAGGACCATGCTGAGGTCACTTCAAAATTGGGCCGTGAATTTGGTGAACAATTAAAAGATGATTCTCCACAACGTGTGAGGTCACTTGCAATTCTTACAGGATTAGCAGTTTATTCAATGGTTAAAAATGTATCGGATAATGTTTGGGAAGACATTGTTAATAAAGGTAATACAGTTATCACTAATGGATTTGTCGAGGTTGTGGAAGATTATAGAAATATCTCAAATATAGATATGAGGGAAGCAATTATGGATCCTGCATCAAAAGTTTTGACTGATTTTGAAAAAAAATTTTCTTATGGAGCTAGACATAATGGTTTGAGAGTGCCTCTTAGTAAAGAACAATTTGTTGCCTTTCCTTTATACTCAGATACTTCATGTAATAATATTATTTATGCTATAAAGCTTGTTTGTAAAACAATTGAAAATCGTTGTCAAAAAAATGTTAACTTGACAAAAGAAGTTGCAGATTTGCTGAAATATACAATCCTTGAAGGCAAAGAATACTGGGACAATTTTTCAGAAGATCAGGAGTCTTCGATAAAATATTACATGTCAAAGTATTTGGTGAAACTCAGGAACAATAGGGATCTTGATGTTTTGTTGGATTATGGATATGTGGCAGCTGCTTCGAGATGTCTTTATGAAACAAAATATGATGCTCGTTCCAGATTTGTGGTTAAAATTATAAAGTATATTATGCAAGGAGGAGCACCAATTATTGCAATTTTACCTCTTGTTTTAATGAATAACAAGTATGATGTTGAAAAAAGTGTAGAGGAAGCATTTCGGAATGTCGTTTTGAAGGCATTTGCATATTTAATTAAAATGCAACAAAGGATGACACATCTCTGCAAAGATAAACCTCTTTATTTCTTCTTTTTCCATTGTGAATATGCTGTTGCATTTACTATAATATGCTTAGCTTTAATGCCAGAGTATGGAACTTCTATGGATGTTAATATGCTTAAACGCTCTTTGCCTACTTTAGAGGCTATTATGTTTATATATAAAGATATGTCAAGCATTCTAAATCATACACTTATTAAGGATATACTTTCGGAGTTAAGAACTTTTAAATTAGCAATAGTACGCGAAAAACGTACTAAACAAAGACCAATAATTGAGGTAGATCGAAAGATTTGGGCATTAGCGGAATTATGTCTTGCATTAGGTGAAAAAACGTTGGATATGTTTAAAGCATCTTCACAAACGGCACCTGATGTAGTGTTCCAACCAACTTTATTCAAAAAGATTGATTTTAATTATAAGGACATGACTTCTATACAGGCACTTATCAATGAGATAGTGGAATTAGAAAAGAAACCTTCAAAAATTGGCGATATTGTTCATTCTTCATTGGAAACAGTTAGTAAAAATAAAGCCAAAAGAAAGAATGTAAGAGCAAAACCAACAACTGCATCAAAGAAAAATGTAAAAGCACAAGAGATTATTGACGATGAATCTACAGATAATGAGGTAAATGTTGAAGAATCTATTAGACCTGTTCGTGGACGAAAGAAGCAGAATAAAAAAGTAATTAGGGATAATGTATCTAAAGCTCCTGATAATGACAATGAACAGGATGAATCAGTGAATAAAATAAATAAAAAAAAGAAAACTATAAATAAGGAGAAACCATCTGTAAATAAGCCAGAATTAAGGAATAATACACAAGCATCTAAAAACACTCCGACGGTAGGTACTAGAGTTACAAGGAGTAGAAATAAAAATATAAATAACGTTCCAAGTGAAAATATTGTTCCATCAGATTTAGATGATGAGATTGACAAATCGATTCATACAACACCAAAGGCTTCAAAAAATTTAGAATCAAGAAATGTACCCCGAGTTACCAGGTCAGGAAAACCACTACAAAAAATTGTTGAAAAAGAACATTTATCTATAGAAAATGTTTCAATTATTTCTCCAGTACATGGTGATCAAGAAATTCAAACAACTTCTCTATATGATATGGTGGATAAAGCAGGAGGAAAGGGAGATAGAAGAAAGCGACCAGCTCTTAGAAGAAATCAGGAGAATGCTGTTCCTTCAAAGAGAGGCAAACCAATAATGAAACCTCCTTTGGCATCATCGACACCTTATCATGCAGTACCTGATCCAGAACAGAGGGATTAAATGTGTGTATATAATATTATTTTTATTATGTAATTTAATTGTATATATTTGTACTTTTTGATTTAAAAGCTAAAAAATTATGGCAATTCTTCTTAAAAACTTTTTTCTTATCATAGGTAGTTAAATTTCACCTTTTCATATATCTTTCAATATTTGCATCATTAACTGATAAGAAGACATATATATATATATGTATATTGAGAAAAGAAATGAATATTTTGTTAGTTTCCTTTGTTGTACAAAGATAAGCCTTCATATTAATTATTTTTTTTTTATTACATCTGTTTTTAAAAATAAGAAATGAACAATGAAAAATGTAAGTCTTGTTATCATGATAAAACAGAAAAAGTAAAGAAATTAGATGAAAAAGAAACATTATATTGTTCAGTTGCTGCTGCAATTGTTGGTTGTTCAGCAACTGTAAAAGGTATTGGAAAAAATAATGTTAAGAAAGAGAATGGTAAGAATACGATGAAAGAAGAATTTAATTTTTTAATGAAGGTAAATTTTTTGTGTTTAACATATAAATAACTTTTATAGGTGTTTGAACAAGAATATAATACAAAATGTGTTTTTGAGTTGATAGAAAGAAATGAATTAACTATAGAAATATTTGTTAAAACATTATATCCACAATTATTTGTTTTTACTGTTGATCGAAAGATAAAAAATTCCAATATTCAATATGTGAATCAAACAATAGAATCAAATACCCTTCAAACAATTACAGTCTTGGAAGAACCAAATTTATCATTTAGAATGTATAGACGTAATAATGTCAATTCAAATAGTGATAACGAATATCATATAAACAAAACATTTCAAAAGTCAGCAAAATTATTTAGAAGATTAACACGTTCCAATGATAAAAACGGATTATGTCTTAGTATTGACATGAAATCATTTAAACTTAATACAATGCATAATATATCACTACTCGGTATTGATGCTGTTGCAGATGTTAAAATAAGAAGAAAAAATTGCTTTGGGTGTGACGAAATTGTTTTTGGACTGGAAGAATTAAAAGACGTTATTAATAGAATGTTTATGTATTCATTTTCAATTTATCGATTTGATAATGACATTGAATTGTTAAGAACTAATTTGACGATAGCTAACTTTATTCTTCAATGCATAACTGAATACTATGGGATAATTCCTTTAACAATGAGGCTTCTTGTTTTATCAAAAATGTTTGATTTAGAATTATTTGGAGATTTTTTAAATATAAAGGAAAAAATAGTCATTTATAATTGTGAAGTGATAAAAGGTGCATGTCTTTTAACAACACCTAAAGCATTGAAAGCATTATATATATTAGGTGATTCTATAGTATCATATTTTCAATCTGTTATTGAAATAAATGGAGATTCATTTTTTTATCCGCCAGAATCAGAAACTGCCGGGGTTATTGAATTTACAAAGTTAGCACAGATAATTACAATAATTTTACAAGCTAAAATATGGGATAATCCAGTTGCTGGTGTATATGTTATAAAAATTCAAAATATCATAACAGAGTCAATAGAAAAAAATATATTTGAATGGTTTTCAAGAAAGTTTATAAACATTAATAACCAATTGACACATGTTGATTATTTATGTTCTATTGTCGATCAAATATATTTATCAATTTCCACAAATTATTTAACATTAACCAATATTTTAAATTCTTTTCATATGAATTATACAAATATAGTTTTTAAGATGATAAATGAACGTTTGAATGTTTTAATTCGATCTTCAATTACAAATGCGGTTGATGAATTGGATAGTAGGGATAACAATAATCTGGAAATCTTTACACGATCAACAATGAAATTACTTGATGCCTTAAGACAATTAAGGGTTTTGCAAAAAAATCTTGGATATACAGATGTTTTACAATATGAAGATTATTTTGAGACCACTTCTGTATTTTGGACATTTACTTGGAGTAACATGAGTAAAGAATTGATATATAAAGCTTTACAACCTCAGCATAATGAAAAAAGGCAACATTCTGATTCAACAGCATCAGTAATTTCTTTACAAAGTAATAAAGGTTTAGATTACCCATGCTTTGATAGTGCTATATATTGTTTAGCGATATGGAAAGCATTAGCTGATGATTATGTACGTTTGCAGATTACTAATGTAAGAATTGCAAGGATTTGCGCTTTAAGAATTATATGTGTATGTTTTATTTGTTATCAAAATTTTTATACAACTTTTATAGGTTTTTTCTGAAAATTTACGTCTTTATTCAAAGGAAATATGTAGGGAGGCACGCTTAAAGAATAATGCAATATTTTATTTGAAAAGTGCTAATAGTATTGAACATGTAATTTCACAAATAATGCAAAATTATCCAAGATTTATTGAAATGGATAGATTAAAGACTTTATTAAGTGAGGAAGAATATTTCAACGTTTGTAGTACTATATCTAAAGTTACGGCAGCTACACAGTCCGTCTGTTATAAATTTGCTGAAGATTTAATAATTCTTTTTTTGTCAAAGAAAAAAGATATATTGAAAAATTTATGTAAAAATTTATCAAGTCAAGGAGTAAAGAGAGAAAAGAATAATTTCAAGACGTTTGTCAAAAGTTTTTTGAATCATGAAGGAATGGAAAATTTATTATATTATTTAGAAAAAATATATAACTTAATAGATTGTAATCTTTCAACACGTCTACGGGAGTATGCTCTTGAAAGATTATGGGATTTAACAGAATCTTATATAAAAGATTCATTATGTAAGGGGCAACCTGTTAAGTATTATGAACAAATGGAATCAGCGTGTTTTCATATATCACATGTATTAAAAATCATATGGGATATTGAAAATAGTCAATTATACAAAGAATTAAGAATTAATAAGACATCTACTGAAGATTTAATATTACAATATTATTCTAGATTGGGAGATAGAACTTTAAATTCTTTAGTTAATTCTAAAACACAAACATTAACATTGAGAATTGGATATATTCCAATGTCAGGACAACAAATACTATTAAGCATGCTTATAATAAGGGCGAATAATGTTCCAATTTTAGATACCTTCTCAAAAAGTTCAGATCCATATGTTAGAATAGAACTAATGCCAAGATGCCTGTTTCCATTACATTCGTATCCTGCTTCAAGTACAGAAATAAGACAACGAACATTAAATCCTCGATGGAACCAACATTTTAACATGACGATAGCTGAAAATAAATTTTTTATTAATGGTGCTTGCCTTCGTATCAGTATTTTGGATCATGATGTTGTTCTTTATAATGATATTGCCGGAGAAGCATATATTCCTCTTTCAACTATATCAAAAATATCTGGATCGGAAATCAAAAATTTACCAAATCAAATTGTTCTACCCATATTACCATTATCATACAATCAATATGGAATTGAATTTATGATACTCAAAGATAGAAGTTTGCATGATATTGAAGCGAAAAATTTTTGTGATTATGAATTATATATAAAAAATTATCATATGCTTCCACCAACAAGTAACGATGATAAAGAGTTTAGATATGAAGCAATTAAAACATTTGATAAGAAGAAAAAACAAATTAAGACTGCCATAAAAAATGTTTTTTAATCTTTTTTATACCCATTTTGAACTATATCTCATAATAATAAACTTGCGTTGTCATGGTAATTTTATCTCACACATTTTAATATCAAGCTTTAAAAATTTAAGTTTATCATGAAGGAAAATTTTGTATATGATGGAATATGGCAAGACCGTGATATTTGTTTTGATCTGGAATCAAGGTATGTTTTAATATAATTATTTTAATAGATTATTATTTAAGATTATTACGGTTAATTCCTGGGGAAATTTTAATTGAAAAAATAGATAATGTAGAAGATACTAAAGGTAATAATGGAGATAAAGGTGTCCTTAGAATAACAAATATTCGACTTATATGGAATGCTTCTTCAATGACAAGAATTAATCTATCAATTGGATTTAACTCTGTGAATGGAGTAACAACCAGAATAGCTAATTCTCGAGTTAGAGGACAAGCAGAAGCATTATACTTAATGGCTAAGAATGCTTCAACAAGATTTGAATTCATCTTCACATGTGCTAATCCATCTCAAACAAAACTTTTTACTACTGTTATTGGTATTCATCGTGCATATGAAACGTCAAAACTTTATAGAGAATTAAAAATGAGAGGAGCACTTCATAAAGAAGGAAATTTAAATTTACTTCCTCAAGAAAATTTAGTTGAAAAAATTGATGGTGTATGGAATTTAAGTTCTGAACAAGGAAATTTAGGTGAAATGATATTAACAAACATAAGAGTTATATGGTATTCATCAATCAATGTCTACTACAACGTAAGTATACCCTATTTGCAATTACAATCAGCTAGAATAAGAGATTCAAAATTTGGTTTAGCTCTTGTATTAGAGACAAGTATTCAATCAGGTGATTATATTTTAGGATTTCGAGTTGATTCAATGGAAAGATTAGAAAATATAGCTAAAACAATACAAGTTCTTCATAAAACATATGCAACTAAACCTATATTTGGTGTACAATATGCAAAAGATAGACCTCAGTCACCAACATCAGCTGTTGAGGCAGAAGAATTAAACGAAGAAGAGAGTGAAATAGATGATAAACCTTTAAGAATGGATGCATTTGCAGCATATTTTTCAGATGGGGTAACAAAGAATATTAATCCACGACAACCAGTTTTTAGCGAAGAGTTAGGAATTGCTATAGAACAATTGAAGGATGGGTTCACGTTGGAAGATTTATGGAATATAAACGTTGATTGAATAAATCAATTTTTCATAAATTTGACTTTTAAAAAATAATAATGTTAATCATAATTTGTAAATTATGACCCCCTAAAATCTTTATATTAAAACGATTCATCAGTACAATTTTTAACTTTAACACTTAACCAATCTACCAACCAAACAACACTTTAATTATTAATTATGTCACCAAACGCATGTAAAGATGGACCAGTCCTTAAGACTGATATAAACAATAACACTATTGAAGAAAATTCTCCAGATCTTGTAACTTGTGAATCCGAAGCTTCTATTGATCTCAGAATTGTATTAGCAAAAAATGACGTTGTCATTGAAAATAGAATACTTGGTTCAGGATGCTTTTCCAAAGTAAGATATGGATTTTCAAAAAAAGAACATAAATATGTAGCTATCAAACAAATTGATTTACGACAAAAAACAGATTTTGTAAATAGATTTTTACCTAGAGAATTAAAAATTGTAAAAATATTGAATCACCCAAATATCGTTAAATGTTATGATATAATACAATCACCTGGATATGTTAGTATAATAGAAGAATATGTCGAGAATGGTGATTTATTGCATAAGATTAAAAAAGAGAAACGGCTTTCTAACGATGAATCACAGTTTTTATTACGTCAATTGGTTGAAGCATTACGTTACTTAAATTCTCTTGAAATCGTCCATCGTGACTTGAAATGTGAAAATATCTTCCTCGACAAGTATGGAAATATGAAATTAGGAGATTTTGGGTTTGCTCGCCACCTACCATCAGGCGTAACATCAAAGACATTTTGTGGTTCAAAGGCTTACGTTGCCTTAGAGATTCTTCGAGCAACAATGTATACTGGACAAGGAGTTGATATTTGGAGTTCNGGAGTAATATTATATATTATGCTTACTGGATGTATGCCGTTTAGAGACTCAAAACCTAGAGAAATGATCTACTACCAAATGAAGCGTAGGATCGTTTATCCAAGTTCCGCTAATGTTTCTACAGAAGCTAAAAGCTTAATTTATGAGATGTTACATCCTGACCCAAGTATGAGATATAATTGTGGACAGATATTAGAACATCCATGGATGAAAAATGTAAAATATGAAGTAAGAGGGCCTTCAAAGGATTATCCTAATCCAACACTCTCTGAGAGTTCTCATACGGAAGAGGTCGACCAAGAATAGTATTATAAATTTTTTGAAAATTATTATTAATATTATATGCATTATGAAAATATCATTTTTTTCAATAAAAATTATTTTGATTATTTTTTGAATATTATATATTAGCATAATTTTTCATTAATGAATACAAAATTTGACTTTTTCATGTAACAATTTTTGAATAAAAAGTGTGTAGAAAAAATATATAAATAATATACAATTGTTGATTATTTTCATACGTTTATAAACGTAATTTTATTAATTTAATTCAAAATGACTCTTTTAACAATAGTCACATTCCTGGGTATATGGCGCCTTACAATTCTCATCATAACATTTGCTTGTACTCCACTTTTAATGTGTGGTGGAAATAAAAAGAAAGAACCTAAGGGAGGTAAAAAAATGGCTGGAAAGAAGAAGGCTGTTAAAGCACCTCCAAAGAAAACTGGTGAACCACCTAAAACCGAAGAAAAGAAGGTGGCATCAGGTAAGGATGATAAGAAAGAAGTATCCAAGAAAGAACCTTCAAAGAAGGAAGAGAAAAAGAAACCTGAGGAAGAACCTAAAAAAGAGGAAGCTGAAAAGAAAGAATCCAAAGAGGGTGAGAAAAAGGTTGTTGATAAATCAAAAGATAAAAAAGAAGAAGAGAAAAAAGATAAGAGTGTTAAGAAGAAGGATGGAATTAATATTACTGCAAAAGAAATTACTGTTAAGACTGAAAAAACACAAAAAAGCAAAAGAGCTCAAGCACCTCCTGGTGAACCTAACTTCAAGATACCTGAAGTCGCAAAGAAGGTCGATGCAAAGGACCCACAATATCAAACATTATGTGGATTGATTAATGATGATTTGTTTGGTAAAGAAAAAGATGATAAAAAAACATCTCAAAAAAAGAAGGGTATTAATATTCGTGCTCCAACAGAAGTCAAGGGAGCAGAAGGAGCTGATCCTCAGTATCAAACTCTTGCTGGTCTTTTGAATGATCTATTCCAAGATGACAAAAATGCAACTAAGAAAGAAGATAAGGATAAGAAGAGCAAAAAAGATGATGTTAAAAATGAAAAAGGAAAATCTAAAAAGGACGAGGATAAAAAAGAAGATAAAAAGGAGGATAAAAAGGAAGATAAAAAGGAAGATAAAAAGGAGGATAAGAAGGATGATAAGAAAGAGGATGAGAAAAAAGAAGAGAAAAAAGATGATAAGGAAGAAAAAAAAGATGAAAAGAAAGAAGATGAAAAGAAGGAAGAAGAAAAGAAAGAAGGTGATTCTAAGAAAGAAGGAGATTCTAAAAAAGAGGGTGAAAAGAAAGAGGGTGAAAAGAAAGAGGATGAAAAGAAGGAAGAGGAAAAGAAAGAAGGTGATAAGAAGGAAGGTGATAAGAAGGATGAAGAAAAGAAGGAAGAGGAGAAAAAAGATGATGATAAAAAAGAAAATGATAAAAAGGATGCTTAATTTACATGCAATGGCCATTTTACGATAGTAAACATTAAATTAATAATTTAAATACTATTTTCGAAATAATGTATCATAATTTCTATTTCTTTTGATAAATAAAGCCATCAATAATAGATTCAAATAAAGAATGTATATATCTTATTATTTAAATTAATTTTTTTTATTTAAAAAGTAATTACACTATTTCTATATTACCATTAACCTTGCTGTCCTTTAAACTTTTATTTTCACTTGTTATAGAGGGACTTGGTACATTATGAATTGAAGAACTCCCACTAAAATTTTGGTCTTTCACTTGAAAATCGGATGATGTATTGTGAACTAACATATCTCTTTCAAAAGGATCATTCTCTACATCATTAACATATTTTTCTATCCCATCCATCTTTGAATGTGCTCTTTCCATTGAATATCTCATTCTATTTTTATGTATTAAACATGAAAATACTAAAAAAAGAACAAGAACAGGCGCTAACATTGCTGTTGTTATATATGCAGCAGGTAAATAATTAACAGCATCAAATTTAACGAAAAATATTACCCCAATTTCAACCAAGAATAATAATAAACCAATACATGTTGAAAATAACCATGACAATTCAACATAAAAACTATTTAATAAATTATATTAAAAATAAAAATAATTAAAAACTTACTGCAATCTTCTATGTGGAGAATCCTTTGTACAACCATTTGCTTCTATGTAGGGAAGTAAACATGTTGACATCATTAAGGCAAGTAAATGAACAGATACCAATAATGTAGTTACAACAGCTAAAACAATTAATAGTGGTCGTGGTGTTTGTTCAGTATATTGGAGTTCAACTAATGCTACCATAGCAAAACCTGCCAATAAAGCACTAGTCCTACTACTAGCTTTTAATTGAGCTCTACTTAAATCATATGTATACTTTTCTTGTATTGATAATTCTCCATAATGTCTAAAATGTATTTTTTAACATATAAAAATTTAATAATTATTTGGATATAAAAATAATTAAAAATAAAAAATAAACTAACTGTTTATATAAAGCTTTTGCATCCATGTTAGTTTCAATATTTAATTTATGATTCATATTACTATTATTAATAGTTTCAAGCAATAATTGTTGAAATAGTTCAGAATCAATTTGTATCATCTCTTTTTTAGGAGAGTTTGTCATATTAGTATCTTTCATTGACATGATTATATAAAAAACACATTTATTTCCATGCAAAGTTTGTTTTGTTAGAGTGTGATTAGATTAAAGAATGGAAAATCTAATAAAATAAAATACTTACTGCTTAATTAATCTTTTAATTATTGTTTTTTGTAGTTTCAAATTGTATAAAGGATGATTGTTATAAAATTTGCTATCATAGAGGTGAGATGCTGAAAGAAAAATTATTATAGAAATAATAATAAATATAAATAAATGATTGTTATAACAATATATATATATATTTTAGAAAAAAAATGAATCAATAATAAATGCATCATTTAAATATAATATTTTATTAAAAATTGTTTTAAAAATAACTATTTAAAATGATTAGCATATAAAGTTATATGACTCAATTTTTTATCCATACAAACTATTAAACGAATTTAATAATCAAGTATCTTGGAATAACGTTACAATAAATTTTTATAATAATCTTATAAAATTATTTATAATAATCTTCATATACTCATAAATATCTTGATTGTTTATAATAATAAGAAACGAAATGCATTATATAAAATCTCTATATTTTAAAATTTTAGTAATGTAAAAATCATTTAGTCGTTTTAATAGTCACCTTACAAACTATTATTTGATTGTTATAGAGAATATTAATATAGTTATTATTACTATTATTCAAGATGGCAATATTATATGTAATAAATATTCATATCGATTATTGATATCAAAATAATTATAAAATAAAAACTAACATTTAGTACCATTTTCTTCATTTATCATTCGATTGAAGGTAACAAAATTATTCCATAATTGTAGATCTCTTCCATCATCAATTACATTTAGACTTCTGTAAATATTTGTTTGCCTAATACTGGCATCATGAATATAATGATAATTAGTAGATAAATCATCCTCTTCATTCTTTGTAGTACATGAGGAAGATTGATAAGGAAAATTTGAATCTTCTGAACCTGTGGATGTCATTATATAAAACTAAAAATTATAAATAAGAGTTAAGATATTTTATCTTTTAAAAAATATAAATATCTCTTTGATCTTAAGATCATCGGATAATTGCAAAAAGTAATAAATATTACATTCCATCAGCTTTATATATACTATATTATCAGATAATAATTATTTATCTTTATACCCAAAGTTTAATAAAAAAAAAACAAATAAATTACATTCATTAAAAACTAATTAATATCTAACCCGCATTTATCCATAATTTCTTGAAAATATGATTGTTGTTCTTTATTCATTCTCTCTTTTAAGAATGATCCATTTAACAGAAGTTGTAGAAGGCGTTGATGGCATGTGATACAACGTTCCTTCCTTTCTGCCCCAACAACATCTCCACGAAAATTATATTCATCTGGAATATTAAGATTTTCAAGAATTATAGGTACATATTCGGTAACAATAAGTTTTAATGTTTCTAATCCTATATCAATATTCTCTTTATTATGTGATGATAACAAGTTGGTAAGATGAGGTATAGTTAATTCACATGTCTGTAAAGACCACAATGACTCCATATTTATAAGTTCACGAAAAACAATTCCCATTGAGTTGGCCTTTGAAAATACCATCCTTTGTGAGAGGAGTTTTTTTATACCGCCATTTTTTATTGATGATACTATTGTTTCCAATTCACGTAACATACCTTTATTTTCAGCCTCACATTTTGCTTGAATGGTTTGAAATTTTGAAATTATATTGGTTTGTATCCCCTCCGATGAGGCTACTGGTGGACGTATAGATGTTTTCACTTTTACATTATTATCAGGAATTCGATTTATGCTATTTGAAGAACTTCTATTTACAATCTTTTTTGGTGTTGCATTTTTAGGTGAATTTTTATTTGACGTTACTGGTGTGACTATTGATAAAGACTCTCTTTTTAAACTCGATATCGATCTCGAACGACAATCTTTTGTAATTACCTTATTAATTTTAGTAACACTACCCGAGTTGTTTGTAGATAATTTAGGCACTGATGGTGTTCTAACTTTGGCTGAATTTGTTGATAATATTACTTTAACATTTGATTCAGGAGATAATTTTCTTTTGAATGATAAAGTTGTTGTTGTAACGCGACGAGTTTGTACAGGAGATGGTGATACTCTACGTAAAGTTTGTATTTTGTTTACTTTTGGTAAATTAAGATCGTTCATTGATAGAGATTCTTTTACTACATCTTTTTCTATAACTAATGGTGGTGAAGGTAAACTTGGTATAGATTTAAGTGATTCTTCGTCTGGTGAAGGTAAACTAAGACAACTTTCTTCATCATCATCATCGACTGGTATTTCAAAATTGTTATCCTCAGGTGTAAATAATTCAATGATTGGACAACTTTTAACAATAACATTTCGTTTCTCATCCCAACAAAGAAGCATTATTTCACTATTATTTAATGGATTAATTATAAAATCAAGTGTTTGTTGCATATTGTTATCTTTTCTGACCTTCCCATTGATTGAAACGGTATTAATAATTTCATATGGTTCAAAAGTCATTAATGTTACATTTTTATCTGTTGCTGCAATAACATATTCACCATTTAAATCAAATTGAACAGCTCTAATAGGTGATTGAAATGGGATTGATTGGGATATACATTCCATAGTTTCAATATCATAACATCTTAATACTTTATCAGTACTTCCTGTTAAAATAACATATTCAAAAGGATTAAAATATAATGAAGTTATTATTGATGAAATATTGTTAGGAAAAAGAAGAACAACATGAAAATGAATGGTATCTAATAGTATCAATTGATCACCACCACAAGCAAGTAAAGAATCATCAGGTGAAAAAGATACGGAATTAACAATTTTTGAGACTTTTTTTGAAAAACAACATGCAGGATGTGAACGTATATCCCATACGTTAACCATACCATCTTCTGATGAAGCTGAAGCCCAAATATATGAAGATTTATGGTTACTAGCTATTGAAACAACAGAAAAGTTATGGCCTGATAATGTTCTTTTTACTTTCCCTGATTCTAAATCGTATATTCTTATAACCTCTGAAGAGTAAGCCAAAAATCTTGAATCATGTGAAAGACATAGAGCTGTAACATCGTCATTTGATAAATGTTCATATGTATTATTTGGTGTCGTCAAGGAAAAATTAATAATTTGTAAAGGATTAGAAATTACAATAGATGTAGATAGAGGAGCCAAAATTCCGTTTGTTATATAAGAAGATTTTAAATTTGTAGTGACTTTAAATAGATTAAATAAAAATAATTAATTATTTAAAGTAAAAAACTTACATAAGTCATTCATAATTCATTATATTTATATTGTCATAAAAACACTTAGCAAAAATCATATGACAAAAATATATGGAAGAATAATAAAAATTGTTCCAAATATATATTTTGTTATGTGTAGAGAATAATAAATCTTTTTCAAAATTTAAAAAAAAAGGTAGAAAAACTTTATACTTCGTATCAACATATTTTAGTCTAGTGATTTTAATCCCACATATATATAAAAGAGAAAGCAGTACAATTTTATGAACAAATTTTGGTTTGTTCTCTAAAGTAAACGTGTATGTAAAATTTGTAATAAGTGGTGAGGAAATTAATTTTCCAGATGGCTTTTTTTATAAATTTTATTACTTAAATAACGATATTGTTTTTTGGTTCCTTTTTAATAGGGCAATATTCTTTTTGAAAAAATAGTTTTGATACAAAAATTATTAATATTAATTGAAATATTCATGAAGAATAAGAAAATATTATTTTCTATTGTTTTGATAACATGAAAATAAAAATGAATTAAAGTGCAAGATACAAATTTTTTTTGAAATGCATTAATGTACAAAAAAAAAGATAATCTCTAGAGGGTTTTGTACATATATATTATTCTATAAGTATATTGAGTAGATGTTTTGAAAGAAAAAAAATGTTACTATATAGTAAAAATTTTCGTAATATTATATACATAACAGGTATTTCAAGAGAAAATAAATACAATTGATATATAGTGTTACTATTGTACTAGAATTATCAAATTTCTGTAATCATAAAATTAATTCCATAAAACTTTCATTATATGTTTTATAAAAGTATAAAATTTTCTTTCAATAAAAAATGAATAATTATACAATTCAGTGAAAAAAAGCAAATATAATTTCAACTTTACTATTACTTAAGTTGATATTCTTTTTCTTAACACTTCTCTTGGGAAGAATAGCCACGTCTTCAATTCTTTACATTAATATTATATTGTGATATCAAAGATTTTGTCTTGATGGAACATGTATATTAAAATAAATATAAAAGGACCTACAATGTCCGATTTTCGAGAGTCAAAGATATAAATAATGATTATAGATAGATTAGTTGTATAATGTGGACAAATAGTCAGGAAAAGTAGTAATATATATATATATCAAACGGCCACATTATATATTACTCGGTTATATATTTGAATTGTATAGAAAAAGTTCCTTACAAAATTAATTATTACAATTTCCAATAAATATATAACTGTTGAATGTTAAAGAAAGTAAACATATTTTAAATGATAATATTGATATTTACAAAATATTTAATTTTAAGACAAGTAGGTTGATTATAAAGATAAACTATTAATGTTGTTACATTAGAACTTATTGTAGTTAGACAAAAAGTAATTATATATAAATAAATTTAAAATACTTATACTTAACTTTTATAATCAATTCTTTTGATCTTCTTTTATAATACAATTATAATACTCGTAAGGTTATAATAATAATAATGAGAACGACATTTAATTATTCAAGTTTCACTTGTACATATCTTTTTATTGTTCAAGAATATATATACATTATATATTTATCTCATTCAATTAATTACCAAAAAATTATATTATAAAGAATTGTAGTGGTAAAAAGTTTTGTTTATTACAATGAAATAATAAAATCAAAGTCTTTCTAAAATAAATTTTTAGCAAATTTTTGTTTTATAAAACAACTATATATGAAAGAATATAAGTTATCTATTTAAAAAGCATAAAATATTTCAATTCAAATGATAAAAAGAATCAATATTATAGTGCAAAAATAAAATATTAAAGGGACCATCTCATGTATTATTGTATAAAATGATAAGAAAATACAATATATTTTTAAATTTAACATTGTTTTTATTTTATAAAGTAATAACTTTCCATTAATAATTAAAATTAATTGATTTCTAATAATTGTTTTAAAATAAGAAACTAAATTATCAAATTTCTATGGAACATAATAAAAACATTTAACAAAACTCATAAAATAAGGCAAATTTTTAAACTCTTTTAAAAATATAGTTTGTTAACTAAAAAATGTCATGTGGATGGTAAATACAAACAAAATTTAACTAGGACATTGATAAGAAAATTCTAAACATTTATTTTACTTCAATCTTTATTGCAAAAAAAAAGCTTGTTTCCTTTGTTTAGAGGATTAAGCTTATGATAAAGAGGTAAATGGATATGTAGTTAAGATATAATATTTCACCAATCACTTTCAATAAAAATCTCTCTACATTATAATAAGAGCAAAAAATTAATGCATTTTGATTGATACAATAGAGACATGTAAATAAATCAAACATACATTATCGCTTGTTTTCATCAATATACACTGTTACATGTAATGATCGTTATATTGAGGAAATGACGAGGTTAAAATTCTTTTGTAACATTAAACATAAAAATACCAAGGTTAAACTTAATTACAAGTTAATTCGATATAGAGATATTCATATTCTTTTATAAACTACATTTAAATAGATAAAAAAAAAGTAATTTTATTGAAATAATATTTTAAAATTTAAATGTTATTTTTCATTTAAATGAAAGCTTTTCATCAGATCTTTTAGTATAATTCTTTTAGGATAAGTAAATACTAGTTAAATGTATAAAAAGGTCACACGATTAAAAAGAATTGCCAGTATTGGAAAAGCCAATTTTATTGTTAGAATGATTAAAAGGATAGTTTAGCATGGCTAAAGATGGAAACATAAATTATGAATACACTATATTTGTTATATTTCTTTCTCTAAACTATAATTCATTGGTAGAAGGGACAGTAAAAAATTCTATACCATGATGAATTATTTAATTAATCTTACAATAATTTGTACACATTTATTTTAGTAAAAAAGAAAATCATCTTTAGTTTAAAACTATTGTAATAATAATAATAATAATAATAATAACAACACGATCTGTTACAAGGTCATTTTAAGACCACAATATTTAACACATTTTTAGTGAATAAGCATTGAAAGAGATCGTTAAAATTTAATAGCTTGAAATAACTACTTATTTGAACATCTGTTTCTAATTTATAAAATGCTAACACATAGCAATTGTGAAAAGTTGATAATGAATGTATAAATAATGATAGGGAAAAATTTACCCAAAAAAATAAGATGAACAATCATGGTGTTTTGCACAATTTATAAAAATTATACTTAAACTTGAATGATAATTAAAATTTACACTTCAATGAAAACTATAATTTATTTCTAAAATGGTTCACTACCGTCATGAGGAATCAAAACAACTATTCAATTATAATATATATATTGTAATGAATAGAGTATTAAAAACATGTCATTAATGGATAATTAAAATAAAAAATATAAATGATTAAAAGTACTCTTACAAAATAAAAAATTTTAATTTATCATGTTATCAATATGTAAATCATCAACAACAATACTTGGTTCTATTTTTAAGGCCTTACAAATAAAATAATATGTTGATTCTGTACTCTTTTGGACAGCTTCAGCTGTTCTAAATCCATGCCCTTCCTCTGGAAATACAATAAGTCCTGTCATAACTTTATTTGACTTAACAGTTTCATAACATTTAAATGTTTGACTTGGTGGAACAACGCTATCTTTCAATCCATGCATAAAAAGAATTGGTGTTTTTAATTTACTAATATGATTAATTGGAGACCTCTCTTCATAAATATGTTTTCCTTGAGGCCAAGGAGCAATTAATTGATCATTATATGTAGCTTCAAATTTATGTGTCTCTTCATTCAATGCAAGAAGATCAGCTACACCATATACAGAAATAGCAACATTAAATGGAGATGTTAATTGTGGATGGAGTAGTACCGAAAGAACAAGATAACCACCTGCTGACGAACCATATATTGCTATCTTTTTCGAATCTACAAGATTATTAGCTATAAGATATAAGGCTCCATTAATCATATCATCCCTATCAACAATACCCCAATTCGATTTTAACTTTTCTCTATATTCTCTACCACGACCTGTAGATCCACGATAATTAACATCAAAAACAGCAAAACCACGACTTGTATAAAATTGTTTTTTAAAATCCAAACTATCACCACTTCTCCCAGTTGGTCCTCCATGAGCTAAAAATAACACAGGAGGTAATGTATTATCAGGTGCTTTATAAGCTGGATTGTAAGGAGGATAAAAATATCCATTAACCATCGTATCACCAGATGGATATGTAATCTCTTGCGGAACAGATATAGGGATATTTTTCAATTTTTCTGAAGGAAAAGCTTCCCTAATTACCTTAATCGATGATGTTAAAATATTAATAGAAATAACGGATGATTGATACTTTGGTCCTGATGCTATGCAATATAAATAATTATCCTCATATGATGATCCAAAGGATAATGATGAAAATTCTGTATATCCATGTGTAGAAAGGCTTCCAATAATATTACTCTTTTCATGGCCTATTATTTTATTTAATTTAAGTTGACCATTTTCTGAATAAACAATTAAATTTTGTTTCATAGATACTGCAAATACTCTTTCACTTCCTAATTGCCATAAAGGAACTCCTACATCATATGAAGCTGTTGTAAGGTTTTCTTTTTCAGATATTGTGAATGTATTTCTATTAACAATATATTTGTAAACATTCCATTTATCGGATGAATCATCAATAGTAAAAAGAATAAGCTCATCATTTAAAATTTCATCGACCCATCCAACACCAGCACAACTTTGATTTTTCCTTTCAACTTTTATTATTCGTTTTATATTTCCTTCTTCCAATTCACCTATTACAAATGAAGAATCATCCCAAGGCATATTAGGTTTATTCCACTCAATCCATGCAATATACTTTCCACATGGACTAATACGAGGACAAGCATAAAAATCTGCAGTTGAAGCTAAAATTATTTCTTCCCTTGTATTAATATTAATTGAAACTAATAAATTATCAGGTTCTTTCTTATTTTCTAAAAATTGTTCTCTAACAGTATAGATAAATGGGTGTTTATATACAAAGTCAGCATGACGTATATCAATTTTATCTTTATGAAGATCCAAATTAATTATTGATTTAATATTTTTATCTTTAGGTTTATTTAAAAAATATATTTGTTTTCCTTGTGTTATGAAAACTTCATTAGAATTTGTCCTTGAAACATGAAAAGCTCCACCACCGTATTCATGAATAGCAGCAGCAACATTTGTTTCTTCATCAGTCCATTCAACAATTTGATCTTCCTTTTCATTATACTCAAATAATGCACGTCTTCCTTTTGGAAATGTTTGTTCTACCCAAAATACAGAATCTTAATATATATTTTTTTTAATAACAAAAATATTTAATATTGTTTTATTACCTTTAGATGCTTGTAATTCACATATAGCTTTACAATTTCCAGAGCTTAAAAATGACGTATCGATAACAGAAGACCAACTGCCAAATTCTTTAACATTAGAAGTCATATTTCTATAATTAAAAAATTTCTTACTCTTAATAAAAAAGCCTTTTAAAATTTTATCATTTGTTCTACAAAGCGTGGCGAAGCGATAATATGCTAGGGAGAACATATAAAATACTCTTTCTCAATATTTTATCGCGGCCTAACACTGGTCATCGAAGGAGTTGTCTTTATTCCAACGCATTATTCCTTAAGAGATAAACCGTAAAAACAACGCAAGTTGTGATGATAGTAGCGCTAACTCATTTGTGTTTGAGAAGCAACATAATCGACTACTAAATTACGATCTGTAATTTACCTTTATTAACCAATTGCGTTATTTTTTTTATTCCTATACATTTTTAGGTAGTCTTGACAATGTCTGATAATAGTACAGCTAAGACTGATATATCTCACAATGCCCCAAAACCTCAAGTTATTGACCGACAAGGATGCCAAGACTTAGATGTGTTTATTGAACAACTCTATGAATGTAAGCAACTGACTGAAGTTCAGATAAAAGGATTATGTGAAAAGGTTTGTTAAACATTTTGTACAATCAGTCGATATGTCATTTTTTTATAGGCAAAAGAAATTTTGAAAACTGAAAGTAATGTTACTGAAGTACCAACACCGGTAACCATATGTGGAGATGTTCATGGGCAATTTCATGATTTAATGGAATTGTTTAGAATGGGTGGTAAAGCTCCAGATACCAATTACCTTTTTATGGGTGATTATGTTGATCGTGGATATTATTCTGTTGAAACAGTAACACTTTTAGTTTGTTTAAAAGTTCGTTATCCTAAAAGAATTACCATTCTTAGAGGTAAGGATAAATGGACCAAAAATTTATCAATATTTTGTAGGTAACCATGAATCAAGACAAATAACACAAGTTTATGGATTTTATGATGAATGTTTAAGAAAATATGGAAGTAGTCAAGTTTGGATTTACTTTACTGATTTGTTTGATTACTTTCCATTAACAGCATTAGTTGAAGGACAAATTTTCTGCCTTCATGGAGGTCTTTCACCTTCTATTGATACTCTTGATCATATCAGATCTTTAGAACGTGTCCAAGAAGTTCCTCATGAAGGACCAATGTGTGATCTTCTTTGGTCTGATCCAGATGATAGAGGTGGTTGGGGAATTTCACCAAGAGGAGCTGGCTACACTTTTGGTCAAGATATTTCAGAAACATTTAATCATTCTAACAAACTTACATTAATTTCCCGTGCTCATCAATTAGTTATGGAGGTATGTTTAACCAAATGATATAAAATAAATAGTTTCAAATTTTTAGGGATACAATTGGGCTCATGAAAGAAATGTTGTAACAGTATTTTCTGCACCAAATTACTGTTATCGTTGTGGTAACCAAGCATCAATTGTTGAGATGGATGATGAATTAAGATATGTTTTTGTACAATTTGACCCAGCTCCTAGACGTGGTGAACCTCATGTGACAAGAAGAACTCCTGATTACTTCCTATAATGCGCAAGCCAACATCTTTGTTCGGCTTTTATCATTGAACTTCTCTTCTTAAAATTTAACAAAGGTTCTATTGCATTATATCTTATACCTTTTTTTTAACTATGCTAATCCAGAAACAGTTCGCTGCTTCACTATGTATTAGATTCATTTCATCAATTAATAAAAATATAAAACAGTTAAATTGTAAATGATATTTGATTAATTTTTTTTAAATAAATTTGAAAATTAATTTTTTTATTTTTATTTTAGAAAATTTTTAATATATCATAAAAAATATATGTTATCAATGAATTAAATAAAGATGAAATTTTTTAATTTTGGTACTTATTATTTTATCCTATTGGTCTTGAAGCAAAACACCAGGGGCATGCACGTTCTTTGGGTGTTCTGTATTCATCTCCTAAAAATATATTATTTTATATGTAATGTTTTCTTACCATAATTGTAAAATTGTGATTTATACCATTGTTCTCTTGTTTGAGGTTGTGCTTGAGATAAAGAAGCTCGATTTCCAGAAACTAAATTTCTAAAATAATATGATGTTGGAGCTCTTAATCTATTTCCGGCTAAAGAAAGCATAATAATTTCATAAATTAATTAACACTTACGCATAAAAGGTGTATTGGCTATATCACCTTGAGGATTTCCAACTGTAATACCAAATAATGTTGCTTGTATTTTTACTTTATCATCAGCTGCTGCACCTCTATAACCTAAATCAATGCCAACACCATTTCTATCTGCTTCAATAACACCACCAAGATTATCTTTATAATAATTAAAAGTATGCTGTCCAACTCCAAATTCTGTTCCTCTTTCCGCCACAGTTGCTCCAATACGATGTCCTATTTCAGTATTTCCTTCAGATATTCCAGGGATACCAGCATTCTCCAACATTCTATATTTACATTTTAAAATTATCAAATATCAAAATTACCTTAAATCAACGCCATTTCTATATCCATGAAAATACCCAACAGTGTCAGTAGCAACAAGTTTTCTAGGTTCAAAAATATTAACTCTTGGTCCCAGACAAAATGCTTCATTTATTCCGAGAGATAAGCATGTAATAACACTTGTTAAGGTGACAGGAATATCAATACCACCTTTTCTTGAGATCCATCTTGTACTAAGTTTACCATCTCTTTTTACTCTGAAACCACGATCCAATAATTGAACTTCAGATTTAACAAAATAAAATAAAAATAAATATTTCCATAAATACATAATATTATTCCTTTATATTTTTAAACTTTTCCATAGATGTCATATTAAAGTAGAAACCTGTTTAATTTATATCAAGGTAATATGCCTTCTCTTGGCATCAAAACAAGATTCAATTAAACATGTTTTTTTTAATTTCATATTTAACTGACAAAGATTTAACTAGTTATATTTATTACCTATGACTCTTTACCATTCTCTTATTAAAATTTTAAGACAATTTCTCATTGTATCGCGCCATCCTTGGAAAAATGTTTTTTGGTGTGTCGTTTCTTAAAACGATAAATTTATTTGAATTTTGTCCTCAAAACTTTCAAAGTTCTTTCGCATCTGTTCTTGAAAGGAAGGATAATTTTTTTGTTTTCAATTTATTAATTCAAAAATGGCTGATGAGTATGATTTGAAAAAAAAATATGATTATAAAGCTGTAAGTTTTGATGTTTTAAAATATCTTTTATACAATTTATTATAGAATAGTAATCTTGTTCTCCAAGTTAATTATGATTACACTGAAAGGAGAAGAAAAAATGATCCTACTGGAGAGGTTTTACCATTAACGGCTGAACAATTAACATCTTCACGTATGGGAGATAAATATATTCGAGCAGGTGCACCAGAGGAAATAAGAAATAAGTAAGATTTATTTCAATGGTTCGTAGAATTTATAATAATTTTATATTTTTCATTTTAGGAAACATAGTAAAAAGGAAAAGAGTGAAAGTAGTAACAAGTCAGTTAGTAATAAGCATACATCTATTGCTGATGCTGATTTATCTGGGGTTTATCTACCTAAATCTAGAGAGTCCAAATCTGCTTATGATTCTTTGATTACAATTCTTAATGAGACATTAGGTGATCAACCAAGAGAAATTCTTTGTGGAGCTGCTGATGAAGTTTTACGTGTGTTGAAATCAACAAAAATTCATGAAAAGAATAAGAAAAGTGAAATAGATGAATTATTGGGCAATATAAGTAATGAATTGATGAACAAATTAACTAATTTATCAAAAAAAATTAATGATTTTGTTATGGATGATGATGATGATAAACAGAAAGGTGATGATTTAGATGAGCATGAAGGCGTTAATGTAAATTTTAGCGATTCTGAAGAAGAGGAAGATGATTATAATGAAATTGAGAATGATTCAGATGATGAATCAGAAGGTGGTGAAGAAGCAGATGCTGATAAAGTTTTAGAAGGTGATAGTGAAGTTGATTTGAATAAAGAAAAGAAAGAACATTTATTGAAGGCTATTGACATTGATGCTTATTGGATACAAAGAGAACTTGAGAAATTTTATCCTGTTAAAGAAGTTGCACAAGAGAAGAGAAAACTTACAATTGACGTTTTAAAAAATTCAAAAGATATTCGTGAGGTTGAATCTGAGCTTGTTAATTTATTAGATTATGAATGTTTTGATTTAATTAAGAAATTAAGAGATAATTGGAAACTTGTACTTTATTGTACATTATGGAAAGGATCTGAGGCAGAAGAAAAGAAGGAGCTTGAAAATAAAATGAAAAATGATCCTGAATTAAGTGTAATTTTGGATGATATTGAAGGGAAATTAGATGAGAATAGAGATTTAAAAACAACGAAAAAAAAGAAAGAAATTAGTGAAACTGAAGGAAATTCACTTATGGCTACAAGAAAGGTTCTCAATTTTGATGAATTAACTTTTCCACAAGGAGGACATTTTATGAGTAATAAGAAATGTATTCTTCCAGATACCTCAGAAAGAAAAATTCACAAAGACTATGAAAGTGTAATTGTAAAGGCTCAACCTCCAAAACCATTGGAAAAAGGGGAGAAATTAGTTAAGATTTCTAATTTACCAAAATGGAGTCAATCTGCATTTGAAGGATTCAAGTCTCTTAATAGAATTCAATCAAAAATAATGCCTACTGCATTGAAAACAGATGAACCAATGTTAGTTTGTGCTCCTACTGGTGCAGGTAAAACAAATGTAGCTTTAATGTGTATACTTCGTGAAGTTTCTAAGCATATGAATGCAGATGGTAGTATTAGGTTGGATGAATTTAAGTGTGTTTATATGGCTCCAATGAGATCTTTAGTACAAGAAATGGTTGGATCATTTTCGGAACGTCTTAAATCATATGGTCTTGTTGTTGGTGAAATGACAGGAGATTCTAACATGACGAAAGAACAATTTTTAGGGACACAAATTATTGTTTGTACACCTGAAAAATATGATGTTGTAACAAGAAAAGGTGGTGATAAATCTTATAGCAGTCTTGTAAAACTCATAATTATTGATGAAATTCATTTACTTCATGATGATAGAGGCCCAGTTTTGGAAGCTGTTGTTATGAGAACATTGAGACAAATTAATGCTACTAATGAGGATTGCAGACTTGTTGGATTATCTGCTACATTACCTAATTATGAAGATGTAGCAGCATTTTTAAGAGTTCAACCAAAGAATCTATTCTTTTTTGATAATACATATCGTCCTGTACCACTTGAACAAGAATATATTGGTATAACAGCAAAGAAAGGATTAAAGAAATATCAAACACAGAATGAAGTACTTTATGAAAGAACCTTAGAAAATGTTCAAAAATACCAAGTCCTTATATTTGTACATTCAAGAAAAGAAACAGTTAGAACTGCTAAAGCTCTTAGAGATATGTTTGTAGAAAAAGGAACTTTATCAAAATATATTCAAGATGATTCTTCATCTGCAGAAGTTTTAAGAACTGAAAGTGAAAATAAAGAAATCAAGAATCCTGATCTTAAAGATCTTTTACCTTTTGGAATTGGTATTCATCATGCTGGGATGAATAGGGTAGATCGTACGGCTGTTGAAGATTTATTTGCAGACTCTCATTTACGTATTCTTGTATCTACAGCTACTTTAGCTTGGGGTGTAAATTTGCCAGCACATACAGTTATTATAAAAGGTACACAAGTTTATAATCCTGAAAAAGGATGCTGGACAGAGTTAAGTTCTATGGATGTTATGCAAATGATGGGTCGTGCTGGTAGGCCACAATATGATACAACTGGGTTAGGAATAATGATTACTAATCATTCAGAATTACAATATTATTTATCACTTTTAAATCAACAATTACCAGTAGAAAGTCAAATGATACCAAAGTTACCTGAATTACTTAATGCTGAAGTTGTTTTAGGAACAATAAATAATTTAACAGATGCTGTTAGTTGGCTTGGATATAGTTATCTTTATATAAGAATGATGAAATCACCAGCTATTTATGGTATCAATTGTGATGATTTTGAGGCTGATCCTTTGTTAAGCAGTAGACGTGCTGATCTTATACATACAGCTTGCATTCAACTTGAAAAAGGACATTTAATTCAATATGATAAGAAAAGTGGAATAATTAAACCTACAAATCTTGGTAGAATTGCATCTCACTATTATTGTACATTCCAGACAATGCAAACTTATAATCAACTTTTAAAACCAACTTGTGGAGATATTGATATTTTTAGAATATTTTCATTATCTTCTGAATTTAAAAATATTAATGTAAGAGAAGAAGAAAAAGCTGAACTTCAAAAATTAGCTGAATTAGTTCCTATACCAATTAAAGAATCACTAGAAGATCCAACTTCAAAAGTTAACATTCTTTTACAGACATATATATCACAACTTCAATTAGATGGTTTTGCTATTATTGCTGATATGACATATATTTCACAATCTGCAACACGTCTTTTTAGAGCAATGTTTGAAATTGTATGTTGGAGAGGTTGGGCTGTATTAGCACAAAAAATTCTTGCATGTTATAAAATGGTTATGCAACGTCAATGGCAGTCATTAAATCCTCTTCATCAATTTAAAATTTCACCTGAAGTTCTTAGAAATCTTGATAGAAGAAATTATAGTTTTGATAGATTATATGATTTAGATTATTTTCAACTTGGTGAATTGGTAAGACAACCAAGAGCTGGAAAAACTTTGTTTAATGCTATCAGAATGGTTCCCAAGTTAAAAATTCAAACACTTCTTCAACCAATAACACGTTCATCTTTAAAAATTGAATTAATAATTTCATCTGAATTCAATTGGGATGAAAATATTCATGGTACATCTCAAGGTTTCTGGATATTTATTGAAGATGTCAATGGAGAGGATATTCTTCATCATGAATATTTTTTGTTGAAACATAAGTATTGTGAAGATGAGCATGTTGTTAAAATGATTATTCCTATATATGATCCTATACCACCATTATGCTATGTTAGAGTTGTCTCTGATCAATATATTGGTAGTGAGATTGTTGTTCCAGTAACATTTAGATCATTAATACTTCCAGAAAAATGTCATCCACCAACAGAATTGTATGATTTACAACCACAAGTAGTTGAAGCTGTATCAAATCCTGAATATGAAAAAATATTAAAAAGCAAAGGTGTTAAAATATTTAATCCAATTCAAACACAATGTTTTAGACCATGTTATGAAACAAATGACAATTTATTTATTGGTGCTCCGTATGGATCAGGAAAAGGAATATTAGCTGAATTATGTTTACTTCGTCATTTTTCACAAAACCCTGATTTTAAAGCTGTTCAAATATGTCCTATTAATGCTTTGGCTAAGAAAGTATTTATTGATTGGAAAGAAAGATTTGGTAAAAGTCTTGGTATCGAAGTCGTCTTACTTACAGGTGATCCAACAACAGATTTGAAACTTTTACAAAAAGGAAATGTGATTATTTCAAATTCTGAACATTGGGATAGTATAAGTCGAAGATGGAGACAAAGAAAAAATATTCAGGCTGTTCGTTTATTCATGGTAAATGATCTTCATATTGTTGGTAGTGATGGTGGACCTACACTTGAAGTAGTATGTTCTAGGATGCGTTTTATGAATTCTCAACTTTCTGGAGCTAATATACGTTTTGTTGCCTTTGCAACATCTGTTCTTAATGCAAGAGATCTTGCCAGTTGGTTAGGAGTTTCGGCTCAAAATACTCTTAATTTTGCACCTTCGTCTCGGCCTATTCCTTTGGAAATGCAAATAAAAAGTTTCAATATAACTCATACACCATCACGTCTTGATGCTATGATAAGACCAGTTTACTCTGCTATTGTTAATCAGGCTGGTAATATTTCAGGAAAACCAGTTATCGTTTTTGTGCCATCAAGAAAACAAACAAATCCTATTGCAATGGATCTTATTACTGCAGCACATTCTGATGGAAAATCAACAAAGTTTTTACAAGTTCCTGTAGATGATGAAGATTTCCAAGCATATATAAGCAAGCTATCAGATAAGTACTTAAAAGAAACAATAGAATTTGGTATTGGCTTTTTACATGAAGGTATAATAGAGAAGGATAAAGAAATTGTTGAAAATCTTTTTATGACTGGAGCAATTCAGGTTGTTATTGTTTCCCGTAGTTTATGTTATGAAATTAATATTACAAGTTACTTAACTGTTATCATGGATACTGTTTATTATAATGGGCAATATCATACTTATGAAGATTATCCAATGGCTGATTTACTTTACATGATTGGTTTAGCTAATAAACCAGATAAATATACAGATTCAAAATGTGTTCTTATGTGTCAAAATTCAAGAAAACCATTCTATATGAAAATATTGACTGATATGTTACCTGTTGAAAGTCATCTTGACCATTGTCTGCATGATCATTTTAATGCTGAAATAGTTACAAAAACTATTGAAAATAAACAAGAAGCAATTGATTTTGTAACATGGACATTCCTTTACAGAAGATTACCTAAGAATCCTAATTATTATGGTCTCAAAGGAACTTCAAATAGTCATATATCAGATAGTTTGTCTGATTTAGTTGAAAATACACTAGATATGTTGGTAAATGCTAAATGTATACATATAGAAGATGACTTTTACATTACACCTCTGAACCTTGGAATGATTGCAGCATATTTCTATGTCAGTTTCACAACTGTACAAGTATTTAATTTATCTATTAAAGAAAAAACAAAAATTAGAGGTCTTTTGGAAATTATATCAAATTCAACAGAATTTGGAAATATTATTATTCGTCATCGTGAAACTAATATTCTTCAACAGTTAGCAGATAAGTTACAAAATCAGTTAAAATCACAAAAATTTAATGAACCTAGTGTTAAAACACATCTTTTACTTAATGCATATCTTAATAGATTAAGTTTATCTGCAGAATTAAATAAAGATATTAATGATATTGTACCGGTTGCTAGTAGATTGGTACACGCTTGTGTTGATGTAATTACATCTAACGCTTGGCTTAAGCCTGCTATTGCAGCAATGGAGTTGGCTCAAATGTTAACACAGGCAGTAACTTCTAATGATCATTATTTAAAACAATTACCCCATTGTACACCAGAATTGATACAACGAGCTAAGAGTATGAAAATTAATTCTATTTTTGAATTATTAGAAATGGAAGATGAAGATAGAAATGAATTATTGAAAATGGATGGACAGAAATTAAATGATGTTGCTAAATTTTGCAATTATTATCCTTGCATCGAAGTTGAGCATAATTTATCTGAAGATACTCCAACAGTTGGTGATACAGTTTCTGTTGAAGTAATTTTAGAACGAGAAAATGATGTTGATGGATTGGCACCTCCTGTTGTTGCTCCATTTTATCCTTCTACTAGAAAAGATGAAGGATGGTGGCTTGTAATTGGAGAACCAGAAATTAACACAATTCTTGCTGTAAAGAGAGTAACTGTTCATGCTACTGTTAAGATTAAATTAGATTTTATTGCACCTCCTGAAGGAGAACACAATTTGAAATTATATTTTATATGTGACTCTTATCTTGGAGCAGATCAAGAATTTGATTTTAAAATTAATTGTAAACCAGATAATGATGAAGAAGTAGAATCTAAACGCGCTAAAATTGAGAATTAATATTTTGTATTTATTTTTTAACATTTTCAATTATTATCATTTGTAAATTTAATATTTTTTTCCTTATAAATATTCTTCTTTTAATCTTTTAATATATGAAAAGCTTATTATATACATTACAAAACATATTAAATGTTATTACACAACTATTTTATTAAACAATATTTATACAAAGAGCAATATCTATCATTTCTTTTTATAATATTTCAAGCATATTCTTTTATGTAACAGATTATAACTCTCTTATTATGGTGTTTCCTTATATATTTCTAAAATTACCAAAGATTTTAAAAGTTATTATCATTGATAAATATTTGAAATTCTAGTCTATATTTTTAACAATAGCTTATCAAGAAAATATTATCTTAATATATCAAAAAGGACTTCATAAAACTTCAATCATCTACCAAAACTTTCACTTATCTTATTATACTATATAAAATAATCCCCATTCACTAATCACATCTGTTTTCTCCCAATGGAAAATATCTAAATTTTTATATAATTCTTTTCTAAATTTTACATACATTTAATTAAATACTACTAACACTTATTTTTAATATTTTGTCCATTAATTTAATTACAAGAGAACTGTTATATAGTAATATATGTAACAAAAAGATATAATATTCTGATATTAATAATGATACACATAGAGCAAAAGAACTTTAATAAAAATAGCTTTTCTACTTTCATCTATTTTGTAAAAGAGTGTTAAAGCTTTATGTATTGTAACTTAATACTATTTTTATGATATGAGTTCAAAAATATAATGCCTGTGTCATATTTCGATACAGTGAGAAGGGTACATTTTAATGGAAACTAAATATTTTAGTCTCCATAAAACAATTAACAGAAATTTAAAAATATAATAAAATAAAGATTTGAGGAAGATAAGCTTGTTATAAACATTAAAAATGTAATTAACTGGCAAAATGTTTATTTGTATCAATATAGTACTTCCTTTCTTTTCCTAAAAATAATATTATTGTTTTTCTACACATGTCAATATACACATGTTTAGTGATGGTTTTGCCAAAATATAAATTAACTTTTCAAAAAATGATTGTAATATAAAGATAAAATTTTTCTCTATGTTAAAGATATGAACGATATTGTTTGTTTTATTTTATTTTAATTTATATAAATTTAATTTAATTGTATATTTTATAATGTAAAATCTATACACATTTAATTTTTATAACATTAGTTTCATGTATGAGTTATATTATTGTCTAGTTTTTTTTATCAATTTTTTTTTTTNATATTCATTCAACTATATATCCTGATAATACTTTTTTCTTAATTATCATATTAAAAGATTATTTTTAATATTTATTTGTATTTTTGTTTATTTATCAAATCTATTCATAGTATTAGAATAACAATGGTCATTTTTTTTATCTTGTATATTATATAAATTAATTTGTTTAGTTGAGATAATCCTTTTAAAAATATTTATCAACAAAAATTAGAAACAAAAAAATTATATATATATACTTTTCTGAATAAATAAATGAAGATTTATATACTTTAAATAAATTTATCTACCATGTACATATTTCTTTATTAAACTTTACGGAGGCTAAATATTAAAAGATTAAAAAGATTTATTTGAAAAATTGTGTAACATTAGTAATCATTCGTACTATAAAGAAATTGCTTTTATTTTGCTTCATAACTATAAAAGTTTTTAAATTTTGTTAGAAAGTTATATTTTATTATATATTTTAACATATAAATTGTTTTTAAATACTTTGTCATTAACAAGCTTACAATCATCACATCACATTTTCCTTTAATTACAAATTTTGATTTTCTCTCTAATTATTCAATTTGCAAACTCTAACTCTTTATAAGTATCTTTTTATCTTGACTAATCTCCTATAAATATATATTATTTATCATATAAAACTTTATCATGATCCATATGGTTATGATAGTATATATATTATTTGGTTAATGTATTATTGTAATAATGTTTTAATGACTAATTAACAAGATTTATAAATTAAAAAGAAAAGTTAAAGTATATTCTAATTAATTGATATCTTTGTTAATGTTCTTATGAAATAGGCGTACTAGGATATTCAAAATATCAATATACTATTATCTTTTTAGTTTTATGTTATTTTTCTAAAAAAATTTCTATAATGGATGAATTTGTGAATACCAATAATACAATAGAAATTCATGAAGAAGAAGCTTATGACTTTGATCCAGACAAAGATTCATTTGATTTGGATAATATTTCTATGGATAGTGATGAGGAAGATGATTGTGGAAACAAATGGTAAGTTATAAATATTATATTTACATTTCACATAAATTATAAAATGCTAATTATTGATATTTGATAGTTAAACACATTAGGTCAACAATATAAAGAATTTTAATATTAATATTATTCTATAAAAAATATTTTCCGAATATTATTGTCATAGTTTAAATCAATTGTTAAACAATTTGATACATATAAGGTCAAATATTGAAAAACTCACTAAAAATAATGATATCATAAAAAATTCTGTAAAAGTTAAGCTTCAATGCACAGGTCATTAATTATTTCTTTTTCATTCTTGTTACCTTTTATTATGTTTACAATAACTATTGTTGGTAGACAGTATATATTTTATAATCTATTATATACCACCATTAGCCTTACAGGGTCCTAATGTTAAAGAATAAATATATAAAAGAGTATAACTGCCGCATAGGACAAATCAACTTCCACCTCGTCAATTGTCTTAATTGTTCAACCAAAATCCGACAAAATATATTATAGTTAAAGTGTTGTGACTTGATAAATAGTAGTTTAAATCTCATATAATTGATTTTGATATGATATTGTATAATGTAATATTTTTATATTTTAAAAAGATTGAATTTTAAAATAATGAATATTAAAATATTGAATTTTAAGAATACTTCATTGAATCTTTCTTATTATTTATGAATGTAAATATTTAACTCAACTATATCTATTACACATATAAGAATTTTTACAATTTTCTGATAAAATTGTATAACAAAATAGATAATAAAACTAATTTTCTTAATCATTTCTAATTAACATGAAATAATATATATAATACTATCAATCTAGATATTTTGTCCTTTCAAAGGAAATAATCTATTTAAAATAATGTCCTTGGTATAATAAATTCAATAATCTTTCTAATTATGATTTTCTTTCCACCCATACCATAACGATAATTGTAATATTAATCCTTTTCTCATTACATAACATGAAAACATTATTATTCTTCTGGTATGTAAAAAATATAAGCTTTGGACACTAACTCAATATTCCATTATTTTTTAACTTTAACTTTACGCGCCCTTTCCTATAATGAATACATCTGTGGTTAAATATCATTTTTTCGTGCAAAGATATTTTTGAATGTCCCATTATTAGAAAAGGGACCACTAAATTAATATGTATAATATAAATTCATATATTAATAAAATGGTTTCTTACTAATCTTTTTGACCTTCAATATAAATTTGTACTATATTATAAATCGTTATATATAAACTTTATTAAAAGTATTTCAATAATTTATCATTCTTAATATGCTATAAATATTTATAATATTACACCTTAATAATAATAAACGTAATTTTACAGTTTTGATGATTTATATTAATTAAAATGATTTAAAATCTCATATATATATATGACAAATTATACTTAACACTATTTTGTATATGTTTAAAAATTCTATTTCTATTTTCTACCCATTTTTCTTTAAACTTTTATTCAAATTAATATATATTTGTCAACACTTGTTTTTGATTCATTAATTTTATCCCTAACTGTTACATAATTATTCTTAAAGTTGGTTGATTTAAGAAATAAATTAGATAATTAATAAAGCCAATTATTTTAAAAGTAAAAAAAAAATACTTTAATCTTAACTTGCCATATGTTAATTCTTACCACTTCAAGTGGCATTATAAGATCACTTCATTTCATTATCTCATCTACCATAACAGATCGTAATCTTTTATTCTTTTAATTTTTGCAAACAAAATTGAGGAACAAAATATTGAGTTGTAATAATATTATCAAATATTTCCAGTTTACATATCTTCACCTTCATAAATAATGCTCTATATATTTTTATTGTTGAATGAGGATAGTTAATTGAAGTATAGTAATATTAGTATTTTAAAGAAAAACACACAATAATCTTCAAAACAATTCTAGCTTTTAATTGTATTGGAGGAAAAAATTTTTAGCGTCTATTTTATCATTAAATTCATTTTATTCTTAACTTTATTAATACTTTTCATGCTTTTGTAAGAAGAAGTTTTTATAATTATTTGTTTTCATATATAATTCATTTGTTTTTAAAAGTTTAAAGATCCAAACAACTTATCATCTTTTTGATATTAAAACTTAATTCATTTATTTATTTTTCTTTTACATGCTATTGCGAGAATTTTATATCATATTATTTATTATGGAGGGGGTATCAATAAGATTTGAATCTATGTATCATTATCTCACTATCTGGGACATTTTTAATATAGATAAAGATGTTTTAGGATGGACAATGGTTTTATAAATGAATGAGATAAGAATTGTTGTGGATGATAAATAATATGTCTGTTTTGTAGTTAGGATGACGAAAGAGTTAAACTTAGCACAACATTAATGGTTTAACATTTTATGTTTTAGAATTGATAATGTTACAACATTTTTAGTGATAGGAAGATGATGATATTTTGAAAATGTAATATTATTATTAGTTCTATAATTGTTAATATAGTTTCATACAACTTTACAAACAATTTATATATTTATAACTATAATTTCTTTTCATTGAACTATTTAATTAAACAATTATTTATTGTTTTCAATAAATATATATACAATAATTTAATATATATAATTGTTGTTAGGTGAATATTTACACAGATTATTAACAAAGAATTTTATTGATAATATACAATTTATACCTCATTTAACGGTTATTGGGAGAGGAAATTAAAAACCCTCTTTTTGGCTTGTAAAATATTACATATATATNATATATATTGTAAAGAGAGGATGAATCAAAATTTAATCAAATTTTCGTTTTATTTATTTTTCTTCTTACTTATTTTTGACATTTTTAAACATAAAACAATCTTATTTCTTAGTACATTTTTACAATTTTTTAAACTTTATATTTATAATATTTTATAAATTAGATTATATATATATGTTAAAGTATAATTTTTGATATATATTCTTTTAGTAATTGCCAATAATATTTAATGTTTATCTGAAGAGAGGATGATCAAAGAAGTATAAAGATTTTTATATCTTTTCAATTTATTCCTTTAATTTGTTTTATCCTAATTTTAAGTTTATTGATGATATATGTAGAATTACACTATTAGTTATCCTCGTCACTCATATTTATAGTTTACTAATCAAATATATCATATTTTTACCAATTTATAATATCTATGAGAAAAATAATTTTAAAGAAAGAGTATTGTATTTTTCTCATGCCCTTATTAAAAATAAATTTTTTAAATTATTTACCTTCATTAAATTTCTATTTTTAACTTAATATAAGTAAATTTTCTTTTCTTATAATAAATATGTTATTTCTTATCCTTTTTACTGTTTATCAATTTTAAGTAATTTGATCTATTGCATATAAGTATATATTTGTTGTATAATATTTTTAAAATTATTTCACATGTTAAACATAAGAGAAAGTATTATCTTCCTTAATTTATTTTCTATAAGAGAAGAAAAATTTTTCTACAATATATATATATGTGTATTACAATCAAAAATATTAAATTCTCATTTTTCATTTTTATGCTTCCTTTTTAAAAATTTAAATCCCTTCCTACATTAAATGGTCATTGTAAAATTTTAAAATATGATATCTTTATATATTTCTTTTTATTTTATTTCTTCTTTTTTTAGTGTTGAAATTTTGTCAGAATTGTTAGCATCTCAATACAAATTTAATGGAAAGTGTTTGAATGATACGACAACGACAAATTTGGAAGCATCTATAATTATATGCGAACATCATAAAAATTTATTTGAATCTATTAACAAAAATTGTATAAATCGTTCTCAATCTAATATAATCTCTTCAGTTATAAATTTATTACCTAATCATAAAGAAAGTAAAGAATTAAGTGGTAACCAGTTTTTTGAGGAATCTTCTGTTACCTCTACAAATCAACAAATTATATTATATGATAATTCTATACCAATAACTAACAATACACTTATTGTTTATGATAAAAGGAATTGTTGTTTTACAGAGGAGAAGAACAAAATAATCAATCAAGAATATTCCGATAATCAACAAAGCTTGTATGATAACGTAAGTTTTCTAGTAAAAAGTAGTTAATTTTTAATAATCATCAATCTTCACACCAATTGTATGTAGTCTTTGAATAACCTGCGTAAATGATAATATATATATATATTCATTTTTAAACATTAAACTCTTTTTTAAACATCCTAACATTTTTAATCATTTGGATTAATCAATTTATTTAAGAACATATTTTCTTTTAATTTAATCTCCTTTCATTCAAATTAATCATCCATAAAACTTTTGTAAATCTCTTTTATATTAAATTACTTGATATCATTTAACTATAAAGCAACTTACAATAATAAATTGAATTTCATATAAAATATATATATGTATATCTTTCCATTAATTACTATTCTTTTAGATTCATGCATATGGAGAAAGATAAAAGAGTTATTTTTCTACCATCTTTGATTGATTACCTCCTTTTTGAATGGCAAAACAAATTTTATTTATATATAAAACATTTCATTTTAATAACAAAACTTTTTTTTATAATTTTTCTTCTTTTATCTTTTGTTACCACTAATAATATACTTTTAAAATATCAATTTATACATTTCGGCATTGTTAAGTTACTAAAGTATTATACCAACAAATACTTTAACAAATGTTTTTCTTTTTAATACATATATTTCTTCGATCTATTCTTAATAATAGATTATTACTTTTATAATATTGTAATAATAACGTGTCCTTATAACAAAACCTACAATAATGAATCATTTTAATATTCTTATATTATATATTTATATATATATATCTTAAACTAAACTTACATTTGTCTTTTAGTACCCAATGACTGTATTTCTGTTAACAATTTTTCTTATATACTCTTTTATATATTTATTAAACTTCTGTTTGTTAGCAATATATAGGATCTCTTACTTTTATATATCAATCATTCTTAGAAACAGTCTTATAAATTTTACAATCTTTTTTTAAGAATATTACAACCTGGCACTATATAAAAATTCTTTAATTGTTATATGTTTAATCACCTTGTAACAAATTTTTAAAATTAATAATATCTTTTTTGATCAATTATCATGTATAAATGTTTATATCACATCTTTTTATATATAATAACTTTTCCCCCAAAAGCTAGTTACTATACATATATTTTTACTACACAAAATTTATTCAAAAGTTAAAGAAGACATCATCTTTAAGTTTTAAGTGCAATAAATGTTCACTTTTTTGTCACTCCTCTAAATATATACCAAATCATCGTCTCTTCAACCTTTTACACTCTATTTTTTCATCTTTCCTAAGCCATATGAGTAATTTGTGGAAATGAGGTGTAATGGCATAAATATATATTTTTATATAAATTCTTATTCTAATACCTTCCAAATAATTCCAGTATATTTATATAAACATTTATCCTCCCCGATTGAATGAGCTTAAAGATAGACATTAAATAGGAAAAAACTTTTATGGAACACGTTTTAATTGTAATATTAATATTTGTAAGGTAGGTCTATTTATGGTTTCATTTTTGATGTGAAAAATATAAAACATTATATATATATATATTGGGTATTTGATTTTAAGAGCAAATTTATGTGATTTCCACATTTATCATGATATACATAGAGATAGTGATATTTTTTTATTCCACACATTTATTGTATCAAGAAAAAATATATCTAAAAGAATAAATAATATTTTTATTGGAAATAATACTTTGAAATGTCTTGTCATTTTTAATTATATCATTTATTCTTTATTTTATAATATATTATATCTTCTTTAAAAAATAATTTCATTGTATTTTAATCAAAAATCTGCTTTCTATTTATTATTATAATTTTTCAGTTAATATTTTATTTCATTTGACACGCGATTTAATTAAGTATCCTTCCATCAATCTATTTTTATAATAAATGAGGTAATTTCTTTAATAAAAATTATACTTTATCTCTCCATATGGGGAAGTGAGAATTGCTAATATTAAATTTATTGATCACATATAATAAATTATTATTCAGTTATAAATTGTTGATTTTAAATTTTTTTTTTGATTTATTAGTATATATAATATTTGTCAAAATATAGTATCTTTATTTAGTTTTATATATCAAATATTGAGCTTTAAATATTTTGATTGATAGGAATTATATGTAATGATTCATAATAGCATGATGATATAGAAGAATGATGAGTTATATAAATACTTCCACTACCAATCAATCTACAGAATGCACTTTGTAATAGTGAAATTTTTTTATTGCTTTTTTATTATTAATTATATACCACTAAATGTATATTATTTTATTCCTTCCTAAGTATATATAATTTAATTGATTATTTTCTTTTCTATTCTTAACATATTTAAGAGAATAATCTTCATTGAAATACATTTTTTTTTTCTTCAAAAATTGTATATTTCTATTTTGTATATAAAAATTTAGGAAGATCTTCGATATATTTATTTTATTATGAAATCTTTAATCGTTATTTAAATAAATATACATTCTTTCATAATGCTTAAAAGCTTAATTTTTGTTTTTAGATGATAAATCGTATTAACTATAATCGTTTTTTTTAAAATATAAAACACACTTAAGAGAGTTCTTATCTTTAACTAAGTTTTGAAACGACAATCTTAAGGTTAATGTAAAATTAACTTGTTATCAGGAACATCTTTTTATATCTATAATTTTATTTATATAAATATATTTACTTGCTCATTGGACTTTTTTCGTTTATTGTAAATCATTCTATCCCACTAAAATGATTAACATTATATACTTTGCAAATCATGACACTTTTTAACAAATTCATTTTTCCCTCTATTTCCCAAGAGACATTCATTATATTGATACAACATATTTCATGCCATTACACAATGTGGCTTTATATATAGATGTCAAAGGACCTGTCTTTTATTTATTTTTAGGCGCGCGGCATTTTTTTCATGCACATAAATATGCTATGGTATACTTTACATCTTTAACTTTTAATTTTTATAACATAAATGATGTATTTATAGGTAAGTATTCTTAACTTGTTTTATTAATTTATAGCATTCATGTTTAAATTATTTTAATAAGATAGATCAGTGAAANAAAGTTTTATGCTATATTAATTATAAACATAAACATAGTAGTTTATTTCTCTTGACATCTATATATTCATTCATTAATAAAAATATTTTAATTTATCAAAACATAAATCACGTCTCTTATAGGTAATCTAAGTTTAATATTGAGTTCTTTTATTCAATGACATTTTCTTCTCTTTGTCTTACATCTAAAACCTCAAATTGAAATTTTTAATTATATTCTAAAATATTTTTAACTTTTCTCCTACACTTTTAATTAGAATGACCCTACAACACTATCTAAGAAGCTTAATCAGAGATAGCGTATCAATTTCATATTTATAGTTTACATTTTATGTCTCTACCAATGGTTTGCTTTATTTCATTTTTAAATATTTATTAAAAAGTATATGTTTTATTTTAAAAAGAGATTATGTTATTAGATAACCATTTTTTAAAGTATCTAAAAAAAGTTCAATTTGTTTTATGTGAACATCTGTTTGAAAATCTCATATAATTCCTTCTTAATTGTCTAATCCATTCATTAAACCAAAAATAATCTGATAAAATTTATATCAATAAATTGCGTAATGTTTTGTTTTGATCCATAATTTTTAAAAGGGAACATATAAGAGTTGAAAATTTTATTTACCATCTAATTTGTAGTAGGCTAATCAACAATCTCTTAATTTATATTTTGTCACCCACTTGTATTCCATATATATAAATTTGCTTAAAGATTATTATGTCTTTTGCTTAAACTACATTTCCTAAAAATATATCTTGTGTCAATTTAGGTTCTCTTCATCAATCATTATGAATCCCAAAACAATAACTTTCTTAATATATAAATTAATGTATTTCTTTTATATATGGAACACTTGAATTGATAGAATGAGTTTTTGAAAAATATATTGTTTAATATATTAAAGCACAAGAACTACAGTTTAATAATAAGATACAATTTTTCATTTTCCAACTGTACATATTTAACAACATCAAAAAGTAACATTTTTAGGATGAACCATCAATAGTAATGAAATACTTCCTATCTTTCTTGACTCAAAGGGGGTGAAAAATGTATCAGATGTTCTTCTTTTTGTGTTAACACATACCCATAACAGATTTGTATATTTAAAGGCTTCTTTTATAGTGTGCAAAGAAACAATTAAAGTACAAGTTTTTTTTGATGTTACAAAAGCCGACAAAAAGATTTTATAAGTATAGAATTTGTCTCATTTACAATTAATCTCTTCATCTATTTTATTTTACCGATTGTAACATTTCTAATTGACAGTTTTCATAAATATAACCATTCTCAATTGTTAAAAAATAATTTTAATCATTTTTTGATGATTAATATCTTTTCCGTTTAACAAAACATATAACTTTTTTTTAAAGTTACAAAAAAAATTTATATATTATTTTAAATGACATTTCCTTTTAACCTTTATTTCCTTTCTTAACAACTTAATGATGTGTGAAACTTAAACATTCCAAAAGTAATAATAATTTAATTTATCTTAAATATGTATATATATGAAAGGTATATCAACTTGATTTATTAAATGTATAAAGGCAAATATAGTTTATTATCTTAAATGATTCTTAGTGCTATTTCATTGTCTAGTGAAGCATGGTAAAAACTTTTTAGTCTCTTTTTAATATATATTTGGTTTTGAAGGCTAAAAATGTGCTTACCTATAAAGACATCTGTCGACAGTTAGGAGAATAGGAAAGAATGAAAAGACAATGGTCAATTACAAATTATAATTAATAATTTAACTTGTGTTATTATATTAAAAGTTAATGCAATTTATTTGTCATAATTTAATCACTCATCTCTAATACACTCAATTAAAACGTTATTATCATATAATTTTTTTGTATATCCTTTTTTATATTAAACTAATAATTTATATATATTTCAGAATATGACTTCTCAACAAAGCTTACCACCATCTCAATTATATAATATAAATAACATGAACATCTGTAATAAATCATATTCTTCAAATAATGAAGGTCTTACGTCAATAGAACAGGTTAAAGTGCGGAATAAACAAGTGCCCCAAGTTCCTCCAAAACCACGAATGGATAGTGTAAGATTATCAATGGCTGCAATTAAAGGTACCTTTTTTTTTAAAATAAAAAAAAATCATTCATATAATTAAATATAAACTTTCTTTTACAAAATTATATAATAATATTGATAAGATAGTAACTTTATCAATTAAATAATACCACTACTCTCCAATTATTCACTNTAATCCATGAAAGAAAGCCGCTTCTATTTTTGTGACAATGTTTTCACCTTCCTAATATATATTATTATTATTATTAAACATCTCTTATCAATTGTAGAATGTATCTAATTTCAAGTAATATACGATTATATATCATTTAAGTTATTAATATTTTTCTATATTGATATATATATATATATTACTGATTACTATATTCTTCAGTCCCTATTTCTTTCTCAATTTCATTCCATCATGTGGTTTGAATTAAGGTATCAAAATATGTATACATAATTATACTAGACATATTTTCAATTTAATTACCTATTTTATGGTTTCTATGTATTATTTATATAGATATATTGGAATTGTTATAACGGTGGTGTGGTATAATTAAATTGAAAATCCTTTTTATAACAATTATTCAGATTTATAAATTTTCTTATGTCAATTATGCTATGTATTTAAAAAGTATTATGTTTGGTAGTTCTTTTTTAATTATATTTTTAACACTTTATGCACCTGTAAATAGTTTTTTAATCATATATTTATCCTCAATAATATTTTATTTTAATATGATATATTATGATTGAGGAGGAAAAAAAAAATAAAAGTCTACCAGTGAATTTAATATCATTCTGGAGAGAGATATAAAATAAATTGACATTGTAAAAAACCAATTTTAAAATTTTATATCGTTTAAAAAGGAGTGATATAGCATTTTATGTATAAAATTTTTTCCTTTCTTTTCTGTATAAATGTTTTATATCTTTTCTTATTTTATTGGTTTATAATTAGTTAACTTTTTGTGGCAGATGCCTTTTATTATNTATTTTTTTTTTGATTTTATCATACCGGTATTACTTTTTGAAGTTAAGTAATTCTGTTTTTAGGTATTGTTGTGCCATCAATCATTGTTTATATCCCCCTAGATCATCTTAATATCTACATCAATGTTTATTTATTAGTTTCTTCGAACCGTTAAAGGATAGTTATAAACTTCTTAAGAGCTTTTAACATGCATATGTGGTTAGGTCTCCCTTCTATATAGTTTTATTATTATAAATCCCTCCCTTCTTTTTATTATGTTATTATGGCAAGAAGAGAAAGTACAATTGTTTCGAACTTTTGTTAATGAAAAATTTTTACGTGTAGTGAGTCATTACCGTATGTTTATTAAGTTACCCTATGTCTTTTTAGCGCTTTATAAGATGAATGAAGATGTTCATTGTAGATTACAAAGCATCATTTATTATTTCAGTTCTTATACAACATTAAACACATAATATTTTTATATTATCTAATCTAAACATTTTTATAAAGTAGTTTGTATATTAAATCAGCAATTCTTATATAACTAAATATTTATTTTATTAAGCATTATTTTTATAGAAGAAAGTTTATATTATAAAAATAAAAATATATTATTTAAAAAATTTCCTATCTAATAATGCCTATAATAGACTCAAGTGATTGGGAACTTGATGCCCTTTTAAATGAATTAAATCATTTGGAAGATCAATTAAATAGTTCAGCGGGAACTGATCAACTTATTCTTGGGATTCCTACTCTAGTACCATCATCATCAAAAATAAGGAAAGATAATAAATTGATAACAGATACAAGTAATAAAAAGAATTATAAAGGATCTGAATTTACAACAACAGCACCACTTATTAATTGTTCTAGCCCTGATATTGATTCAGCATTTGGTGATTCTTCAACAGATTGTGGAAGTAATTTTATTAGAACTACTGCTTCAGATTTTTCTAGTAATGATTCATGTAGAGGTAGTCTAAATACACCATCTCCAACGCAACAGGTATGTTTTTTGAAGATTATTATATTTTTAAAACATAATGGCTAATAATATTTGTAATAATACATGCTATTAGTAATTTTTAAATCATTTGTTTACCTTCTATTAAAAAATAATAAATCATTTTTCAAATTATTAATATTATAAATTTTAGGAGACCATGACAAAAACAGATACTATTACACCACCTGCCTCTGTAGTATCATCATGTTCCTCATCATCTGGAGTTTCCTCAACATCCTCAAATATAAAACAATGCCCATATCCTAATAATTCGGTACCACAAACGCCCTCTCCAACAAAGGATTCTACAACATCCTTAACACCAGCTCAAATAAAGGCAGAAAAAATTAGAGAAGCTTTAGAAAAAATGAAGGAAGCTAATATCAAGAAAGTATATGTTAAATTTTTTCTAGAAGATAATCATACAATATCTCTATTAATTGACGAAAGATGGAAATGTGTTGAGGTTATGAAAATGATTGTTTCAAAACTAGGGATTTCATTACATGCTGAACATTGTATTGTTGAAGAATATCCACAATTAAGAATAAGTAAGTTTTTTTTTNTTTTTTTTTCCATTAAATAACATCTTTGTTTACAAACGAATTATTTATTGGTTGTGTTTATCTTTTCAAAAACATAGGTCACTTCATCTGTTGATGATAGATTAAGAATAGTGTGAAGGTAAACAGAGATTATTATAATAATTGAAAGGATTGACATATAACAGGAGTTTTCTGATGTACCTTATTTAAGAGATTATTTCCTTATTTCACTACATTAAATAGATAGTAATTCTCGAAACAAAGGATTGAATTATTATCATATTACAATCTCGCTCTTATTATCATCTCATCTTAACTATTTCTGGTGTAAATTAGTTCTTATCATAGGGTATAAAGTTTTATGATGTAGCATCTGTTTTTAATATATGATGATACTATGAACTTCAGATCATATTACTACTTATAACACTATTCTGTTATTTAACTAGCTGTCGTTTCCTTATTATTTATATGAAGAGTTCTTTAAACAAATTAGGAAATTAAATATATTAAAAGTTTTCTTGTTAAGTAAAATTAGATACTAAAAATAACAAGTTAAGTAGAATGCAAAAGTTAAAATGTAATACATAATATAACAATCAACAGTTTATTTACCAATAACAATATCTAATTCAAAAAGACGTAAACTTAAAAATAAATAAACATTTAATTTCTTATAGAACGTATATATGAAGATCATGAGAGTGTTGTAGAAAATATTTTAATGTGGACACAAGATTCTCCAAATAAGTTATATTTTAAAAGACAACAGGACAAATTTTCTTTTATCCTTAAACCCCAAATCTTTCTTATTAATGAAAGAACAAAAGAATGTCTTCCAAATCCACAAGCTAATTTAACAGCTGCTGAAAGAGATAAAGTATTAAAGGTAATTTTATTTTAAAATTGTATAATAAATAATCCCTTAAGTAGTACATAAGTATATACTTAGTATAATTAATATTTGTAAAGTAGAGAATTTATTAATATTTATTATTTTAGCTTTTCTTTCAACAAGAATCAACATTACCACCGGAAATAGATGGTTATTTATATTTAAAACAGGATGGAAAAAAATCATGGAAACGACATTATTTTGTATTAAGATCATCTGGTTTATATTATTCAGTAAAAGGAAAAAGTAAAACACCAAAAGATTTACAATGTATTATGAATTTCCATTCTAATCAAATATATACATGTACTGATTGGAAGAAAAAATATAAAGCACCAACTGGATATGGTTTTGCAATCAAACCACCACAAATACAAGTTAAAAATTCAAAGTATATAAAATATATATGTGCTGAAACAGATATATCATATATGCAATGGATTTGTGCATTAAGAATAGCTAAGAATGGGTATGAATTGTATAAGGCATATGATGATGCTATGAAAAGAATGGTTACATCACAATGTCATACCCCTATAAAAGTTGAAACTCCATCCATTTGTTCAAGGATAAATTCACCAATGCCTCATTCATCAATTATAAATAATGTTTTTGAGATGGGAAATCAAATGTTATGTATAAGTGATAACTCTAGGTCTATCTCAACAGCATCCTCTAAAGCATCAAATTCAGAACAAGTATCCATGACTAGTATGTGTTTTGATCAGGATGATTGTGGTACAATAAAAAGATCTCCTGTTGAAGCAACAACACCAGTTTTTAATATTAAAAACAATCAACAGGCTTTTGTAGATCGTAATGTAAATTTAAGAAATGATGGAATAACAGAAGACATGTATAGAAATAGTTGCATAAGTGAAAATAGCTCTCGACGATTGTATATGGAGGATAGGAGTAATGTTGTTACACCATCAATAGAAACTCCATGTGAAGAGGATAGTGATGAAGAACCATTACCTCCACCACCAATATCAGCCAACTTTGTCTTAAACAATGGAGAACAACAAAATCATTATCAAAGTTATACACCAACCATTTATTCAAATAATGGAACACCAATAAAATCTGTCTTAAAAAAGACACCACCACCTCCACCACCAAAAAGGAGTGATACAACAAAATTACATATGAGCAACGAAAACCATCCAAATGTATCATCTTTTCACAATGAACTACAAAAAGCTATGAATAGAAGGTTAAATTTAGCAGAAAGATTTTAACAGAAAAAAAAAACAATAAATTATATTTGCTTTGGAATTATATAGATAAAAATGCACAAGAGTAAAATATGTATATATAATGATAATAATCGGTGGATAAGATTAAGAATAATCTTCCTATTTGTTAATATTAGATGTTTAAAAAATTATATTTAAAATCAATAAAGTTTTTACAAAATTAATTTTATTTGTAAAAAAAGCACTTACAAAGAAAAAATAAATAAAAATAAGTTATATATAGAGTATAAAATGTAACCATAAAGGTACTTTTTAACGAAAAAGCAAGAACAATTTATTGGTTAACTTGCTTGGACTTGGTTAAGACGAGGAGATGCATTAATAGAGGTTCCAGGTGACTGATTTGTAATAATTTGTTGAGAAGAAGTAACTAATGAATACTAAACATAATAAACTTTTTTACATACCTTTAATAGCTTTTTGGAATTATTCTATATTTTTTTAGTTGTATCGTGATTTTTACGTTGAAGTTTACTGAAATAAGAAGCAAATGTTCGTATATCAGGTTCAGTAGGAGATTTAAAGTTGGTTACAACAGGAGTCGTATCTTCTTTCAAAATCTTTGGAGATAGTATATTCGCTCCCATTTTTTTATTCATTATACATCTTAATATCATATCATTAATTCTCTCTGAATCAGTGTAATTTGGAGATGAATGAATAAATTGCTTTTTTGCCGAATCTAAATTATCGGAATCTGTCTTATTACTACAGTTATTGTTCGTTTCTTCAATAAACTTTTGACATTTGTTATTTCCACTAGCAACGANTAATCGTAATTAGAATCTTTTTCTGCACCCTTCTTTTTTTTATTCATTTCAATGGTCTTAAGATTAGAGGCACCTCTTTGATGGATGTTTACACCACAATCTTTAAAAATTTCATTAATTGTCAAACCCATTTCAGAGCGTTTTGAGCCCTTGATCCTTAAGCGATTATACTCAAATGATATTGGATTAAAATTACCACATTTTTCCAAACCAACAATAATATTTCTTCTTTCCATTTCTTTTATAAATTCCATTTCGCTCATACCTATCTTTTTTAACTCATTTCCCAAATTCAAATAAAAAATTCCCTCTTTTGCAAGAACAACTAAATCTTCAAAGGTGATGCGACTAGTACAACCGCGAATACTTATTTCAACTTTATCAATTAAAGTATCAATGCTTGAAATCATCTAAAATAAATTATCATTATTATATTATTAAAAGTGTAAAAATTAATAATGACAAATTTAAGAATTTTTTTTTCTCGAAGAAATAAAAAAATTACAATATTCATATTTAAAATATTTTGGAAAATCATAATAAAAATGATATTAAATAATGATAGAGTGAGAAAGTTGCATTCTTTTTAGTGATATCTCGAAGAGAAAAATTTCCAAAATTGTGAGAATCCTAATGTTTAACCAAATGATATTCTATGATATCATACATTTTATTTTAAAATGAATATAAATGCTAATAACCTAAAAGTACTTTACACAGTGTGATATACGACACCAACAAAGTGTTTAAAAAAGAAAATGATTGCAAAAAAGTGATTATTATGTTAATTCCATATATCAATTAAATTTAGCATTTCTTTTCTCTATATATATCTTTAAAATAATGACATAACATTGTATCTCTTTTATTACTTCTACCATCATTTATATAATATTTACGTTGTTATAAGTTAATCTATAAAAAGAAGTTAAGAAAATATTATTTATCTAATAATTCATCTGATTTTATTGTGGTAGAATTTATTTTCCTTTCTAAGGGGTGAATTTGTGGTTCAATGCCAAAAGATTCCTTTAATTTTGGTATTAAATTCATAATAAATTGACTTCCATTAAAACCATCTAGTATTCCTTTTCTCTTTTTACCTCTTCTTCTATTATTTTTCTTTGTACCCGGTAATGTTGTGTGTTTTTGTGAATTTCTATTCTTTTTTCTTCTTCTTCTTGAGTGAGATGTCTTCATTGTAGTTGTATCAATTAGTTCTTCTGAATTTGATGACAAAGGTAATGTTACAGCTGATGCTTTACTATGTCTCTTTGTAATCCTTGTCTTCTTCTTCACTTCGATGGATTCATTACTATTATTACTATTTTCTTCAGATGACATTATTTTTGTTATTCTTGTTTGAAACTTTTTTAATTTAATTCGTGTAGTGACGGTTGTTTTTGGTTTTTCTGTTAACTCCTCACTACTAACGATTCCATATTCAGAAGATTCTTTGCTTTCACTAATGTTATCAAAATTTGATTTCTTGGTAGTAGATTTTACAATCAAATCTTCGTCACTATTATCTTCATATGTCTTATCTTTTGATTTAATTGTTGTTGTTTTTAAAGTTTTTGTTGTTAAATGCGAATTTTTATAACTCGACGTTATGGTTATATTTTTGGAAGGAACTATTTCTTCGGATTTAAATTTATTTTCATCCTTTCTATTAGCAGTTAATAATTTCAATAATGTTACTACACTTAATGATATTCTTTCATCATCTTTACTTAATTCTTTTGATTTTTTATCTTTTTCTTCTATATTTGATTCCTTATTTGAATTGACGAAAAGTTGTAGAACTTCTTTAGGTAACTCCAGAACAACATGTTGTCTTGTTGTTGGTTCTGGAGTTGTTGTTGTAGTTGTTTTTTGTTCTGTATTAGAAAATAACTTTAACAATGTTTCGTTAGAGATTGAAGATAAAGAAGAATCCTTATTACTTTCTGTTTTTTCCTTTAGTAATGCTAATAGCAATTGTTTTTGAAGATTCAAAACTTCTGAGTTTAAATCTTCACTCTTTGGCTTAACTGTTGTTGTTGTTGTTGTAGTCTTTTCATTTTCTGCTTTTATTTGATTACTTTGGACTAATTTTAACAAAAGACTTAATGGAATATTTTGAATTGTTAATGTTTCATCATCATTTTTAGTTGTTGTTTCCTGCACATCCGAAAGTTTAGTTTGAACTATTCCTGTTGAATTTTCAGGTATAATTCTTATTTTTAAACCTTCTTGTCTTGTTTGAAATACTAAATTAGTATTTTCTAATGGTGTAGTTATTTGAAGTTTCGATGATTCTTTCTTCTCTATTAATTTTTCCATTAATAATTTTTTCTTCCTTTCAATTTCAAACAACAACAAAAGTCTTCCAGATATATTATATTTTCCAGAATGACTCAATGGTGGCATAACTATTTGTGTACTATTAATTAAAATAGAGGAAGCAGGTCTTTGAATATTATTACTTTCTAATTGTTTTAACTTTCCTTCAAAATTATCCAACATATTTTTGAATTTAGCCGCTTTAATATTACGTGAAATAGTATCCCATTGGTACTTTTTTATCTTTTCAATATGTGATTTTACTAAATTAATTTTTTTTCTAGAATTTATTTTAAAGCGCATACCATTTTTTTCTTGTAATTTACTATCCTTAAATTTTTGCAATTTAATATTTCGATGTGTACTATCAATTAAAGTATAATCTTTTTTAATAAAGGAACTATCATTCAAGATTGTTTGATGGATGACTTTATCTATCATGGTTAATGATATACAATTATTATTACATAGTGTCATATAGTATCCATTTCTAAAATTGTTAATATTTTAAAAATTATACTTTTACAACTAACCTTTTTGTTTGAATTTTTTTAACAAATATTGCTTCTTCTTTATCATTAAAATCATTTATCGAAGTGTATAACTTTTTTATATTTAAAGGATCAAGATTATTTTGGTAAAAATTATTATTATAGACACTTATCAACCCAGTTGTTTTATTGAAATCAAACTCATAGTTAAAACATTTCATTTTCTTTCTTGAATAACTAAGTTTAGTCTGCATTTCCTTAGTTCGATGCCAGAAGGAGCAACATTTGTGTAATATGAGATCATCAGAAGATCGTTGATATATACTTGAAGCAAATGTATTTGGATCAGTACATGAATATCTTCCATCATTGTAAATACAATTCTAAAAAAATTATATAATTAAATAATACTTTTGAACTTACATATTTGTTCCCTTCACAAAATTTAGCTTCTTGACACCCAAAGTGTAAGGATTTATCATTATATCTTTTAAGTGTTAATATATTATCATTAGAACAATCAAATTGAAGATTTCCTTCAGTGTAAATTATTGAATTTAATAAAAAGAATAACAAACAAAAAAATATCATAGGAAGTATAGAAAATATGTCATTAAAGATAAATTGTATAAAATATACAATCTAGTATGATATAACCATTTTTATCTATAAAACTTTTATATCCTATAAAATGTACAAATTAAAATTAAAATCACTGCATATCTATAAAAAACGCGTTTCATAAATGATATGTTAAAATAAATTATTTTATTATGTAATATCTTGAACGATATTAATAATATTTTATCTATGATAAAGGGTTAATATTACCAACAATAAATTTATTAAATTTATAACAATCTATATAACAAACAATATCTAACAAGCTATCTTCTTGATTCGTCATATTTTTTAACAGCTAACGAGCCTTTTGATATCATACTTCTAGCAAGATTTGATGGAAATAAAAGCCTAACAGCAGTTTGAATATCCCGTATAGTGACTGTTCTTTTTTTGGTCATTTTACTAAGAGTAAATACCTCAGAAAGAAGTTTCTCATAATGATCAATAATTAAAGAATTCATAATACCCATTGCTTTACATGATATTTGTAACTCAGGATGAACAGATTTTAAAACCCTATAAATGTAGAGAGAAAACATTCGCTCACTTTTTTTTGATCGTTTTACATTTTTTCTCATAATTTCAACAATATTTCCTGTATCCAATGATAATCTCTCTGAAGAAAATTCTCTTTCAATTATATTTGTTTCATGAGCTACGCGTAAACTTGGCTGTTTATGGAATTTTAGAATGATCGTTGCAAATGAAGCCAAAATACTGACGACAAGCCAATGCATCGGTAAAAGATATATAAAATATATGATGCATACTCGTTCTCAATCACTTATATTAAAATACCTCTATCAAAAAGGATGACAACAATCTTTAGACATTCTATATGTAGTAAATGCTAAAAGATCAAAGAATCATTTTTAAAAAAATGATGGTAAAAGACTGGTTATATCGTCCATCGTACAATGATATTAATAAAATAAATTTATTTTGCAACGTTCGTTCGTGTTAAGATATAAGGACTTAAAATATCATGCATTGACTGTTCCTTAGCTACCCCTCGTAGGAATCCTGGTATAAATATTACCTGGAATAGTGTTGAAATGTGTTTATACTTCTACCAGGAATGTCTAAAAAAACTGTTTTTAGAAGAATGAAATTTTTTTCTAATTAAATACCATTTATTTAAAATCTTAATGTCATAAAATTATGTTAAAGTGTACGTACAAATACCAAATGTTAGTAATTTTAAATATGCAGGTATTATTTTAAACCATGTATGTATATCGATGAACTCTGGGATTCCAATTATTTTCGCTGCTTATATGTGATTCATACAAAACTCCTTTATTGTTTAATATTTTGTTAATTGTATTATACTCTTCCCAATCTAAAATTTTATCGTATCTATCATATCCATTATCGCGCATCTCGTTATTCTAAAAAAATGATAAAATTTTATTTATTAAATACTTACAATTATCTCACATAATTCATTATATTTTGGTTCATTATAAAATCCTGTGTTTATTAAATGTTCATGTAGTACTTTGAAAGATTCAGGAGGACCTTCAATCCCATAATTTAATTCTAAAAGATTACATTCTTTCTTCATATAACCAACTTCATCCCTATCCATTACATTTTTCCAAGGTAGTTCTCCTATCAAATTTTCAACAGCAATAAAATAAACACTCCATAAATCATCTATTCTTCCTAAGTCTCTCCTCCTATGTGCATTTAAACTTGCATATCTTATCGTACCTCTGAAATTGGCAAAATTTTTCTTTGGAATAATTGAACCATCTGATTGACGATATTTTTTAGCTAATCCAAAATCAACTAAATACATTTTTCGTTTCACACGATTATTATACAAATTTATACAAAAATTAGCAGGTTTAACATCTCTATGAATCCAACCAAAATTGTGTAAAGATTCCAATGAGTATATCATATTTTTCATTACCCATAACGTTGTTAATAGTGAAAACTTTGCACCCGGTACAGCCTTCTTCAATTCCGAAAAGTTAGGGCCATACATTGGCATAACTAAAAAGTTGAAATTTTTAATTTCAAAATAATCTACCAATTTTAATATTGAATGTTTTTTTCCTGTACTCGAATTTTTGGAGGCAGCGCGATTAATTCTAGCCAAAGTATCAGCTTCATATTTTAATAATTGTATTCTTAAATCTTTTCTTTCTATTTTTATTGCAACCAACTCTCCTGTCAATTTATCACTTGCACAATATACTTGACCAAAACCACCAGTGGATATTAATTCATGTATCTGGTACTTGTAATAAATTACTTGATTAGGCTGCAACCAGGCCTTTCCTGATATGTAAGATGATGTTGCCATTAAGAATATTTATACATTAATCAATATAGAATAAGTTTTTTTTTTATTTCATAATAATTTTATATTTAAATATAATTAAATAATTTTGAATTTTAACGCGAAAATTTAAATAAGTATAATAAATAAAGGTCTAAATGATAAAGAGAATATCTTTTAAAGATGATTCATTATTTTATGTTATTTTTTTCCCTACTATTTAATGTATTATCTTATAATTGTGCTAAAAATAATTGTGGTAACAGAAAAGATTTGAAAGTTTTAAGACAAAAAGGTGCTTTTCCTTCCACATGTAAGCAAAATTATAAGGGAAATAACAAAAAAAGTTTACCGAATATAACTAAACGTAGTAATAATGGAATTACGAAACAAGGTCGAAAAGGAGAAATGAAGGAAATTTCAGGAAAAAAAGTTTGTGGAGAGGATATTGTTAATGAAAGAACTAAAATTGAAGTACCAACTCATCAAGAGGTAACATGTATTGATCCAAGTATTTGTAGCACTCAAAAGAATGTTTCACCAAATAGAGAAAATGTTGTTATTTGTGCTAAAAGTCCAAATATTAAGAATATTGAGAAACAGACTGTTCCGGTTAGTACAACTCCAAAACAGACAAAATCGGTGTTAAATGATAAAGTGGTAAATTTGAATAAACAAAGTAGTACAAAGCAATTGGCAAATAAAATAATAAAAATTGAAGAGAAAGCTTCTCTTTTGAAGAACAATATTGATATTAGTGAAGATAAATCAAAAGATAAAAAATTACTAGGAGACTCTAAAAATGATCAACCTAAAAGAAGACAAAAAACATATCCAACATTAGAAGATGTTTTAAGTAGTGAAAGGATGCCTGATAATGATAATTGTGAAGGTAAAAATAAAAGGAATGTTGATACTGACAATTGTGATGGTAAGAGTAAAGTGAGTGAAGAAAATGATAACCGAACAAAAACAAAAATTAGTGATAAAAGTGAAAAAACTAAAAGTTCAATAAAGACTCAATGTAATATTAGTAGTACAAAGAAGGAATTAACCGTAAGTCCAAAAGGGACAAAAGATGATGAAAAGAGTAGTGTAAAAGTTAATGAAGATACAGATGTGACGCAGGAAATAGAAATTAAAAATATTTCTGAGAGTAAAAGAAACCTTCAAAGAACAGAAACTACTGGAGAAGCCAATTAAAAAAAAAAATTTAATATTATGTAATATTTAAAATACAAATTGTAACAACTCGTAATTTATAATCCCAATTTAAATAAACCATTACAACGTCTAATCTTTGTATTTAATATAAATTTAAAGTAAACGTTTTTTTTTATTAATTGATTAATCATCTTTCTCTTAGTGATGCATTGTTAATTCTTTGTATGTGAAAACATACGAAATAGTATATAATATAAAATATTATTATCAAAATGTAATTTTTAAGATTTTTTGACATTCACTCTTAAAAAAATCGTTTTAATTTATAAAATGTAAACATTTTGATGAAATATAGTTGAATAATATTATTATTTTCATTATAAAATTTACATCCTATTGTTTTGTTGGGTTATATTTTATTAGAATATATAAATTTTTACAATTAAATGCATCAAATTAATATAAATGTATTTAACACGCTAACAATTATCAACATTAAAGAGAGTGTGTTAAAATTATAAGAAATAAAATATATATTTTATATAATAAAATTAGAAATTAGATAAATACATTCTGTAGTAGGAGAATATATTATAAATTTTTTTTTATACTTTTCTACATTCTAGGACATCTAATTATATTTTTATCTAAAAGCACATGCTCAGTTATTTAAATGAGCATATTAGATTTTATTACATAGTTTAACAGAACCATTATATCATAAGTTTTCTTTTCCTCCTTATACTATTTTTTGTTATACATATTTCATCATTTATACAATATATGATATATCGCATCATATATAAATACATATTTTAATTCCTAGTTATTATATGTTTGGAGAATAATATTTTGATTTATTAATTTTCTCAAGTTGTTTTGTATTGCAAAATGTATCATTAAAAGTTATGTATTGAATAATTTTGATTTATTTTATATTATTTTTTTTTTTTGTTATAAACTTTGTTTTACATGAAAATATTAAAAAAATAAATTTAAGGGTAGTTTATTTAACAGATGTCTAAAGGTACTAATTAGATAGCTACCTATCGCGTGTTGTTGATATTGCATCTTAAAAATGTAATAAATTATTTTTTTCCATGAAATAATGAGTATTTTAATAGGAGATACATATATATTTAGAAAGATTTTACTATCTTAAGAATAAAAGATATATATATTTTTTTTATCTAAATATTGTTTGTTTAATGTATTTGTTTTACTTTTTTCATTTTTATAAAATTAAAAGGATTTTTTAAATATCTTGTTGTTCCAATTTATAGATTTTATTTACTATGACATCATCACAAGAAAAGGATGTGAATTCTATTTTGAAGAATAATGATTATTTTCTTAATTCTCTACCTACAACAATTGATGGTAGAACAAAAGTTAAAACTCCTCTTGTGAATTACATTGATTATTGTAAGGAAAAATATTTTAATAACATACTAACGTTTTATTTTTAGCATCTTGTCCATACAACATGAAACTTTTGCAATTGAGAAAATCTTCTCATAAACATTCTAATCAATTATGGAGTTTTTTACTCTTCTTATTAAGTAACAAAAAAGATTATGGGAAATTAATTTATTGGTGTGGACCATGTGGATTATTTAGAATATCAAATATTGAACAATTTTTAAGTTTGTGGGAATTATTGAATAAAAGTAAAGATCAAAATAAAGTTGATATAATAAGATGTATGGAGAGATATAGTAGAAAATATAAATTTATAAAAATAATTGGTAAACATAGAAGAGGTGATTATTTTTATAAATTTGATTTGAAACATCTTAATGAATATTTGAATAAAAAAAGACATAAGAATGATGAATTTGGTGATAATTTTGATGACGTTGATGTAGTTAAAAATAATATAAACAATATTATATTATCATATGAGAAGAAAATTGTTTTATATATGAAAAACGAGTTATCTTTGGATGATTTAGAGAATCACAAAAATTTTATGGTAATGGAATCAAAAAATATTATTTTTAACTTTATAAATAAAAATGAAGGAAATGAGGCAAATATAAACTTGGGGTTATCAATGTTATACAGCATCAATACCTTATCTCAAATTATTAATTATTACAAAGAAAATAAATGTCTTAACAAATAATGGCACTTTTATTAAACAAAATAAAAAAATTTTAAAAAACATCAATATCAATTTTTATTAATATAAGGCACATTTTTCAAATGTACTAACTCTATACATTAATATTGATGATAAAGTAAATAAATAATAAAAATTCTTTGTTAAAAATAATTATATTCCTCGTGGCTCTATTTATGAAACCCGATTAATATTTTATATGATAATCGTGATAAAAATCTATTTTTTCATTTAACTGAATATATATATATGTATGTATTGGTTTGAACTGATGCTATTTGATACTATTATTTTGGTAAGTATTGTTTTAAAAATATTATGTGTAAGTTGAATTGTTAATATAGAAATAAACAAGACTTTGGTTGAAAAAAAATTGAATCTGTTATCAGATAGCATAAAAGTTACGCTTTTGTTATGCCGTGATAGAAAGTTAGTTGAATATTAATATCTATAAAGCATTTGTTTTTATATAAAAAAAAAAGATGTAAACATTTAAACTTACCTTTATATATAATTAAGACAATTGTGTTAAAAAATTCTGTTAAAATACATAAACTAAATTAGGATAAAATGTTCCTTGAAATATTGTTAATTGCATAAACTTCTAAATACAAAGGTTGATGTATAAATTAGCAGTTATCAAAAGAAATAACAAACCACAAATAAATAGAATTACAATTATATTGAAAATTTTTTGGTTAAAATTTAGGTTTGTTTACCGGCAGGACCAGCTCCATGATGGTGGTGAGATGGATGATAGTATGGATGAGTTTCAGCACGGACAGAAGACGATGATGTGCCTACAGCTGATGTAGTAGATGGAATGTTATTCAAAGTGTTACTACGGCGCTGAGCTGATGGCAAAAGAGCGCCTATAAGGTTAGAATGTTATTAGTTTTAATAAAAAAAAGACAAGTAAAAATATTTTGGTTATTTGATTACTTAGTTAAATAATAATAATTATGACAGCGTCAAAAAAATAGCACGTTATTATATAAAAACAACAAAAGCTGAAATAATTATTCCAATTTTTACTTTAAATTCTTATTTTAATTATTCAACTTTCAAATTCCATTATCTAAAAAAAATTTTAAATTACACGTACCTGGTAAATCATATTGTTGATAATCTCCTAAAATTCCTTGACCACTTTGAGCCATTAACATTGCTGCATAATGTTGATGTTGTTGCATTGCTGCTGCATTTGCTGCAGCTGCACCACCAAATGCATCATATCCTAATTGATTTAATAATAATTGTTGATATTCAGCAGCTACTTGAGGATTTGTTGTTAATATTTGTTGACCGCTCAACATTCCACCGGTATTATTTACTTGAGAATTTTGATTTATTAAACTAATCGCTGCAGCTTGTTGTGCTGCTTGAATATGAGCTTGAGCTGCTAATGCTGCTGCAGTATTAGGTGTTCCTCTTGATGCTGCAGCATTTTGTTGCATTATTATTGGTGTACCTACAAGTGATGGGGAACGAATTTGTGGTGCCATAGTTCCTAAATTTGGTGTTAATACTCTTGATCCACTAATTGACTTTGCAGCAGCTGCTGAAAATGTATTAGCTGTAATAGCTTGATTTGTTAATGAATTTATTGGAACACCATTAGCACCAGTGCGATATGTACCATTTATAATGGCAAGTTCCATTAATTGTTTCTTCTTCAATTCATCTTCACCTTCAGGTGCGGGAACTAATAATTTTCTTACCTCCTCAATAGCTCTTTGTATTTTAACATCACATCTATTTTTAGTATCTTCACATTGTATAAGAACATGTAATTCTTCTGATAAATGTTCCCAATTTGGTTTTCCTCTATTCATATCCTCCTTCTTTTTATCTCTCATAGAACCTTTTCCACGAACCATAATTTTACAACCAGTTTCTTGTTCTAATTGTTTTGCTGTCATTCCTCTTGGACCAAGAATTCTACCAACAAAATTATATTCAGGGTATGCTTTAACAGGGACAAAAACTTTCTCCGTTACAGTTATAACCTCACCAACAGGTGAAGGCAAAACAACTTGTTCTTTAGTAAATTCAAATTGAAATAAGGCAAACCTAACTCTATTTATTTCTTCATCTAAAAGTCTTTCAATGTGGATAAATATACCTGGAAATGCTAACAATTGTTTCCTATCTTTAACCAATTCAGCTAAATATTCTACCGTATAATTTTGTTGTATCGGTTGAGGTGGTACATTATTTCCAACCACAGAACCTACATTACTACTTGAGATTTCTCCTTCTGTTGTAACGATATTTTTGTGATCTTCATTAATTTTATTATTAATTATCTCCTCATTATTGTTTGCCTCTGATGTATCTAATTTATTATTTGTATCACTAACATTTGACTCAGATGATTCATTCATATCTTTTTCAGAGATATTTGCTAGAAAAAAAAANAAAAAAAAAGAGATAAAATATATATTTTAATAAAAGTGATATATATTTATAAAAATATATTGTGACTTTTATGTATAATAGGACATATATATATGTACAAGTTATAAAATTTAAAAACGAAAATTGCATTTTCTCATATACATATAAAGAAGAATATCATTTGAAGCGTAATTAATATCCATTTAACGTAAAATTTAAAATATTGCTAAAAGTATATTCTTTCCTTTTATAATAATAAAGATATATATTATTTTGTTCATCTCTCCTATATATGGAACAACAAAAAATATAAAAGAATTTAAATGATATCGTTATAATATTAAAATAAAAGTTAATTATTGATATGATCATAAAGTTAGTCGATTTCATTAATTAATATATATAAACATTAAAGTAATTATTAGTTATAAAACTTTTTACCTAACTTTATTACTTTAAAGTAATTATAGTAGTTGATTAAAAGAATAGGAGAAGTGACATTAATGAATAACTTTTTTGGTAGATCAATTTATCATTCAAGAGTATGTTCTGTCCTTGATTGATAAAAACTTAGGTTTTGTATGTATAAAATATAAACTTACAGGTATATGGAGTTGAAAAATTATCACAAAATACAGGTGATACTGAATATGTTGATGAAGATGAGTATGTATTACTGTTAGCTATTGAATTTGGTGATGATGAATTGGAAGTTTCCTGATTGTGTGTAGAAGTTGATGATATAAATTTTGTATTATTATTATTTTCCAATATAATAGGAAGTGAAGATGGAGAACACATCTGAAAGGAGAGACAAAAAAATTTAGATATATCAGAAAACAAGTTGTTTAATTTGTAAATAATTATTGTAAATAAAGTTTATTATAATTATTAAAACAACTTTATAAAGTTAAATAGTAAATGAAGATATAAATGATCAAATAAATTTCCTAAATTCCTCACATTACTTATTGTATAAATTGGTAAAAACTTTAACATAAATATGTTCTCATCTTTTATATCTATGAGGATCAACGAAAGTATAACTTCAATAAAGTCATTTTTTGATTCATCTTTTACCATTCCTATATTTACATAAGCTATTGAAAGAGAAGCTTAAAAATGTTTGGATAAGTACTTGATTCTTATGGTTAAACTCATCTTTCCTCTATTTAGTGAGGTGAATAGGAAAAGACATTAGTTAATAAAAAGAGTTCATTAGAGCATATAAGTATAAGGTTAAGAAGTTTTAAAACAAAAATATTTATAATCAGTTTAGGTCAAGACATAATCTTTTTTCGGTAAAAGAGATATGGTAAATTATAATTAATCTTTAAAATGTTTAATTAGATAAAATAATTTTTAATGTAAAAGATATTTTGTTCAAGAGTAACAAATTATTCCTATTATTTAAGACGTTATATTATTAAGCAACTTTTATTTTAAACAAATCTTCACTTTGTTTAAATGATTCTAGATATGAATAGAAATAATTGTAACGTGTAGGATATAAATGATAAATTTAGTTTACTATTCCTAACACCTGACATTTTATAGTTTGTTTCCTTGCCAATATTTTGCTTAAAATATAAAAGCGTACTAAATAATAAGTGCATATGAAAATATTATAATAAAAAGTGCCTATTTAAGAAATGTTATTAATTATATGTTTATAGTTTGATCATTCTTTTCAAAAAAAGACACAACCAAGAGAATAATGCCTTCAATATTATATATGTTGGCATTCTAATATTAAATTCAATTGAATAAAAAAAAAATAATAAATAATTTTGTCTAAATCAATGGAAACCATATAATATTTTAATAGATGTATTTTTCCATATAATAATATTGAACACAAATTTCTTAATTGATTATTACAATATATTTTTCTATTTTTAAACATTTTTCTTCATTTTATCTTTTAAATAAAAGAAAAGCAAATGTATTTGTTATAATGTCAACAGAAGTAGCATTATAGGTTAATGGATAAAAAGATGGCATAATATGATAAAGGGCAAAGAAGTGTAGTTTTTATTGAAAGATTTGAAGAATAAAATGTAATCTGATACAAATTGTTTTGTATGTTCCTTATATATATTTTTAAAAATCAAGATAAAATGATGAAATATTGTATGTTTTGAAATATTAGATTAAAAAAAAATAGCAAAGTATGTAAATATATAACCTGAAAAGATATATCATACTCTTTTTAAAGTAATAATACATATCTAGAGTAGTAAAAGTTGTATAAAAATATTTTTTTATGGTAAAATGTAATTCATAATCAGTTTAAATATTTTAATAATGTTACAAATATAAAAATCAGAGAGATATGTTCATTGAAGGTATTTGATCTATCTAAAGGAGAGCAAGAATTATTACTACTTCTGTTATATATCTTAAAACTTGTCTCTAGTGTTAATAGTTCTCTACTACATCCAATCTTTCATTAACTCATTTATTAATAGTGATATGTGCATATATAAGTTATAAATATTGGAGAACAGAGTAAAGAAATCAATTCTAGAAAAGAATTGTTAAAATTATCGTGATACAGGTTAGTAATAAATACAAATATATCAATTGTTTTCTTTTAAAGTTAATAAAAATTATTTATATTAAGAGATCGAAAATTCATCAATATATATATATATATATATGTATGTATGATAGGGAACAGAAAGCAACGAACAATTGAATGAAGGTGCAAAGAGGTAATTTATATAAATACTTATAATATAATTGTTAAATCACTCAAAAACTCATTAATAATCTCCGTATACATTAACATTATAAAATTATTATTTTTACAATATTAAATTTGTATACATATACTTTTTGAATCAAAATATACATCATCATCCTTTTATTCTTCATAATGTTAAACAGTTAACAAATTGTTAATTCTTTTTATTACAAGAATAATAAAAACTCATTGGTCTTTTTTGTAAATAAATATAAAATTTTTATTATTTCTATAATACAAAAATAGTATACACCAATTTTTCATTATAAATACAAAAAAAAAAGATATAATTTGAAATGGAGTTTGATATTAATAAGGGAACCGATTACATCTAAACCGTAGGAGAAAAATAAATTGTTCCAATAAATTGCTAGTTTAATAAAATATAAAATTGTTCGAATTAAAATAATAAAAAAAACATTTAAGTATGTTTTGCTTAAAATACAAGTTTTCTTTAAAGCTGATTATATAATTTAAGATTAAAAAAAAATCAATGGTTTGAATAAACAAAATAAATTAAAAATATGACATCTTATTATATGTTACTTTGGAATAGTATTGTTAAAATATTAAAATTTATATTAAAAATATAAAAATTTGTCAACAAATAAAATTAAAATTCTTTATAATATTTACTTACATTATATACTCTAACAAATATAGATAAAAAAAATTTAGTAGTAGCATTACAAAAATTTTTTAATTTAATTACACTAAGTAATTGTAATTCTTTATTATAATTAATACATATAATCTTGTTTTATAAGTGTTTAAAATAATTAAGTTATATACGTATAATCTTTATTTGGTAAAATAATTTTATGCTAAAAAATTATTAATGAGACAGGATATTTGGTAAAAAACAAAACAAAAATTTGTATATACTAAATATATATTATTTAAAAACTGGTACAATTTAATTATAATGCTAAATAGGCTAATATTAACAATATGGTCTTTTATATAATTTGCAATCTAAAAGTTGCCTTCATACTAGAGAAAAGACAAAAAAAACCTCCCACTGTTTATAAACACTTTTGGAGTTAAGATTTTAACCTAAGATTACCAGGAAAGTTTTAATAATTGATAATAAAATATATATACCTTAAATATTTTAATAACAATACCAAATTTTTGTTATTATTAATTATGTTTACTATCAAAAAATATATCTAAATATAATAAGAATTAACTTAAAAATTTTTTCAAAATAAATATATATAGATTGTTCCAAAATTTTCTTTTGGCTTTTTAATTTACCATTAACTCTTTTTAAGATAACATTTTTTTCAAAAAAAAAAAAATTATGATTCTCCTTCATCAACAAGGTGTATAGGAGGTGAATATATTTAACATCAGAATAGAATAATTTAACTTTATTTATTCTTTCTTAATAATTTATAATACAAAACTACCATTTTTGTTTTCTCTTTAAAAGGTATATTTTCTAATAACCTCAATTTATAAAATATGCTCCATCCTTCTATATATATATATATGTTTATTAATATGTATGCTATAAATATAACTTTCGGAAACAGGAACAAATAAAAAGATCATTGTTTCTTCTACTAATATAGTTTTACAAGATGTGATGATATAAATGCTAACAATATAATAGAATGAAGAATGAAAATTTCATTGATAAGAAGACTACATATGATAACCATCCTTTATTTTTGTTTTAAAAATATCCATAAGTGATCTTATTTCATGAGTTTGTGATATATGATAATGTTAGAATAAATTGTTTCTTTAAGTTATATTATATACATATTCTTATACACATTTCAAAATAACGCCGAAATTAGAGATGAATTTTATATATATATTTCAATGATATAACTTATGTATAAGAGTGAAATTTAGTAAGCATTTATCTTTATTAATGCCAAAAATGTTACATCAACAAATAATAAAAAAAGGAAATAGTAAAACACATCAGGAAATTTGGAAGAAGATTTATGTCCATATAATATATAAGGTAGTTATTGAAGATGTAAAAAGATATAAAACTACTTTATTTTTAGGATATAATTAATCATATGGGAACATTTTGTTTTTTTTTTAATCTAAAAATTGTCTGATATTCTTATCTATAAATTATACATTGGTTGATATTATAAAAGGCTATGAAATGATTAATAATTTTGTTCAACAAAATAATTATATATATTTATACGTGAATAATTCATAGTACTGTTTTGTATATTTGGGATGTAAATAAAAGATACAAGTGTAGTAATAAAAGTATAACAACTTTAAAATGGTATTAAAAATATTTTAAACCAAAATATTTGATAAATAATATGGTTTTGTGTAATCAACAGAAAAATATATATATATTGTGCTTACTTTGTGACATTAAATCTTCTTTAACAGATATATATATACAAGATAAATTAATTTTAATTAATCTTTATAGTTAGTGTTGTTTGAGAGGAGAAGAAATAATATAATATAAAATTGAATAAATAAAATTATAAGTTTTATATAAATTTTTGGAAGGAATGTAATAATAATTCTCAATGGAATATTTATTTATCAAATAGAGAAATCATTTGTTGGCATATATATATAAATATACATAATGTAATTTTAAATCTTTTAATAATAATCATAATTATTTTATGTACACAAGTAGTTTAATATAAATTTCTTAATAAACATGCCTGAACCCAATTTTCTCAATTTTAAATACAATTATATTTTGAAATAACATAAAGAAAAAGAAGTAAACAAAGTGCAACCATATTCTAAGGCAATATTTTATATATAAAAAAATTTTTTTATTAATTTTCTTTATAAATTTTTGAAACAATTTAGTTTTGATATTGTAAAAAGAGGAATGGTTTTGAGAAAAGGGATAAAAATAAAAGTAGGAAATACATAGAAATTAAAAAAGACGAAATTTGGTTGTAAAGAATTTTTAAAAGAATGAATATTTATTAAGAAAATTATAAAATGCCAGTAATAGATGGTACATGTATGTACAATTTTTGGAGAAGAACATGAAGATGAATAATGTGGTACTTAATTAGATTATATGGGAATACTAGAAAGGAGAAGGTTAATTTTAAAAGCATCTCGGGGTTTTTTTTATATTTAACTTTCTGTCAAATATAAAAATTTTAATTATTAAAAAAGATATCTTTTAATGTATCCCTGAGAATATCTTTTGTTTTTGCCACAACATTAATGTTTGAGCTACTTTATAATTTGAAGGATAGGAAAAATATACAGTTGAATTAGTTTGGGACTTATTAGTACAAAGAAGAATATATTAATACTTTTAAAAGGATGTAATGTGGTAAATTTAGAAGATTTAGATTAATGATATAAAGTTTAATTCAAGAAAATCTTTCTCTTTTTCCCATTTAACTGTCAATTGTCTCACACGGCTATTTATCATTTTTAATGAATATTTTAATGAAATTTTATTTATTTTTCATACTCTACAACAATTTAGCCTCTTTTTTTCTTTTCTTATTTTACATAAATTTATTTTTTAATCAAGAACGTTTTTAATAACAAAATGGATATATATATATATATTTATGGTAAAAATTTATTATATATTTTAAAATCTTATTAGTTTGTTTGTTAATTTAATAAAAGACAATTTTTTCATAAATTATTAAATTTAAATAAATAAATATTATTAATAAATTTTGTTGTTAAATTATAATTTGATTAATTAACGGCATTCTGGAAGGCAGGAAGAAGCACAAAGTTGTCTAACTCTTGGCTTATCACATAAGTCATGGATTTTCCACCATTTACAATAACTTCCATAATCTTTACAATGACTTGGTTTTTTTAATAACTCTGGGCGAAATGTTGTTGATTGTTTTGGTTTTTTAGAATTCTTTTTTGAAATTTTTGTACTTTGTGTTGTTGTAGTAGTAGATGTTGTCGTTGGTTCTTCAGTAGTCGTTGTTGTTTCCTGTAAAATTATATCCGTAACCTTTGAAGATGTTTCGGTATCAATATTGGAGTTGGGTTTTTCAGAAGTTGGAACAAGAAAAGTTGTCTCAGCAGAAACTGATTCTTCATCAACAATCTTAACAGTTGTAGGTAAGTTTACAGTAACATTATTTTCATCAATTTTTGGAAAATTTTTTATTACTACTGATGAATTATTTACATCCTTACTTTCTACTTCTTTGGAATGTATTTTATTTTTTATAATTTTTTTTGATTCCTCTTCAATATTATTTGGTGTTATTTCTTCTAATTTTTGTGATGTTGTTTCAACATTAATTAATTCAGGTTTCATTGTGGTAGTGACTTCAACAGTTGTAATTTCTTCTAACTTTTGTGTTGTCGTTTCAATGTTTTTAGCTTCTTCTGTTGTTAAAATTGTTTTTACACTTTCAACTTCTTTATCTACAATTGGTACCTGTGTTGTCGATTCTTTAATAATTTTTTCAACTATTTGAGTTGTTAATTTACTCAAATCAGTTGTAATTTTTTCATCAACTTTCTCAAATTTTATTGACTCTGTTGTAGTTTCAATAGAATTTTCAATAGATGATGAAGAACTTTCTGAAACAGAGGCTCCTTCTGTTGATGTACTTTCAGAACTTGAGCTTTTTTCTATACTTGGTTGTTCTGTTGTAGTTGACAAATTTAATTCTGTCGTTGTTATTTCTTTTGTTGTTGTTGGTTCTTGAGTTGTAGTTGTGGTAATTTCTTCTGTGGTAGTAGTTGGTTCATAGGTTGTAGTTGTTGTTACTTCTTCTGTGGTAGTTGTAATAACTTCTTCTACTGTAGTAGTTGGTTCCTCAGTTGTAGTTGTTGTAACTTCTTCTTTAGTAGTAGTTGGTTCTTCAGTTGTAGGAATTATTCTTGTAGTCTTTTTAGGTTTTTTGGTTGTTTTTAAAATTGGTTTTACATTACATGCAGGATCTTTTGGTCTTCCAAATTGTCCAATTAATTCATCACTTATAACCTTAATAGCTTCAAATGTTTCCTCACCAGTTTCTATAATTTCACTTTCTGGTAATAAAAATCCATTTGCCATCATTGAATTTTTTGGTCTTAATTCAACTAAATATGAATATGGAATTTTCAATACACCTTTGGCAAAGTCATGAGAGCCACCAGCAGCTTCATACATTAAATCAGCTCCAGTTCCAACAGCATATTTTGTTCCATGCATCTTATTGATAGCTTTTGTTGCTTTAAGAGCTAATGGTCTCATATTTGTTGCATAATCTTGTGGGTATGATCTTCTTCTATGAGCATAAGGGATTAACCATAATTGTGAATATGAATGAAGTGATATGAAAGATTTCATTGAATTTTTTTCAAGAAATTCTTTGACTGCACGTGATTCAGGTTCAGAAAAGGCAGAAGATCCATGGAAAGTTTCATGACAAAGATCAGACGATGAACCAGCAGATGCCCAAAACCAGTCAAAATTTCTATTGAGATCAACACCAGCACAACATATTGTATGGAAATAATTCTTCTTACATTGAGCAGGTCTACGATTCTTTCTCCACATACGATTCTATATTTTTAATATTTAATTTATTAAAAAATAAATAACTTACAGAAGTGTGTGAATAAACGTAACCATCAGGATTCATAATTGGTAAAATATAAAAATCAATATCATCTAAATAATTTTTAATAAGAGCATCATCATTATATCCTTTTATAAGTTTATCAATAAATATTAATGCTGTAGCTGGAGCAATCCATTCTCTAGCGTGTATTCCAGCATCAATCCAAAAACCTAACTTTTTACAACCATATGGTCTTTTAGCACCAATTTTTACTACAGTTAAACTTCTATTTTCATGACTTTTACCAATCTCTATTAAATTAACTAATTCTGGATAATCTAATTCTAACTTTCTAAGATATTCTTCAATTTGTTCAAAAGTATTATATTTATCATGTCTTAAATATCCATTATCTTTCAAATATTCTAAATCAGAAGAGGTATTTACATTTCTTTCTCCAATAATAGCTTCTTGAAGATCATTAATAGCAACAGAATAATCAAGTTGTTTGGAATCTAAATCTCTTGCAAATATTTTAGCATCCTCAGGATTAACAGAAACATCAACTAAACCACCGATATGTGTTGGGGGCTGCCAAAAATCTAACTCATAAGGAGAATCATGAGTAAATAAATCTTTTAAATATTCCAAATTTTCTTGATTACGTGGATTAATACGATATAATTTGTAGCTAAATAATAATATATAAAATATAAAAAAANAAAAAAAGAATTTCTTACTCTTTAAAATGTTTTGGAGCAGTGTCATCTTGGAACCGTTTATTAATGTATGGTCTTAATGCATCTAATGATGATAAGGATATAAATATAATAAATATATATAAATATTTAGAAAATGTTAGTGCTTTTGAAAAAGCCGTCATATTACACAATTAAAAAGAAATAACTGATATTTATGTTGTAATCAGTTTCATTTATATATGTGAACGGTTACAAGAAAGCTTTGCTTTAAAAAAGAAGAACGTCCTCCTCTGGCCCACAAAACTTCTTTTATCACAATCCGATTCGCACCCTCTTCACACTGAGGTTGTGGTACTTAGTAAGTATTGAGTCACTTGTACTGAGATGGTATGTAAAAGTGTGATTCAAAACACCCTGAACAAACTTTATTTTAACGTATTTATAAGATATTAAAGGGTTAAATGGTTTATTGAATTATTTAATAAGTATGCTGATATACAATTGTTAACATAAAACTTACATTTGTATTTAAGTCTCAGGACTAAGCTAACAGAAGCTTATTGTTGTACAATTATTGTAAATGAAAATTACATTCTTAAAAAGAAATAACTTTACGCAACAAGTTTTTACATATTTTATTAATAACACATTTTCGATGATCTATGTAAGTAGCTAATAGCTATTGAGATATTATACGGTATACGAAAAATGTCATTTAATCTCAAACATATTCTGCCAACTTATGCCTTCTTCACAAAATCGTGTCGTTAATTTTTTTATTCATCTTAACAACAGGTTTACAATAGTATATTGATGGGACACTCATCACATGATAGTATGACTAGTGGTCGCTGGCCTAAAATTTATTAGAAAAATTTAATTATTCCTTAAACAACTCCCTGGCAAAAAAAGGTACTTGAAATGATCCAAATAAAGTGGAAAAGATCAACATCATTAAAATATCATTCTTCTATGCTTAAGATTCTTTTTTTTATGACATACATTAATTAAGTAACATTATTATATAATTTAAAAAAATATTTTCTTCTATATTTCAATTATAAATGGTAAAATCAACTTATGTTACTTTTAATACTTCAATTGATATTTTATATTGCGTGTAAATATTTTACATAATAATATAAATCAAGTGGACATTTATAAAATCAAAGAAATATAGTTGTATATATTTAATTGTAAGTTTTAAACGTGAGCAAATAAAAGTACACAATTGTAAGATGATTTCAAAAAAAAAAAAAACTTTGTCTTTCTTTGGTAATCAAATAACAAATAAAAATATTATATTATATTAAAATTAGTTCCTTGTTATATTTACATTCTTTATTTTTCAATCATTCGGTCAATTTTTCTTCAAGTTGAAAAAATTAAAAATATTACCAAAAATCAAAGTACTTTCAGTTGTATAGAGTATATCTTGTCATCATCTAATATAGCCAACATATGTGTAACACTATCATAGGATACAGATTTGATATTTCCATAAGAATTCCAGTGCCCTACAACATTAAATTTATCCTTTCTTAATACATATTTTCCGTGAATTAAATCATATATTGGTAGTATTCTACATTGAATTCCAGCACACTCAATTCCATAAAATATTCCACATGAAATAAAACTACTAGAAATTTTTCTATCAAATTTATTTAATTTTATTCTTCTTATTTCTTCCAAATTATTCTTATCAATTCTACTTATTGTTAAATGATTATTTTGATCTTTATTGTAAACTAGCCAAGCATATCCGCTATCAACGTGAATTGCTGAGGTCCCATTAACTTGAGAATATATATTTATATTATCCTTAATAATTGGAAACTTTTTAATACTTCCAGAAGTTAAAGATTTTAAATTAAATTTTGTTAAGTAAGTTCCATCATCTGTTATGTAAAAAAAATCATCTGTTGTTGGAGAAATTGCATGATTATTTCCTATGAAAGGTGTAGATAAAGTATAAATTTCTTTTGGATTATTAAAATCAACAATCCCTTTGTGATGCTCAATTTCAAATACCGTGTAACCGGTATTAAATTCTGTTACATACCATGAATTACCTTTCTTAACAATTCCACTTTGATAATATCTTTTATCTCCATGTAAAGTTTTTAATCCTATTCCAACAATTCTTGAACATGTTCTTATTTTTTTAAATTTTTCAATATCTTTTATCATTTCTTTTGTTCTAACTTTACTTTTTTCCTCATTAACTGTCAAGTCTGTACTCATATATTGTGGTCCTTGTTTTCCTTTATCTAATGTCATCACGACAATATTCTCCAAGTTCTTTTCTCCAATATCATTATTTGAATTAAATAGTTTTCTTTCACCACACAATTGATCAATCATGTCCTCCTATAATGTATATCATATTATATTTTTTGTTATCATTTATAATATTTGAAAAAGTTCTAGTTTTATCTTTTAAATTATATAATAAATCTTATCATATTTCAATTATTACTTAAAACTTTCATTAAATCATATTTTCTATTGTTAATATTTACATGATTTTTAAATATATTAAAGTGGAAATATATATAAAATACGTTAAATTGATAATGAGTCTATTACTTACATCTCAATTTCATATTTACAAGGAAAAAGTAAATGACTGTTGTATATAAAATATCAATTTTAAACCTTTTGACCCCGTTACTTGATTAAATAATCATATATTACTTTTTAAAACTTACCGTTATAGCTGTATAGAGTGGGGCAAAAAAAGATTTTATTGGTGAGCGTTTATTTATAAATTCTTTTGAACCTTCAGTGTTAATCTTCAATCCGATATCTCGTCTTTTTCTAACTGTCATCTCTTCAAATACCGACAATGAAGAATCTTTTATTAATTTAATATCTTCCTAAAAGCGTAAAATTTTATTGTGAGAAAAGTTATGCTAAAGTATTAAATACTAGTTTCATTGAGAAGTAATTACTTAAGTCAACTTACATTTAATTTATATAGCTCGTGTCTCTGATACCATATTGTTATGATTGAACATGTTAGTAAAAGAATGTTTGAAGTGATTAAAATTAATGTTAGAAAAGAATATTTTATCTTCGATTTGGAGTTAGGTACCAGTGTTGATTTCATGATATAAGGATAAGCTGAAAAGATAATATTAATTTTTAGAAGAAATATTTAAATACTTTAAACATATAAATAAAAATAATACTGGTGAGTGCCATGTACTTCTAAATAAATATATTTGATTAAACTGTAATCATAATAAACAATCATTCTCTAAATAAAGGGCATAATTAATAAACTTTTAAATACATATAAGCTTGTGATATTATCTAAAAAGAGGAAATCAATTCATGACTATTATACTTTCTAGAAATAAAAATTTTTAAACGACTCCTTATAAAGATACTTCTTAAACAATAACTACAATTTCTCTTAAAGCTTAATGAGATTTATCATAAAATAATACTCTTCCTATCACACATTATTGAAACTAATACATTGTATACATAAGATTTTCAAGGAACATTAAACAGAAGTTGGATTTAATTTTAAGATATATAATCATCCTAATTTGAGAAGTACTATCATAGGATAGTTTTGAAAATTATAACAAACAAAATATCAGATTGTTCAAGTGTAATTTAATAAAGGATATTAAAATAGGAAGCTCATGAAGATAAATAAGAGAGGACGTTTACTTTTATTAATTAACGTTTTAACTAATAAAGAGTCTTTTGATAATTTTAATAATAAGCTTAAAAAGACACCCTATGATTGATGTTATGACACATCCTTTTTCGGCATTATTTTTAATTTAAAATGATTGAAACCTTTCATTCCTTAATGGATAAAAGAATCTTTATATACATATGTCGTTTTTAACAAATAATATTATCATTTAGAAAATAAGCAAAAGCTAATAAAAGGTCACTTGGCACACCTATTTTTAACGGTTGAAATAAATATATTATATCTCTATAAAAAATAATGTGCCACATTAAATCATTTTTTATTACACAACTACAGAAGAATAATTTAAAAATAATTAAACCCTGCTTTTATATGTTTTCATTAATTAAATTAATAGGAATATCTCAAAATACTTTTCCTCTTAGTCAATAAAGATGCTATTAACAAATTAACCACCTTGAATATAAATTGGATAATCAGTCTCAATTATATGGTTATGAGTTATAAATTGACATCTTACAACTTTTTAGATCATTAATAACGTTGTTTACCAGATGGCTTTCTTGTTCTACAATTAATTGATTAAATTTTTCATATTAAATTACATAGTACAATACAAAGTATTTATTTTACTAAAAAATTTTATTATCAATATGTAAAAATATTAAACAAATAAATTGGTTTTCAAAGTTTCTTATAACAATAATTTCAAGTGTAGTGTAAAAAATTATATTATTGTTTAATCAAGTGAATTGATTTATTATAAATCCATAAAAATTCTTAAAAAAAAATATCTTTATTTTTATTAAAATTATTATCTGTACATAAAGCATTTCATATATAAAGTAACTTTTACATATATTTCTTGAATAAATTTATGATAAAAAATAAATAAATGATTAAATTTTAAACAAAAATTAAATTTCTGGCATTGATATGATTTTTCTTATTAATTTAACCATTCCTCGAAATCATCAATACCCTCACGTTTTTTTTCCTCAACTTCTTCTTCAATGGGTTCTTTAATTTCTGGTTGTTCTAATTTTAGGTGATGTGATGCCTTATATTCTTTACCAATATGTTCAATTGTATTCTTCCATTGATCAATTTCCGATTTATCCATTGCTATACAACCTAAATAAGCAGATCCAATAACATCATCCCCAGTCCCATGTCTGAAATGTAAAAAAAATAAATATTATTTCACCAAAAAAATTTATATATTTAATTATATATCCCGATTACAAGAAATGAATAAAATATTTATAAAAAATAAATTATTTCATTGTCTTGTCAATATATTTTATATAAAAATAATGTCATGGAAATAAAATAACTTCATATCCGGAAGTTTTTATAAATATGACATTTTTTAAATATGTATCATGTAATGTTGTTATCATTTAAAAAAAAAACAAAACATGCCTTTGCATATCGATAGCACTTATTATTACTTGAGTTTTTTTCAAATCATTCAATTTTGTACTTATTAAAAACATAATGCTTTCTTGGTAAACAGCTTTACATGTATTTTTCAAAACACGACTTTGTTTGGTTTGAATTTTATTTTCTCCCTGAATGACTGTTACACGAACACAAACATCCGGTGCTCCAATAAGACCCCATTTTGGAAGATCTTCAACTTTATTGACATTAATTGTTAATGTTTTTGCTTCCTTTAAAATTTGTGTTGAAAAATATATTTTTCCTAACTTCTAAAAAAAAAATACAAATGTATTTAAAAGCAAACTAAAATATATACCTTTGTATTAAATTTAACTTTCAATTCATCAACTATTTTCACTTCTTTTTTATCATGTAGTAAAGGAAAATCTTTCAACTCAATAGTAAATTCTCCAATTTCAGCATCTTTATGAAGTTTTTGTGATGATTGATGAAGAAAAATTACTTGTACTTGTTTCGAATCTAAATCTTCTGTCGTAACATTATCAAAAAAAAATTCCTAAAAAAGATATTTAAGTAAAGGTACAACATTTATTAATTACCTGATTAAAAACTGCATCCCTTCCTCTTTTAACAACCGAATCTTGACTTTTAGCATTTTTTCCAGGTAATAAAGTAACTCGACAAAATGGTAAGATCTCTAAACTTGGTTTTAATTCACCAGCTAATCCTTCAACTTTCATAACTGTTACACGAAGCCTTTTTCTAACAGGGAAATGTTGTAATGTGCATGTAACAAGACCTAATCCTTTATTTTTATTTTCATCTTTTAAAGGTAACTTTTGTCCACTTGCTGAAAGTACAACTGCCTCAGGTTTATTTTCTTTCTCTGTATAATGTGATGGATCTAATCCTAAAATTTCTGGTTTCTTATTTTCTCCTGATAATAAAGCAGATCCCGATGACGATATACTTTCAACAACAGATACACTTCCATCATCTTCTTTATCTACACTACCACGTGATTTTATACTTGATATGGAATTTAACTAAAAAAAATATTATTTATTTTTAAATTTCAAAAATTTATTCATCATTGATAAATATCACATACGATATATATTTTTAATTAAAAATTTATTTATTTTTTTTATTTTTTCCCTAAAAAATTTCTAATTGGATTATTTAAATATTTCTTATGGTAATGATTAATATAAAATTAATACTATTTAAAGTTACTTATTGATAACAACTTCTATTTTTAGAATAACCATTAATTTTAAAACTTTGTAACAAAATGTATTTATATTTTTAAAAATACATATTTTTATAAAATACTATTAGACTAAAAAGGCCTTAATATATAAAAAATAATATATCTTAAGAAAGTGCAATAAAAAAGGCATAAAATAACCCATTATTATACATAATTTATTACACATTTTTAAAAACTATGAGGATATTTTATAATATTATCCTTATTTTTCATTCATATAATGAGTAGGAAAAAGTATTTTGAAAAATTATACTTTCTTTTTTTATGATTATAAGAAAAGATTGTCATTTATTTTTTATCTTCTTTACATTTAAAAAATTGTTATGAAATTTTGTGTTATCTTAAGAATACAAGAATGATACCAAATATATAACTTAAGTGTAATATCGGTCATTAAAATATTAATTATTTATTTATTTTATTGCATTAAAAAAGTTTATGGTCTATTAAGTTTTAAAATTCTTGTTACTTAGTAATAATTTTCTACACGAATAATCAAATTTTGGATAAAAGAAGAATTAGATATATCTTGTTTGTTTGTAGACTAATTTTTGTTAATAGAAAAATAAACAAAATTGATTTAAAATTTAAAATCGTAAAGATAAATATCCTTTTCATTTTGGGAAAGATTGAAGTTTATGAAGAAAGTGAAAAATTTTATAGGATCACTTAATTTAATTTTCTTAATCATCCTTTATTCAAAACTTTTTTTATCATCCCTCTAAATTGTTTAGAAATTTTAAATGTAGTTTTTCCTATTCAATAACATATTTTTCATCACTTTCATACTCATCAATAGTTTTTTCCTCATCACATAAAATTATATTATTGCTTCTAATAACAAAAAGGAAGAAAATAAATAGATTTAAAAATATATCATAATGCTTTAACACCTCCATAAGCAATTAATATTTTTTCTAATTAACAAAACGCAAATAATTTACGTCATATCTATCTATGCATATTTATCATTGATATATATTTTATAGTTTTGATATACGTATGATAAAAAAAATTTCAAATGTATTTATATTGAAATAGGAGTTAGTTACATATATATATATATATCATATTATTTTGAAGAAATGAGATAAGATTTTTGCGTCATGAATGCTTTGTTTATGGTAATATGATCTTCGATATCTAATATTTTTTATATATTTAAATTTATATAAATAAGAAATAGCAGGAAAAAAAATATTTAACTTTAACTGTTAAGAAAATAATATATTATAATTAAGAAAAGTGCAAGGTACTTCTTTGATTGACATATGCCTTAACAATTATGTATAATTTAAGTTAAATATTGTGGAAGGAAATGAAAAAAAAAAAGTTCATTTAAAGTTTAATTTTCCAATTGATTATTTGTATTAAAGAAATTAGATTCTTTTTTTTAATAAATATTTAATGAGATATTAATTATCCCTACGCAATATTAAATAATGTTTGGATTATGTATGTTAAAGGGTATTTTTCAAGAAATATATCTTCAAGACGTCATAAATAAAAATGTTTTAAAATATAAAATTTACCTGTTCTGTAGAATATTGACTTTCCAATGTATTTGTTGAAGTCCTGCTTGGAGATTTATCACGAACTTTGATAAGATGTTGTTGTTCAAAAAGATGTGCCATAGAACCATTCCTAAAACGAAAAGCATCCCTATCTTGAATAATAGATGAACGACGAGAAACTTCATTACTACTTGTATTTATTAAACCTGTAGTTAATGTTGACTCAGATTTAGTAATAGTTTTTGAAGATAAAATATCATTAGGCATTAAATTTTGTTGATTATTAATTTGAATAGTGTTCACGTTATCATTAGTTATAGAAAGTTGATGAGATGATTGAGTAGAGGGTTGTGTTATTGAATTACGACGAGGGTGATGACTATATTGAGCAGATGTTGGTGGAACAACGCATGATGATTTTTTTAGAGGAATTTGTTTTGTTAAACCATTTCCAAGATTTGATGACATATAGGAATTATTTATTGACATATCCATAGAAGGTGTATTATTTGATATATTCATTTGTTGTATAGAATACGAATTTAAGTTAGATGTATTTGGATAATTAGTTGTTACTAAAGCATTAATATCAAAATTAGAATTATTAGATGGTTGATTATAAGATGATGAAACAATTGGTGGTTCGGGTAAGCGCCTTCCTGAAGGTCTTCTTTCACATGGTGTAGAATAATAATTAGTTTGATAAGGTGGTGAAGGACTTTTCATAGGTGACATGCAAGGTGGAGAAGGTAATATTCTTGGTGAAGAACATCGTCTTGGTGATAATAATACATCTACACCATTTAATTCATCTGGAGCAACAGGTAATTTCCTTCTTCCTCCACCAGTTGGATGGAGTGAAGAAGATATTGATGAATTTGATGAATTTAATGATGACCTTACATCAAGATATGAACCATTATGTGAAAGGGATGGTGATTGAAAATGAGAATATCCTCTATTTGTTGGTACTCCGTTACATGGTGAATGAGGTAATCGCCGATGTTCATGTGGATGTGGTGAAAGCATTATAGAATTGGATCTATTCATACCAGGAACATCGAGAAAAAAATTATTTAATTGTGTTGAATAATCCTGTTGTCGTAGAGAAGCAGATTTCTGATCGAATACAGAAAAGCTTCTTATCCGGGATCTGTTTTTTTCGACCTGTAAAGTGTCTTCCACTAAAGAAGGAGATAATCTATAAAAAAAATAATAAAATATTATAAAAGTCTAAAAATAAATTAATACATAAATTTTTTTTTTTATTTAAAATTTTATTTAAAATAAATGGATCTAAATAAAATAATACAGAAGCTATATTCATTCTTACAAAGAAGACATAAAAATTTTTTGAAAAAATTTGTCTAGGCGGTGCTATATAAATCTTTGCTTTAAATGACTTACTCCTAATAGCTTCAAATATCAAGCCGTTTAACTACACTTTTAACTATGCCTACTTTTATTAATACTCAGTTTACTGGCTATTGAGCCTAAGTTAAAAAAGAAAAAGAAGTACATAATGAAAGGAAGAGTTTTATTTGCATGTAGATGCCTTTATTTTGATGTCATAACATCTATATAAATAATGAAAATGTGAAAACAACTTTAATAAATAGCCATATAAGATAAAAAAGAATAATAGTAAAGTCATGGGCATTTTAAGTATTTTATCATCACTACCTTAAGAATTGTTATGGAGAAATAATGACTATAAAATAATAGACATATTATTGAAAAATTTTTGTAGTATATTAATAATTTGTCTTTAAAATGTATAATATTTTTGATATGGAACTTATTAAGATATCAACATTATGTTTTCCACAAAAGTAAAAAAATATTCACAGCATATTATAAAATTTTTAATATATTATATAATAATTCACAGAGAAAAGTTTTAAATAAACTATAATATTAAAAATTTTAAGTTCTTTTGGGAGAGAATGTCTAGGAGATATACACAAACTAATTTTTATCGTAAACATTTAAAATGATAATAAAAATGTGATAATCTAAGGCTCAAATAAACTACCTTATTTAGATTCTTTGACAAAAATACTATATAATCATATTTTGATATGTTTAAATAAATATATTTTAAAATGAGGAAAACTTTTTATTTCGTCAAATATAAAATTTAGTTTAACAATAAAATAAAGAAAAAACAATATATAAATATTTTTAGTTAGTAAAATATATTTGTTAGTATAAAAAGAAAAACCTGGAAATTGTAATTTTGTTTATAAATAAATTATAACTATATCTTATTTGTGTATAAACAAAATTAATTATGTATTCTTACACCTTCCACCCAAACAGAATTAATAGAATTTTCTATAAAGGTCAAAACTTATTTAATATAATATAAAAATTAAGTTAATAATATTCTTAAAATATGTATATTTAAAGTTTTTAAATATATTATTCTTGAAATGTTTAATATTAATTAAAATGATGTAATCTAAAAATTTTATGCATGATAACACATATTATGATTGAATAAACTTTATTTTTAAATACATTTAATTAAATTTTTTAATAACAAAAAAAGAAAAAGATTACAAGCTGTTGTTTGTTCAATAATCTAGTTTAAATTAAAGTAAAAAATTTTGTAAACAATTATTTCTGAATCCTATTACACATTTACTTTAACTTTAACTGTGAAACAAGATTCCTTTTAAATTAGCTAACGTTAAACTTTAAACTTTATAGAATTAACAATTTCATTAAAAATTTTTTAATTTCAAAATTGGTTTTACATGGTTAAACATTTTAATTTTTTTATATAGAAATATGTGGAAAACTATGCTTTATTTTCATAACATGTACATCTTAGTCAAAAATAAGCTTAAAAATAAAACAATTTTATTAATCATTTTAAATAAAGGGAACTAACGAGGTATTAATATTTAATTAGTTAGTATTATATTCAACTTGGTACAATTAAAAGTATTGCTAAATGAAAGATGGAAAATGTGGATATGAAAGTTAATGAAACTATAGTTTTTACTTACTTATTTTTAAAACTAAGATTTTTCTTTTTGTATATAAGGAAATGGCTGTTGGTAGTGATATTGATGGATAAAATATATAAAACTTAAAATTGAAAGTAAAAGAATAGTTATAAATAAATAAAACCTTATGTAGAATGCTGTATTTAATATTTATCGGATACAAATTTTTTGTATATAAAAAAGTGCCTAATAAATTTTTTTAGCATATTATATAAACTACTAATAATCTTCCTTTCAATGAATCTTTTTTTAATTGTATATTATCAAAATAGACATAACTATAAATATTTTATGCTTATCTTTTTTTAATTCAAACATAAATCTTTTAGTTTATCTAACGCTGACAACTTAAAACTAGATAAATGGAGCTCCTATTATAAATTTGAGGCACCTCAATATAATGATAAAACCTATTAAGGATTCCATTAATGATATTAAGATTCTGAACATATACTTAACTTTAAGATAGATATATATATACACTTATTTTAAATATAAATTGCTTTCTGACATCTTACTACTTAATATGTATAACTAAAATCATTTTCTTTCTTTATTGTATCAAACTTATAAAGACTATTCAGGAAATTGTACCATTTCATTTCATGCATTATTAATATTTTTAATATTTTTTCCATCAATCTACCAATATATTATATTTATACAAATAAAGGAAATTATCTAACATTTTTTTATATTACTATGAAACTTGTATGTACATTTTTTGATGCAAACTTTTAATATATTAACTTACAAAGATCTCCGTGGCAATGCCAATTTTTCTTTTCTAATTTCCTCCATTTTTATTTTTTATATATTATCCAGGTTATAAATTTTTATAATGAATAAATATATATATTTTTTTTATCTCTAAAATACAAAAATAATTAAACAAAGTATATAATGGTATAGTGGACAATAAAAAAATGATATCTCAATCATGTGTCAATATGATAAAATATAAGTTTTATAAATTGAGTTAAATTCAGGCAACATGAATTAAAAACAAAGATTTTTCTAAAAATATATATATTCTTATCAAGGGAATTATCAAGTGGCTGATAAAAGATTTTTGTAACATATAATTGGTAAGAAGAGAAAAGAATAATAAAGTTAAAAATAAAACATGAATAAAGATAATATAAAAATGGATATGGTCAATCTGGGGTTTAGTATAAAAGTGAACCAATTTTTATTTGTATAATCTACAAAAATACTTTTTAGATTAAAAATCTTCTTTTTTTTATATTTATAAATATGGGTAAAAAAGTTTTACAAAACTAAGCTCATTTTAATATCTTCAAAATAAGAATATATTCTAAAACGGAATAATTGATGTCATTTTATAATAAAAATCTATTCTTAAATTCTTTATTTTGAAACAAATAAAATATTGTTTTGAGAGAGAACTAAATAAAATACTCAATAATGAATGGAAATAAATTATTATATATATAAAACATTTTATATATTTAAAAAAATTTCCTTAGTCGTCAAAAATGTTTTTGGTTTTGATAAAAATTAGTTAAAACTATTTAAAAATACATTATATATATAATTTTTTAATTTACATTAAATTATAATAAGAATGTAAATATAATATTTACTTCAAAATATGTATTTATATCATCATAATTGATGAACCATGCCTTGTTGAGTAATTTTAGTAACAAGGTTATCAATTTCTGTTATGCCTAATGACGATTGAAAAAGATATAATCCTATTTTTAATCCTAATGAAACAATTATTCTAAAACACTTTTTTAACATTTGTTAGTTAAAAAAATAAAGAAAAGATAAAAGAGAAGAATGACAATGAAATTTTTCTTTAAAGTGCAGTAAAATAAAAAATAACACGAAATATTATATATATATATATGTATATTTTAAAATAAGATTATAATATTTTGCTAAAAGAATAACATTATCTTTATTTGTTTTTATTTAGATGAAATAATAAAAGAAAAATATAGATTATGCAAAGGCAAAGTACACATTAAATTCTTTGAATACCAATTTTTAAAATAATTTTTATTAAAATTTATTACATGAATCCAGAAGAAAAGTAGGAAATTGATATAATGATAGATTAGTATCATGTACAACTACACTTTCTCTATAACTAAACTACTAAAAAATGGATAGTAATTTTTAAACAAAAAAGTTTTGACATGAATATATATTATGTTTTACTTTTTTTAAATAAGATAAAAATAAAACATAAAAATTAAATATGTGCCAATAATAGGTAAAAATAATTTTTAGTAAACACAATTTTACAATAGATTTTGGAGTTAAAAGACGAATAAAATATAATTTATTGGAATGACTTAAGGTAGTTGTACATTAATAGAATAGAAAAAAGAGAAAAAAAAANAAAAAAAAACATTTTTTTGATAAAATTAAAAAAAAAACACATAATTTAAAGTTGTATACAAACATGAATAAGTTGCATCTTTAAAAAAACAATTTTGAATGTTTTTTAATAGGAATTATATAAAAAAAATAGAATAAAATTATGTATAGAAGTTAGGAAATATTAAAATATTCATCCATTGTCATCAAAAAATGAAAAGATGTCAATATTTTGACAAGAAGTTCTTGTAATTAATTATTGAGTTTTAGTAAAAAGTATTTTTATATATTTATTAAAAATGGATAAGAGGATTCAATTGTTAATCTAAAGTTTTGCATGAATTTTGAATAAATGTTTTTAAAAAAGACTTTATATTAAGAATACTTAAATTTGTTAAATAAGTGCAGTCCAAAAATATAACTATTATTTTCTTATAAAGGAATATTAATGAAATTTAATAAACTCTTTTTTATATATGATAAAGATATATTTTTTTATCTCTATATAATATGAATTCTGTATTTAAGATATTAATTTTATTATTACCCAAAGAACAGCAGATATAAAATTACAAATAAAAATTAATCATATGGAATTAATGATAAATGCGTATGAGAAGTTTATAGATATAAAAACAAAAAATTAATTGTCTACAAAAATGTACAAATTTCACATTATATAATTTGCATATAAGCATGTAATGTGAAATAATAAAATTTTGTGCATAATCTTTTTATAAGATTACAACATACGATATTAATTAAATGGAATAATGTTCTTTTAAAGTAGAAAAAATTAAAAAAAAAATTACCTTAATAAATACTTAAATTAATATTGATAAAGAAACAAGAAGAATGTTTTTATATGTTAAAAATCATATGTAGGTAAATAATAGTTATTCAAATAATTATTACTTTACTATAAAAGTTTATTCATTCAAGTTTTATAATAAAATATTGATAGTTATTAAAATTTTATGTCTAAAAGAATATATTTTATGAAATGCAAGTACAATGGCTAAAAGAAAAAATTTTTGGAAATATAAAGACAAAAGTAAAAATAGATATATATTTTTATAAAATATTAAAAATCGAGATATCTTTACTTTAAATAGTTTGACGAAATTTAATTACTAATATTTATGTAAAAAAAAATTTCCACAAAATATCTAGAAGGCATTTTAAAATGAAAAAGGAAATTTAAAGTAATATCTATATATATATATATAAAGAGTAAAAGATATAATGGTTTTTGAAGCTGATAGTCTTGAAATATTTAATAAAAAAAGTACATGACATATAATTCAATTTATATTTTTATAATTTTTTTTAATTATTATGTAAAATTTTAAAAAAACTACCTTTATATTATTAAGAAATGTAGAAGAAAAAAAATGCTTTTAAACGTATGATAAATGTAGTTTTAGAGAGTAATAATGTTGATGATAAGACTAAAGTAAAAATTATTAAATATTCGTTATTTTTTTTTTATCAAAATAGGAAATGTTTTGGTTAACTGTTTTTTTACAATATATTTTTAAAAAATATTTTCAAAAGTGCATTATCTCTTTTAAGGATAAAAAACGGATAAAATATAAGTATATTTATCTAGGCATATTTTTAGAAAAATTTTAAAAAATGTATTATCATAATTAACCCTCAAGATAGATATATTGTATAATAAGTTTATATAATGCTAAATGGACATGAAATATTTTGTCATGTATTATACATTTTGTTAAGAAAAATCCTAAAAATAATGACCTTATACCCTGTGGGAGTGGATATATGTCATTTGTTTAAACTTTGATAATTTATTTTTTATTCTCAAATCTTATGAATGTTAATGGATGTGACATCACAAATTCAGAATACATAATAGAATATTTTTATTAAAGACTAAATAATAATTTCCTTATCAAAATTTTTCTTAAGTTTATTCTCTACTTTTTCTTTCTATTATCATATCTTGATTAATTTTATATTATATCATTGTTTTAAAAAAATATAATATTTCTTTAAATATTTAAAGTGATTCAGAGAGGTAAAAATTTAAAATATTATGATTTAAAACATGGATCAATATACAAAATTATTTAAAAAATCATACGTTATTAAAAAATATATACAAAAAAATTAAATTTTAAAAAGATAAAATTATAATTTCGTTTATTTAATATTTACAAATTTATTATATCGTTAATCTTTATGTCACCGAAGATAAAGATAAAACTATATGTTGAGATACATTTAAAATATTTAAATGATATTTTTTGTTATTATTTTTTTTGAAAATAATATATTATACCAACAAATATGGTGAAAGATTTGGTAGCATTAATGAACATTTACAAGTGTCTGTTCTTGATATTCGAGTCCAAATTCCATTACAACTTTTTGGACCAACTAATTTCCAAAATCCTACTTCACCATTCTCGAGATCACTAGCACAACGATGATTCTTTCTGTGAAGTTGTGCTTCGGGTTGACATTCAGCACAAATTGTAGCCCCTTGGTATAATGTCTTTTTAAATACTTCCTCAATGCAGTTTCTATTTAACCAATCTATTTTATATTCAACACAGTAATACTCCAATTGGTCTAACTTATTTTTAAATTTTGGTAGTTTCCATAAATTTTTATGTCTTTTATCAAACTTTCTACTCATATTATATTGGTAATCTAAGATTAATGCAACTGTCGTTTCATCAAATAAATCAACATTCTTTTTTCTTTTACACTCTTTGAAACAAGATACTCTTTGAATTAATGATCCACATCTTGAACCACCATTTTCAGGCATTCGTATAATTTTTCTTTTTCTTATTCTTTGTCCTTCTCCACAGGAATTTAATTTTATGCTATCCACAATACATTCACCCCATACTTCCCATTCTGTTGTTTTACAATCTACCGGTGGACATACAAATGTGTAGTCAGAACAACAATCTCCAAAACGTATACATGCTTCATCACAATAACAATCTTTTTTTTTATATTCTGTATTAACATTTTGATGTGGAGATTTACTTAAATAGTTACCACTTTTGTTTTCTTCATATCCAAAAGGAACTAATTTATCAACTGAGTCAGTATTTAACTTTTTAACTTTTGAATGTCTCATCCTGTGCCTTGTTCTTTTCTTTACCTTCTCCACTCGAACAGGAATGTAACGATTAATGAGTGAGTATCTAAGAAAAAGAAAAAATGAATTAATATCGGTAAAAGTATAAAAGAAAACAATTAATCATAAATAATTATTTGATAAAAATTACAACAATTAATTAATTTTTAAAAATCAAAAGGACGTTTATAGTCATCAAACAAACCTAATATATGCATGAGTTTGATTTTCCGAATCTAAATATCCAACATGCTCCTCATGTGGTGGAGGATCTTCAAGTTCATCACCAAAATGTAAAATTTCAATTGTTTCGTCAGGATCATAATCTTGAATATATTCATCATCATTATCAGTTAACATTTCATCAAAAATATAATCCTTATCATATTCACTACTTTCTTAAAATAAATTTTATTAATAAATACAATCTCTTTTTATTAAACACACCACTTTTCTTTAAATATTCTATACCATCCTTATTCAATTGAACAATATCTGGTAATACCAATCTTCCTAATTTTTCATCATCCTCTTTTGAAAAAACAATACTTGGTCGTTCCCTCCAATTATATTGGTAATCTTTAGGTACATGATTTGGCCATCTGACTGCCAATGGAAGGTGTCTTATCCCATCATCTATATCCTTACATGTATTATCCTTTTGTTTACAACAGATATGTCTTTGATAACATCCTCCATCAATGGATGAAATAATAATCGTTAAAATGAATATTATAGGATAATATAAATTTATTCTTTGATTAAGAAAGGACAATTTTGATGAGATCATCATTACTTTATATGTATATATAGAAAAGTAATATAAAAGAGGGGATAATGAATATGAAATGGCCAAGTATAGATATAATATTTTGAAACAATATGAAAGCTTGAGATTGTATCAAACGTGATTATGTTATAATATATATAATTGAGGGATAATGAAGTTATAAATAAAGATTAATATATTATACCTATATTTATCACTTCAAACTTTATGAAAGACAACTTATTTTCAATAAAAAAAAATAATATATACTATTATAATTAATATGTATAAATTTTTATTTATTGAAAATTATTATATTTGTAACTGTCTAATAATACAGTCTTCCTTTCAACAATAAAAAAGTATTTGTAAAATTAAGATATCATAAAAATTTGTCTAAAAAAGTTACAAAATTTACTATTAAAGTGCAATAGCTTTTAAAAAAGGGAGGTGTATATTATCACGATGAAAAATTATAAGTCAAAGAATTTTTATATCTTTTTTCAATGTCAAGGTGGTGATTAAAAGAAATACATATTTAAATTGCCTTTATTGTATAAAATATAAAAAATATTTAATCTTTTAATGATTCTAAATTTACAATCTATCCCATTTAAAAATAAGGAGATAATAACATTTTATATATATTAAATATGGCTTTATATTTACAATTTTTTAACATCAAATATTCATGTATTTTTAATATGTTACATTAAAATACTAATAAGATTGATTGTGATGTTTCTAATCAAATAATAAAAAAATAGGGGATGTACTTCTTTTGGTGAATCATGATGCAATTAAAATAAACATTCAATAAATAAGTTAAATTTTAATGGATAATAAAATATTAATATAATATGGGTTAATAAAATAGAGATCTGTTTCACTTTTATAATTATTAAATGTATAATAGTTTTTTATTCTTTTATATATAAAAAATTATATCAAATGTGTTAATTATATGATAGCTATATAACATAAAATTAAACTAATTATTTAATAACTAAAAGATATTATCAAAATGTGATAAATATACAAGTTACTACAAGAAAATTATCACTTTGATCATAATAAAAACATGATATATATATTGTAAACAAGGTGTGGTTTTAGAATGTTACCAAATCCATTGCTCTTTACTGTTTAAAGATAAGTATACAATTTTAAATGCCATGATAATGAAGTTCTGAACAGCAATAACAAATATTATATAGGATTCTTGGTTAAAATGATAAGAAGATTATAGTTTTACAGCCACCGACAATAATATTAAGATAAAAATTTTAAACTTTATAATATTTTTTAAATGTCTCTGTATTTATAAAAAATAGTAGGCAAAAAAGATTGGACGCCCTAAATAATGAGAAAAAAAGCACTAACTTGATTTTAAAAAAAAACAATTGCCTAATATCATAAACAATAAGGAATAGCGATACATTTCTGCCTCAAATTCAAAATAACATTTTAAATAAACAATATTATATGCATTAGGAGATACAATTTTAATCTTTTAAAAAATAATAATTATACTTATTTTAATACTACTAAGATTGAACTTTGAGTATTTCACATTGTATCTGATTATTTATAAAAAATTTAAAATTGGTAAAGAAATTTTGAAAATATATATAACGATATAAATAAGTACATTTTTCAAAGAAAATGAATATATTTTTTTTATCAGTTAAACGGTTTATTTTAACATGATAACTATAATTCAACATTTTTTGATATATTAATTTATATTTTAAATCTGATTACTTTAATGTTACAATTTGTTATAGATAAATAAAATGATTTGGTCAAAAATGCAATGAAATGTTTAAATAGATAAATAAAAGATTTTTTTTTATCCTTACAAAATATAAATAATACTAAATTTATAAAAAATAAAAGAAATTTTTGATCAAATAATATAAAGTATTATTTGATCTGTTGTATATTAATTAAATATACATAACTTTATAATTTTTTATTTTTACAACTTTAAGATATATTACTCAATTTTATTCACAAATATATATATATCCTAAGATTATATTGTTCAACGTTTTAAAATGTTATAAATATTATATATGTACCTAATATGGTACTTGGGAATTATGCAAATAATAATAATAATATTCCCAAGTGATTTTTGGGTGGTAAACAATGCTAAGACGGTTTATGCTTCTTAAATATTATATATTTTTTTCTTAATAATTCGTCACAAAAAGTTGTTGAATAATAAATGTATAAAATATTAAGAATAAAAAAACATTTATATATTTGAGTTTTTTTTTAAAAAAAAAAGTTATATTTATGATAAGAACGTAAATATATATATATAGTTAATAAATAAAAGTAATATAAACATTATTAAAAACAATTTTTACTTTAATATTAGTAAAAAAAAANAAAAAAAAATATTTTTTTTATTATTCAATTACAATATTTATAAAAATATATAATAAATATTTGTGATAATAAAATTTTAATTTAATAATACTTTTGTCAAGAAAATTTTAATGGAAGAAGTACGAAAGATAAAAATATATAAAAGGGTTTTTATGACATTATTATATTATGAAACTTGATATTAGCAGTTTACCTACACGTTAATTGCTTTGTAATAAAATTTAATATAATAAAAGAGATAACATTGAGTTGGGTAATCAAACAAAATAAGTTTAAACAATTGTTTTGAAAATTATTATTAAACAACTAACTAATAAAAATAGTTGGAGCTTTTTCAAATAAATAAAATCTTTATTTACATCACATTTGATAGAAATCTATCATAAAAAGTCATGAAACAAATAATAACCTTCTTATTTTAAATTTAATTAGCTATTTGATTTTTAAAATAAAAATTTTAAAATAATCTTGAATATGAATCTTTTAAACATACCGACAAAATGTGTGTGATTGCACAAAAAATTTTTCTTTCATTCTATTATTAATACAAAAGTTATATCATAATAATTGTCAGACATCCTTTTCTACAAGGTGCCTTTCGTTAAATTTTATATTACCGAATCATTTCTTGAAGAAATATTTTTGTCATGCTTGATAAATTTGAATCATTTCTTATATAAATTTTTATTACTTTTCAAACATGAATTTGTTATTCATACAAAAAAGACCAATATATAATATTATTAAAAATTTAATAAGAAAAAATTATCTAATTAATTTTATGCGAAGATCATATATGTATGGTTTTATGTTTTATTCAACTATTGATATGGCAAAAGGAGATTTTTATCTTTTATATAAATAAAAATAAAAATTTTTATTATAAAAAAATAATAAAAATGATAAATTGTTTAAAGTAAAATTAATTTTCACACTTTCATGGAAGCGTCTAGTTTACATAGTAATACAATAAATAGATTTTTATGCTAAAGCATTTAATAAAATATGGGAAGAATAAATTGAACATAAGATTTATAAATCGACAGCTCTTTATTTATAAGAAGAATACAACAAATTTTTATAATTAAAAGTAAATAATTGATAAAGAAACATGTTATGTTTAAATGTAATTTTTTATATTAAAAATTATAAATGAAATTAAGTGTATATCAATTAATGTTTAAGCTCAATTTGACCAATAAAGCCCGGTATCTTATATATATTCTTTCAGGTTAAAGTAAATATACATAGACAATTTGAAGTGACAAACAAGTCAATCTTTTACAATATTTGATTTCATATCTATCTACAGTTAGAAAAACTTTTTGACTATTATTATTGTGTAAGGTCCGAGATAAGAACAGATAAACAAATTGGATTATTAAAGTTGATACAATAACGGGAAAGAACATTGAAAAAATTATCATTGTTTATTAAAATTTTTTNTTTTTTCTTCTTTTAACATTCCTATACTTCAGCATAATTGCAACTATCTGGATAAAGAATACAAAATGATGACATTGATGGTGAAAATACTGCTTTGGTACTTCTATAATAATAATCATTTGGTTTAAATTGAATTCTTTTTGGATTATTAATAAAAGCATTTCTTATTGGTACAAATCCCATCCCATACATACTTGAAGCATAATCTACAACTTTCTGAGAATTTGTTTTATTAGGAATATTTAAGAATAAAAATTGTTGAGATGATATTGATAAGATAAAAATAATAGCCCAAGAAAGATTGTTAATCATTTTTCTTTATAAAAATGAAATTATTTAGAAATATATCTTTTTATTATAGCCAAATTGTTAAAGAAAAATTTTATATGAATTAATATGAATTTTTAATATTGTTTATATGGGTTCTTTAAAGTAAATAATATAAAAATACAGTACAATTAACGTAGTTTGGTGAGTTATAAAAAAATTTATTTGTCAAAAAATACGAGAAATGTATATCAAATGGTAATAGTTTGTTTTTAATTTACTGAAATAAATGACGTTTCATTATTTTCAGTGACAACTTTTAAAAGTGTTCCCGATAATGGGCGTGACGATGGATCCTTTGTCCAAGTAACAAACTTTTCTCCAAGTAACTCTAATGGTGTCCAAGAACTAAAATCAGCTTTAGGCATCCATTTACGATTCATTGGAGTGTCTAATGTTATTGGTAAAATTGCCAAAACATGTGAATTATTAGGCATACCGGAATTTTCCATTCCTAAACTTTTAACAAGATGATGTACAGCAGCTTTTGCCATTCCATAACCAATCATTGTTGGTGTTCCAACAGAACCTGATGCTGCTGCAGCACCAGTCAATTGAAGAATACCTCCTTCTTTTAAATATTTTGAAGAAATAGTTGAACTAATAACAGAACTCCATACTGATTGTTTCCACATCAAATCACAATTTTTTATGTAATCAATGGCAGCTGCATTTCCTCCAGCCCAACCACCAGCTACACAAAATACGCCATCTAACTTTTTATCACCCAACACTTCATTAATTTTTCCTAAAATAATTTTTTCTTGTTCTTGTTGATCTAGAGAACCATCAATAATAATATTAAAATCTGCATCATCATTTTTATTTAAATCAACAGAAATTGTTTCATAGTTGTTTTTCTTAAATATTTCAACACATTTAGATCCAAGAGCACCTCTACCTCCATAAATCAGTACTTTTCCTGATGACATTATCGAACCTAAAAAATATCAATATTAAATTTTTCGTAAAATAAATGTTTCTATTTTCTCTAACTAAAATTGGTAAAATACTCTCAATTTCTCTATTTGATAATATACTTCTATAAACTAAAAAGATGAAAGAATAATGTTGTCTTGTATAGTAATAGGGCTTTTATAAATTTAAGAAAATGAAGGAAGGACTAAGTATAATTATTTTCCGTTCTCATGGTTCAAGGTTATTCCTTTATAGCTACTTATAAATTATTTATAGTCATAAATAAATTTCTCATGATACTTTAAAGTAACAAATTGTAAATATGGTACATATTAATATGTAAATTTTGTGTCCAGAAACCATTAAATAGATGTATTGAATGGTAGATTAAACATTACCTAATTTAGATACTTTTCCCAACATTTAAAGACTATTTTTATAAATGATTTTTCGATAATATTTTTTCCACCAAAATCTTGAAACGATTGTTTTGAAATATATGGAATAGTGAATACATAAAATGCAGTTGTTAAAAAGTTATTTACGAATAAAATGGCTTCATTACAGACAAAAGTTCAACATGAATATGCTGATCCTCAAGTTGCTGCACAACCTTCAACAGGAAAAAGTTGCGATAAATTACGACAAGAATTAAAAAGATGTATCAAAGAATCAATATGTGTTCAAATTGAAGGAAGAAAAGCAGAAGAGTGTTTAAAAGCCCGTGATGGTACAGTTCCAGATCGTTGTTATATATTATTAAATAATTTTTCGGATTGTAAAAGATCATTAGTAAGTGTCATTGTAATAAATTATATAATTAATATTCTTTAGGTTGATATGCGATCAAGATTTCGTGGTCGTAAGGGAGATATGTAGTTGTATAAAACTTTCATTCACAGATGTTAGAATAAATTTTATTTTTTTATAACACAAACTTTAATGATAAGTAATAATATACATTTAAGGTACATTTATAAAAATAATTATATATGCTTAGCCTCCTAAGCTATATCTTGCACTACGATTTATTGTATTTAAGGTTGATATTGGACGTGAAAGGGAAATTCTTTTATTTTTTGATACTGGTTTGATAAATGGTTCCCAATATGTTGTTGGTAATGAAAGTAATGCCTTCATCGTTGTGGTTTGTTTCTTCATCTCTTGATTTTTAATGATATCATCACAATGTCGACGTGAATTTCCAACAATTATTGGTCCCATTACTTGAGCAATATTATCTATTGGCATTTTATTTATTTCACTCTTCTCAATTACACGTTGAAGATGAGAACAAATGAATGCCAATGTATCGGCATTTGGGCGTGGGAGATCACAAAAAGCAACATTTAATCCTTCCAAGTTATTTTCTTCAGCAACATTTGTAAATTCTTTCCACGATGATGCAGGAATTAAGGGTTCTCGAAGTTCTCGGAGAAATCTTTTCAAACACCCAACAATAGTTTCGGGGAATTCTTTTGACAAATCTACGGCAGTTTTAGGATTCTTTAAGGCAACATAGAGGCGTTGAATATTATCAGGATTTCCAGGGATTCTATAAACACCTTCTTGATTTATATAAAATCTTTCAATTGCTATGATACAACGAATTACAATATATGGAATCATAGGATTACTATCAGGACAACATTCAGCTAGGGACAACCTTATTCTGTTAAACATTCTAGGGAAACTATGTCTTGGAATACATGGAATTGCAGTATTTGAAAGACAATTCACATGTCCTAATAAATTGCAGTCCAAACATGACAATACATTTTTAGTTTTAAATAAAAGACTTTCACAGATATTACATGATCCAAGATGAAATCCTTTAGAAAAAAATTTATGAGTTTTATCAGAAATTAATTCACCGTTTGTCCATGAAATATTTGATGTTGAATCAATATACTCTCGAATAGGTCTTAATGGTGTCTGACAATCTGATCCAATCGTTGTATTTAAATCTCGACTTTGAAATCTTGATGGTCGACTTGGTAAATCAGAAGCACTTCTTTTCAATGAATCAATAACTATTTCAGAAGTTAAGGATTGTCTCACTTCATTATTGTCATCATTCACTGTTTCGTTAAAATTTATTTTACTTTCTCCAGATTTACCACTCTCTCCAGTCATATCAAAGTCAATGTCATCCTCACTATCTGTACAAATTTTGTCTCCACTAGTATTCTTTATTTTTTTCAACTTTGTAGCATATACATTCTTGAGATTTTCTAAGCAATTCTTAAGATGTCTATTTTCTTTTTCATAATCAGAAAGTTTGCATCTTAATGCCGTTATTTCTTCATCTTTTTGTTTAACAGTCTTCTCTAGTTCTTTATTTTTTTCAATGGCTGTATCACAATATGACTTGAATTCATCCAATTCCCTCCTAAAAGAACTACTTTCTTGATATTCAGCTAAAGTTAATTCATATGCATCTATAACATCTAAAAAAAAATATGTTATACATTTAATAATAAATACTTACCTTTAGTTGATGATAATGCTAAACTTTCGTACGCCGAAAATAATTGAGCATGTTCTTGTAACAATGAGGTGGTATCGACACGCCGCATGATTTGTTTAATGTTTAAAATAAAAGTCAATTATCAAAGGGTAAAAAAAAAAATTATTCCTTTATATATACAAAGCAATTGCGACATCTTTCACACTATCCTCTCCATTTGTCATTATTTCTTAAGGCCTAAAATATATCATTTTACATAAAAGTAACCAAAGTGTATTTTTCTCAATACACATTTCTCAAATATAATCGTGTATCAAAACTTCAATATAATAAACAAAAATATTTTTTGATATAATTAAACATGGTAAGTATTTATTGATTAATTTTTAATTTTTTATTCATAGTTAGTACTAGTTATTGGTGATTTCCACATTCCAAACAAGGCTCATACACTTCCACTAAAGTTTAAAAAACTTCTAGTTCCAAATAAGATTCAACATATTATTTGTACAGGAAATCTTTGTTGTAAGGAAACATATGACTATCTTAGATCATTAGCAAGTGATGTTCATATTGTACGAGGTGATGTAGATATGGATTCGACATATCCTTTTACAAAAGTTATATCAGTTGGTGATTTTCAAATTGGTTTAACACATGGTCATCAAATTATACCATGGGGGAATGAAGAAGTATGTTTTTTGTTTTATTTTAAAATTCAATTAATTGACTTTTCTAGGCTATTGAAAGTGTAGCACGACAAATGAATATAGATGTTATGGTAACAGGTTTTACCAATGAATGTTATGTCAAAGAAAAAGAAAAAATTCTATATCTCAATCCAGGTAGTGTTACAGGAGCATCCTCAATATGTAATGAAAATTTGGAACCAACAATACCATCTTTTGCTTTAATGGATGTTCAAGCTGATACAATTGTAACTTATGTTTATAAACTTGTAGATGATGCAGTTAAAGTTGATCGATTCGCATATAAGAAATATATAAAAGCGTGAAGTAAGAGAAGTGAAACTTAAAATTAAGTATAAATATATTTATCACTTATTTTTTATAGTATTTTTTTTCTTTTATTAATTATGTTATTGATAAAAATAATTGTCTTCCTAATTATCTTTCCAATTATATCATGTATAAGTGATTTTGATAAAAGACAATTGAATGTTTTGATACAGGTATGTAATTTTTCAAAAATTTATATTCTCTTTAGAAAGCTGATAAAAATAATGACTACATGTTTGATAAAGAAGAGCTTAAAGAATATGTAAAAATGTTAGTAAGAAAAGTTCCTAAATATTATCCTGGAACATCGTCATCAAAAGATGCAATTGAAGGAGCTGTTATATTGTCTGATGACTTATTTAAAAAATATGATACAGAAGATACTAATACATTGTCTTTCAAAGGTACCCTCCTAAAGAGATCTAAGGCTTCTTTATTTGGTGAAGTGGTTGTAAAAATTGTTGTCAATCTTCTTCATGAAATAGCAAAATTACCTGTACCATACATCCATTTCAATCCATTTGAAGAAACAAAATTTAATAAGTAGTAAAAACATTTTTATTAATAAAAGAAAACATAAACATAACAAATAAAAGGTAAACTTAAATAAGAAGTTTTTCAACATTTTCCTTCATCTTTTGAATTTGTCCCTTGAGTTGAGAACCTTCATTTTGAGTGATGGAAGCAGCAACAACGGCACGAGTAACTCCGCAAGCACGTCCAAGAGCAGCCTTAGATTTGACAAAAACGTATGGAACATTCTTATCTTCACAAAGAAGAGGCAAATGAAGGATAATTTCGAGTGGTTCTGCATCAGCGGCCATGACGATGAGATCTGAAATACCACGGTTAAGTGTCTTGGTAGCTTCATTTGCACCCTTTTTGAGTTGCTTGTAATTCATTGCCTGTTGAACTAAATCAAGAAGTTTCTGTGACATTTGAGCATCGGCAAGTGGATATGCCTTGGGATTAACACCTTCATCGGCCATTTTGAATAGCAAGTAATCTATAAAAAATATAATAATTAATAAATGTTCTAAGAATAATTAATAGGGATAATGAAAGTAAGAGAATTAAATTAATGCATTTAAAAATATTGGAGAAGTGTACTCAAGAATAAAACAAGCTTTCGTTATGAGAAGTTTTCATAAAAAGGAATCAAATGATGATAGTGAGAAAATAGTTTAGATAGTGTTTAATGCGAAAATCTAGTGACATTTACATTAGTGTCGAAAAATTAACATATTAATTATATTTAAAAAAAAAACAATCTGTCGTGCTTGTATGATTAACATTTTTGGATGAAAAGTACAAAAATAATCTTTTTCTCTTTTATTATATAATTTTACTACCCAAATATAAATGAACAAAAATATTTAAATAATATTTGATGATTACTTTATCATCTCTCATTATTTATTTTAAATGACAACAAAGAACTTTTTAAAAATCACATGTTTAAATTACATTAATTAAAATAAATATATATTTCTCTTTTTTGTTAATTAATAGATCCAAATATTTTTTCATATGGTAAAAAAAGATTGTGGCACTGGAAAAAAATCATATCTTTTTTTCTCTTTTTGGTTTATTCAACTTAATCTTCAATAAAGTTGCAATTGAAGGATGATGCTTTGATGTGATGTTGTTAAAAATAAAAATTATGAATAATTAGAAGGAATAAATATATAAAGCAAATAATTATAATTTTACTATTTTTTTTTCTCGTTTCTATTCTAACTTTCTTCTGTGTATATATATTTTTTCAAATGTGTAAAAAATATATATAAACAATAAGTTACTTATATTCCTCTCTTTGTATAATAAAATATTTCAGGAAAAATATAATAATAATAATAGGAAATAATTGTTGATTCTTCATTAACTTAAAAAAATCATCCATATGTAAAATGTTTATATTATTATTTCTTATTGTCTGGAGTTGTAGCCCATTCAGCAAGGCCCTGTTCAACAAGGTATTGTCCTAAATCAGTACCATTAAATGAGATGGATGCTGAAACAAATGGAAGACTTGGTGCATCCTCTTTTTTGTAAGTTGTCCAGGGTCCTTGTGGTGCTAGAGAGAATACTGTGTATCCACTATTAGATATATTTTTTGAACCATCTTCAGATATCTCTGAATTTATATTAAAGAGTAATGTTTTTAATGGTTTCAAATCATCTCTATTCCAAACTTTTTTATTTACTACTTCACCCCCTTTTGTGGATACCTGTGCCTCCTGAACTGGGCGAATATTATGGAGCTAAAAATTAAATATTATTATTTAATTGTTTAAATTAATAAAAAAAAAATAACATACTTTCGCCCTGAAGCATAACATTTTATCCACAGCTATAGTTGAAGGTGATAGTTGCCTTAAATTTCTTTCTTGTACTGTAGTTTGTATACCTAAATCTAAAGCAAAAACTAACCAAGTAGCATATTGATGTGTTCCACCAGTATGGTTTGTTGGTAATACTTGTTTAATTAGAATTACTCTTTGCCAATTATTGGGGCCCATACTAGCAGCTAACAAAACTCCAGCTTTCAACTCTCCTGAAGGTGGTGGTGATGACTGGGATGAAGATTGTCTTGATAAATTATCTTGCATATAATTATATATTGGTTCCATTGACTGGAGGCGAAATGTTATATTATATGGATCTTTGAAAACCAACAACTTGGCATAAAATTTTTCATTAGGTACCTTATCAAGATCAAATGGTTTCATTGGGCAAGTGTCAAATAAATTTTTGTAATTTCCTATTAATGGTGTTGATCTTCCAGATCCAGTTGATCTATCAGGTTCTGAGTGAAGATCAGTTGAGTGAGCTATTAATGATGGTGTCGTTATAGGTAGAGTCACTGTACAATCATCAGTAGCATTAGATGGTTTTAAAGGAAGATTATGTTTAGTAAAGAATTCATTATTTTCAATATTAATTCTAATCAAAACAGGTGTATTCATTTGTTCTCCTCTTGTTATAAGACTATTATAAAATCCTTTTGGAATGTTCTGATGTTTCTTTGAAAATTCTATTATATTTGTATAAGGTAATATTGATGATATTTTAAAAGGATCAGCAAGTTTTCTTAATGCTGATATTTTAATTGTTGTTATCATACCATGATCAATTAATCTTCCCTTAATAGTATCACCTCCTTCTGTTGGTTCTTCAAGTATTTGTACTCTAAATGTTTGTTTATGGAGGCGATCAAAGAATGCAACATAATCATTTAGTATAATATCTTTTCTATCTAAAGGACCATATTCTTTAACATTTTTAATATAAAAAGTATTCATTTCCTTAAATAATCTTAATACACTGGTTTCTTTTTCTAAAAATTTTACAGCTATATCACCATTTGTATCTATATAAGTAGCATATCCTAGTTTATTTACCTCATCTCCTTCCAATGATAATGTTGTTAAAGGTTTTAATATTGGTTTTGGTATTGGTGGTGTTGTTGTCACTGATGGTTTTTTCTTTAAATCTTCAACTGTTATAGCATTAATTTTTTTTTCTAGTTCATGATCTACCTCATCTTTATTAGATACAATAATATCAAAAGAATTTTGTGATGATTTTGGTTTCGTTATCCCATCAACAGATGGTACATGTTTTTGCCTTTGATATATTATAGAAATAGGTCCAACTTGTTTAAATTCAAATTCATCAGCTAACTTTATTTGATTTAACCAATTATCTGGTAATTTTGGTGCATTTTTTGTTTCTACATATCTATAAAAAATATTGATTATTAATATTAAAATAAATAATAAAAAATATTAAACAAACTTTTCATTATACAATTTTTCTAGATGATTTATATTAACTCCATTAGGATAGTTACTCAATAAATCATAAACAGCTTCTCTTATTTCTTCCATTTCTTCACTAATATCCATTTCGATGTCATCATTATTAGTAGTAGATGTACTTTTACCTCCCGGTGGTACCTCCCTTCGATTGAATGTACCATTATTATTGTTAACTACAACAGGACCCTTCTCTGAACTGTTGCTGGTAGTTGTTACCGGTGAACATATATTCTGTTGTTGATTTCCATTTTCTACTGCAGCCATTTAGATTTTATGTTGATGTTGCGCAACCACCACCTAAAATAATTTTTATTATTTAATCATTTTATATATGTAAAAGACTTGTTGAGGTGGAGAGGGATGATTTATTTTTAACATTATATGTGTACAATATTAAAAGCAACGTTTTAAAAAATATATAATAATATTATTATTTACAATATTTAAAAAATTATTAATATGTTATATTTTCTAATAAATTTTTTGATATCTCCAAAAATATATCGCATTTCAAATAAATATATATATTTCCAACATCATTATCTTTAAGTTATGTAAATACTTTTTGATTAAAAATAATAATAATTAGCAAATCATATTCTATTCCTCAATTATTTAATGTGAAAAAAAGTATTACAAAAAAAATTTTCCTATTTTTTATTTTGACATATGTGTAGTTTATACACATATTAATATATAAATATTGCAATGTGTATATCTCTTTAATATATATTAATATACACATCAAAATTATATATATAATTCGATTAGATAAGAAGATCATGACAAAAATGAATTTGGTATATAAAAATTAAACATATCAATGAATGAAATCAAAAAATAATGTTATCTATCTCTTCCAAATCATTTGTTTAAAATATAAATGTGTAAATAATGAACTAATTTTTAATGATTGGCAATACTATAATTTTTAATATAAATAATATTACAGAATATATAAAACGTTTAAAATTTTAATTTTTTTTTTAACATTAAAATGAACAAATAACTTATATCATATAAAATTATAAATGAGAAAAATACAAATTATCATATGAGTTGATGAAGTGTTTTGTTTTAATAGATATAAAATATTTGGAAAAAAAAANAAAAAAAAATATAAGAAAATAAAAAATTTTTATATATATATATATTATAGATGTCAATAAGTTTTGATGATTAAGAAGTGGTAGTATATATGAAGCCCCATTACATTTTAATTGAATTGTAGTAAAAATAATATTTTGAATATCATAGTGATAATAATAGTTTGATAAAAAATTGTTATATATATTAGAAGTTATATGAAGTTGTGATAAAATTATGATGAAAAGAGTTTTAAAACAAATTTAAAACAAAAGTTTTATTAGCAATAATAATAAATAACATTGTTCAGAGAAGTGGTTTTCTCAATTTGTAATACAATAGAAAAATTTATTGGTATATATATGTTTTGTATAGGAATTATAAATATGAATAATATATATGTATTGATAATCAGTTTGAGAACATTTATATATGTTCACAGAATGTAAAACTATTTTTGAACCTTTATAATACATATAGCTTTATAGAATAATAATAGCAATATGTTATGAAGACAATTGTTGAAGGTTACAAATTTTTATGTTGTTTAAAGCCGTTAAAATTCTTGATATGATTTGAAATATGTTAAATAATAGAATATAGTTGTTATAAGAAGATTACTATTGTTTAATATTATTAACAAGACAATTTTTTTTTNTTTTTTTTTGTTAAAATATATGTGATAAAAATCAAGTATTTTTAAAAATAAGGAAAAAAGTGAACAAGAGATTGTACTTGATTATATTTATATTCTATTTTTTAAACTGTGGAAAAGTATCAAAATATGACAAAACAAATAAATTATTATTACATGACAAAACAAATTAAAATGAAGAAATAATAATTGTATTATTAAATCAAATGACAGATAGATATATTGTGACAATATTATCTTTTGATAAATAAAATGTCCTCTTCATTTTTTATATCTTTATAACATATAGATAATCTCTTAACATAATGTAATATTTTTTAGATCATATATATATATATTTATTCAATAATTGTTAAGTAATGTTCAAATACTTAACTAATCAGTAAAAATGTGAAGAATTATATATATGTGTTTTAAAATAAAAGGGTTAAAATAACTTTTTATAAATAGTCATCTATTGACTAAATATTAAGATGCTGCCATCTTGGAATGATTTGTAATATAATTGTTTGATATCAACTTAATTTAGATTGTTATCATTTATTATATGTAAATAGATATAGTCTTGTAGAAGGTCAATTTTTAATGTGTCAATCTTGTTAATAATATCATTCTCTTATTACAAGTGGTGATTTATTATTAATATTATGTAAAATTAATGTGTCTTCCTGTACTGTTAAATAAAAATACATATAGTTTTATCATATATTATTTTTAAAATTTATAAAATATTATTTTTTGACATATTAAGGATAATTAAATATAATATTTTTGATTGGCGTCAGAGTTAAAAAGCTCAAAGTTTTGCTCACATGGTGGATTTCTCGAGCAAAAAAAGAAAAATTTCATCATTCGCAACTTTACTACTCAATAAATAGGGAAGATAAATTGTTCATCACTTCCAATATCATTCGGGTTAGATTGGCTTTTAATATCATTCTACATATGTATGTATATGTATACAAATGTTAAAGAAAGTATAATGTGTCATTTATTTAAATAATAAAAGTTTATGGAATAAACCATAATGAATTAAAGTTTTTAACAAAGTTAGATAATTTATTTTTTAATATCCAACATAATTATAAGTATATACAAAATTAATAAGAAGAAAGAGGCATCATTATTATATAAAACTTTATGATATCATATTCAAATTTTTATTTAAACTAAATTTTCTATGAAAATATTTAAATAATATAATTAATTAAAATTTATTTTAACCTTAACCATTTTAACAAATAAATGTTATTTGTTTAAAAAAGTTATTTAAAAAAAGTAGATTTTAATAATTAATAATATTAATTAGTTTTTAAATCTCTTTATATATGAACTTAATCCCTCAAGAGAAAATAACATTTAATAATTCATTTACTTTGTAAAAAGGTTTAATATTTTATATAGATAAAACATATTTTCACAAATCTCATCTTTCTTATTCTCCTATATTAAAATATTATATATATTTTGCAAAAAAAAAAGAAATGAATATTGAAAGTTTACGAAATTTCAAATTGTTGGAATATGGTTTAGAGGTATCTGATTTAGTATCAATTTATATATCACTCTTTGTCAATTCATTATCATTATTAATTTTAATTTTTCATGAAAATAAAAAGGAATTTAAATGTTATAAAAAATTAGTTGAATTACAATTTATTTATGGAATATTACTATCACTTTTTAACATTTTTACTAGGTTGGTAAGTTTACTATTCTTATTATATTTTAATTATTAAAAAAACAATTATAGTATTGCTTAAGTTCTAACGGCTTCTTTGTATGTACCTTCCATACATCATTTATAATTCCTTTGAACCCATATATAATTGTATTTCTTTATTATTTCTATTTTTGTTTATTCAATTATTGTATGTTTTCAACAATATCAGTAACGTTATATAGATACTTTAAAATATGTAAGAATCTAAGGAATGAAAAATTATGTAGAAATTTGTTAACTTTCATACCAATATTCTTTGCCTCTACAATTAATTCCTCTATAATAATAGCATTTTTTCCAAAAGAAAATAATAATAATAATGATACCATCAAAGGTATACTTATGGACCATAATTTCTATTTCAAAAATAATAATGAATATCCAATTATCGTCTATACAGAAAATGTAAGTCCTTCTTAATTAGTTTATTTTTATTTTTAAACAAAAGACTAATATATCGTTCCAAGTTCATATGATATCAATAATAATTGTCAATATTCTTGTTTATCTTTATGTTCTTTATACTCACATAAAGATAAGAGAACACCTACAAAAACAACCATCAATGAATGAATCAACAAAAAAGGCCCAAAAACTTTTTAATAAATTACTATTTTTACAAACATTTTTACCATGGTTATTTTCATCACTCCCTGTAACAATATTTTGCACTTTTTGTGTGACTGGTGGTCAAACATATTTATTAGCATCCATACTTCTTAGGGGATTTAATTGGTTACCTTCATCTAATGGAACAATTTTTTTATTAGCCCCAAAAAGAAATAGGGAATATTTATGGAATAAGATCAAAATGTCATTTTTGTGGATCATTTATATAAAATGTTTTATTTTAAAAAAAAAGTTAAGTATTTATGGTGCTAGTTCTTCCATTAATGCTACTGTTAATGAAGATGTTGTTAATTTTATTTAAAATAACTTTTTTTTGTATTTTTATAGGCAAATTTATTTACCATAATTAACAAAAATAACAAATAAATGAAAATTTTTGTTATTTAAAAATGAGTTATGTTGTTTGTGACATAAATTAGTTAACTAGCAATATTACTCAATTTATAATCAAGTCACGATAATTGATGAAATATGATAACTAAAATATGTATATGTAGAGAATAATAATTAAAGAAGAAATATAATTGAATTAATTGAAAAATATATAAATACGACAACTTTAAGGATAGCCATTATCATTACTTTTCATCTCAACATACATGGAATCATGGCACAAAAAAGGAGAATTGAAGAGAATAAACAAATTGATTATATAGCTTCATTGTTACCTATTTCTCAAGTTATCAGTAAAGAACATATGGATAAAACATCTATTGTCAGATTAGCTTTATCCTATATTAAATTACAAAAATATTTAACAGCAAGATATCCTTTGTATAATCATAAATTTAATCAAATCCAACAATATAATTGTTATGAGAATAATTTAATTGAAGTAAGTTATTTATATTTTTTTTAGTAAAAATTAATATTTCTCTTTTAGTTAATTGATAGCTTTATCCTATTTGCAACATCATCAAATCAAATATTGTATGTAACAGAGACAATAAGTATATTTATGGGATTATCACAGATTGATTTAATTGGAAATAATTTGTTATCATATTTCCATCCAGATGATCACTATAATTTTAATAACATAAAGCAATATATTTTCAACGTTATGTATAATTACAACACGATAACAACTGTAACGATTCCAGTTAGAATGAAATCAACATTAACAAGAAGATCTAATAAGGATGTATTTAATGATATTATTGGTTATAAAACCGTCACATTGGATATAACATGTGGATCATTGATGATGAATAATCAATTAATAACTTATTATATGCTAAATATAACACCAATAACAACAGCTATAGGATTAAGTATAAAATTAAAAAATGATACCTTTGTCTTGACTTTAACAACAGATTTCTACATTTGGTATTACGAAAATGATAATGAAGTGATTGAAAATAATTTTACAGAAGGTATAAGAAAGAACTCCTTTTACAAATTTATTCATCCCGATGATTTAATAACTGTTACAGATATGCATAAACAAGTTCTATGTATGGGAACAGGAAAAAGTAATTTTTTTAGATTAATTAATATTGGAAAATATAATAATGAAATATATGTTGAAGCCGAAGCATTACTTTTTACTCCACATGGAAGTAAAGACAAAATTAAATATATTTCCATAATATGTACCTTTTTAACATGATGCTATAATAAAAAAATTTTTTGGTGGTGATAAATATGACTCAAAATATTCATAACCATACTTTTCCAATCCTTCCTTGCTTACTATCATTTCTTTAAATTCAATTTTCTTAAATCCTGCTTCAATTGCAGCTTTGATATATGTGTTTTGGAAAAAAAATGTTACTGGTGCATTACCAATGACAATACCATTATTATTGTAGAAATTAACTTTTAATCTTTCTCCATCATATCTTTTGACTGATGTATTAATTTCCCACGAAGCACCAAATTTAATTCCTTCATTTTTTGTTGGATTAAAATTATCAATTCCATTTGGTATAATACCAATAAACTTTCCATTTTTTATGTTCAAACATTTGTATATATTTTTAAATGTCTTGTACAAATCATCAACAGTCTCATTAAATTCCAAAACAAAAAATCCAACAGCTATATCAAAAATATTTTCATAACTCATGTCTAATGTTGATAAACATTCAAATGTTAAATTATTTTCATTATAGCTATTTCTTGCTTCATTAATCATTAATAATGATTGATCAATCCCATGAACTTTTTGAGCACCCCATTTAAGCATATCACTACTATAATGTCCTAAAATTATAAATTACTTAAAAAAATAAAATAAAAAAGAAAACTTACCATTTCCACAACCAATATCAATAATATTTTTATCTCTAATTAAATTATCACTTAAAAGAATGTTCTTAATACTTGGTGTTACAATACATTCCTTTCCTATCCATTGATTTTGTATTGTACTATATTCCTTAGCTGGAAATAAAATTTTACTTTTTTCCATGTCTGTTAAATTAAAAGTATAAAATGATTTTATAACATTGATAACAAATAATCTATCTTATCGGAAGAAGAATAGTAATGTAATATTATTTATTAAAATTTAAAAAGTAAGGTAAATTTAATACAATATTATTTACATATTATTAAATAAATTTAAACATTGGCAACTGATGGCATATTCTCAACCCCCTTAGAGGAATCAGCATCAATAGAATTTGATTGGGTTGTACAATCCATTATCTTTTCTTCAGAAACAACTGGTATTTCTTCATTACTTGTTACTGGAGTGTTCAAATCACATGATACAGCAGCAGTCTCATTGATTGAAGAGTTGTTCTTGGAATCTATTGGAAGAGATCCATTCCCCATCTTAACTTCGACTTCCCCTCCAACTTGTTTGGTTTCAACTTCCATAACCCCAGAAGCTTCGTCATTCTTCTTAGCATTTAATCTTCCTTTTCTGGATGGAGTAATAGAAGGTGCTTTAGTCTTTGTTGGTGTTTCCTTTCTTTTTGGTGTTGTCTTTTTCTTGACAATTTTATTTCCCTTAATAGAGTTTTCAATATCTTTATCAAACTCTGAATACGTGTAATCAACCTTAGCAACTGAACGGCGACGTTTTGGTGTTACTTCGTCGAAAGTGGTTGAATCTTTACCTGATAAGGAAACAACAAATTCAGATGCGTTTTTACGCTTTCTTCCAGTAACTTTTTTGGTAGATTTANTCTTCTATTTTATCATTAATTATTTGGATGGTTGAAGAGTCAATATTGGTAGATTCTTGAACAGAAGAAATGTCTTCAATAACATCTTTTCCTTTCCCTGTAGTTATGATCCCTGTTTCATTTGATTCATGAGTAACATCATTAACCATTTTTTCGGATTGTTTTGAGACAATTTGTTCTTGAGACTCAACTTCATCATCCTTTATTACACTAGATAAAGTTCCAACTAATTCAGTACCTTTACAAGTTCCTTCTTCATCACTTTTTTTCTCCTTTCCAATTTGAACAAAGCCAATATTCCCTTCAATGACCTCAGGAATAATAGAATTGGAGACATTTCCATCCTCTTCAGAAGCAACCGTCTCAGGTGGTGGAGTGATAACAGCATCAGTAGTCAAATTTTCCATAACCTTATTTTCACCATCCTTAGTCTCCTCAATGACTGATACATCTTGAACATTAGTAGTTTCCTCAACGATACAATTATTCTCGGCCATTGTCACTTATTAATTAAGAATTTAGAAATGAACAAGTGTGACGAAAGATATAGTTGGTGATAGACAAATTGGAAAAAAGATTTAAGCTTATTTAGTTTGGCGAATCCTAGAAAGAGAATATAAATTATTTAACAAAAACATGATCACTTTAAACAAGTTGATATAAATTAAATATCGCGAACAAAAAAATTATTACTTTTTTTATGTGAATGAATATATGTAATATTGCAAAAGGCAATGTTATATAAAAAGAGTGGGAGAATGTGAGTATATAGAGACAAAGAGGTATGTAGATGGAGTGATTACTACAAATGGTCTAATTATAAAAATAGCCACAAATACATATTAAAACAGTTCGAGAATAATCATTACACCAAAAAAATAGAAATTACAAAAATGAGACATACTCTTTGGTACAAAATATATTGGAAGAAATTCAAGTGTTGATAAGTGATTTAAAAAAATTAATATACCTATAATAATTTTGATGTAAGAAGGAGAGGTAATAAGAGATACACGAAGTATAATGTGAATGTAATATAGATAGTTAAAAGAGTGGTATATAAAGTATTGGTAAAAATGATAAAGAGAGATAGATCTCGAAATGTGTATATATTTTATATTCTCTTTATTACATCCATTTTAGTGCTTTAAATTCCTTTTTATGTACTATATGTAATGGTGTTAATTTGAATAGACTTTTTCCCACGCTGTTTGTGATACTTTATTGGAGGGAAAATACATGCAATATATATAAAATCATTTTTTATTTAGATCATTTTTTTTTTCATTTTTTCTCAATGTAAATGATTATTAATTTTATGTCAACAACGAAGATTTTTGATCATTGAATTTTCTAAATTATTAGAGACACAATATTCAAATGAATAAATAATTTTTTCATAATAGAGGAACAAGATGATTATAGAATTATATATATATATNTTTTTTTTGATATAAAACTAAAACAATTATATATTAGTAATAAAAATAAAAATAAGTTAACAATCATACTTATTTCTGGCCACTGTATTCTGCATATTCATGAAATCTATGTACATATTAGCATGGTGAGCTGTAAATAGTTGTTGGAATTGTGAAGCTGGATTTGGTAAAGAGTATTGAGGATTTGAAGGTATTGGAATTGTATTGGAGGCTATATCAGTAAAATTAAAATTATTAAAGCCATTTTGTTGAATATCTATTTTTGGTGATGACGTTTGTTCACACTTTATTTCATTATTTGTTATCATAGGTTGATTGAAGATCACGGAAGAGTTTTCAGATGATGTTATGGTTGGTCTAACACACTTCAATGGACAATGACCTTCTCGATGTAGATGATCATGATCACCATCACTACCAAATAAAAGTTGCTTCGCAAAAGCTGAAAATTCTATTTGTTCAAAAAAATCTGCTACAACAACTGCTTCACGCATTTCTACTACCATTGCTGCTAATACTGTTCCTAATAATAATAATGATGTATATCTTTTTGGTGCTTCTATTAATCCATAATTTTTAACCAAATATCTAAATTTAATAAGTATTATTTTTTTTAATATTTATTATCTTACCTATATAACGCACTCGTTATCTTAGATCTATCAACAGCAATAACTTCAGCACTATCATGATTAAGATCTGGAGCATCAGGATTTAAGAAAAAGATTGCTCTAATAGCAGTATATTCTGCTGAATTAATTCTTAATTTCTTCATTGGTCTATGTAATTGTTCAAGTAATTGCATCTTTTTTCTATTATAACCGGCTGGTCTGTCATTAGGATATTCATTATTGAAAAAAGATCCATTTGGAAAAATGATATCGTTGTTAGCATTTTCAGGGGTATAAAAAATTTGTTGAAGTGATGGAAATGTTAAAGATGAATATCTTAATAAAGCTAATCTATCAGAAGTTGGTAACGATGGATATGAGGGTAAGTTTTTTGCCCATTCAATCATTAATATCCAATCTCTTTCATGCCAATATTGAAAATCAGCAGAACCAGCAGGCCTAAGTGAAGTATAGGTATGTATATTTCTAGTTTGCATATCAATAAATTCTTTATTCATAAAAATGGATGGAGATTGTATGAGATCACATAAATTTTCTTTGATAACCATATGAGAACACCGTAATTTATCCATGATACTTTCTAATTCAATTAATCTTAAAAATAAATTATCTTCTTCCCTACTTTCAGGAGTATTTTCTATTGGTGTCATATTACATTTACATGTAACATTGGATGTTGATTGATTAGACAGTGGTTGATTATTGATAGGGATATTATTAGCTTTACATATATTATTATCATTATTATTAACAAGTAATGATTTAACAGTTGGAACATTTTCTATTTTTGGATATCTTCTTGTTCTTTTGGTATATCCTATTGGATCACGATTTTGTTGGATAGCATTCCTATCCATCCCAACAGAAAGGCATTTTTCAAAACGACAATGTCTACATGCACATCGTATACTTTTATCGACTGGGCAATTACCAGTATAATGGCATACAAATTGTTGTTTTTTCATTATAGTTCTTCTAAAAAATGTTTTACTAAAAAATTATTTATTTATATATATTTTATTAATAAAACTAACCATCCATTACATGAAGGTACACCATAATGATAACCTGTTGAAATATCACTACAAACTAAACATAACTCTTCATTTTGTGACTCAGAGTTTGGTGATGTTTCCTGTTTTAGTAATACACCTTCACTCATCTTTCTTATTTATAGATATTTGATTAAAAAAATTGATATATAAAGAAATTTAACTATAAAAGACGTTACTTCTTGCCTTATTCTTTCTTCAATTAAAATGACAAAAATTATTATTATTATTATTATTATATATATATATGTAAATGTAACCTGTAATAAATTAACTTAATAAAGGAATTGTCAAAAAAAAAAACATCTTATAATAACGTTAACCAAATATAATTATTCAACAAATACAAATTAATAATAATAACACATTCCCTACTTAAGAGTGGAGTCTGTTCAAAAAATCATTTATGTTAAATTAAAGATATAAAATTAATAATAATAATTTAAATTTTGAAAAAATCATATATTTATACATTGTTAGTAACCAATTTTTTTGATGTTACCTTACCATGAAGAGGGATACAAATACACATCACCATGTATTCTTTGAATAAATAATAATGGGTAAGGGTATAAATAAATAAAATAAAAATTGAATTTTGAAAAAAAATTTACTATATTCACATATTAATATTGGTTTAATTCAATAGGTTAATTTTTAAATTGATAAATAGGAAGTTAATGATGATATCATCATTTAAAACATAATTTTTTTTAAATATTATAAATTGTGTTGTAAGGTAAAAAAATGGTGTGATGATGATATTTTTAAATGCATTACATTATTTTTGTGTCTTGTGTTATGATCAATTTTTTTATTGATACAGAATTGATAAAGTGAGAATGAATGAAAGGAAATCTTATTAAATAAAAGTAATATTTTTTAAGTTAAAAATATTTATCTATCCTTATTTATTATAAAAAAATATACTAAGATAGTTGAATCATATATTATTTTAAAATATGTTATATACAAGCAAAGAGGGAATGATGGAAAATAACATATAAATTTGTCGTCTACAATGGTAATGATTTTGTAATCAAAAAAATTAAATATATTATTTTGTTTAAAGCTATAAAAGTACAATTCATTTATTTTTTTATACATATTTTCATTGTATTATTCCCTATATGTCTATTAGTTGTTTAATGATTTTTACTTGATTTTTGTTGTTAAAATATAATAAATATTTAAGTAAAAATATTTATCAATTTAATTAATTTTGGGTATTAAAACATACATATCTATTTTAATAATTAGTATAATTATTTGTGACAAATTTTTTGTTATCTATATTAATGATAAAAAAATTTTTAAAAAATATTAGATAAAAATTTTAAAAAATTTATAATATATATAAAGAGACAGAGAAGAGAAAGTTTTTAAGGAAGTAGGTTCTAAATTAAAAAAAAAATGAAACAATTTCATTGAGAAATTGAAAAGTATGTAGATAATATATATAAAATAAATAAAAAAAAANAAAAAAAAATGATAAATATATATCTCTCTCCCTCTCTCTCTCCCTATCTTCTCTTCTCAACACAAAACACATATAAAACTTGATAAAGATGTATTTTTTTAATATTCTTAAAAAGTATTTTTTTGTTTATTTCAATTGTTTTAGAAATGATGAAAAATTTTCTAATACATGTGTAAAAGAGTTACTTTTTTGTTCTTAAAGATAAATGATAATATAAAAGATTTGATAATAAATGACAATTTTTGTGAAGAATATACGTATATATAATATTAAGATATATCTATATGTATAATAATGTTATATTTTTGAAAATTAAAAAATGCGTATATTTTTCTATTTCGATGATTTTTTTTGTTGAATATAATAATAGTTATTTTAATAGGTAATCTTTGTAAGAATGTTAAATGACGATATATAATGTACATATATGCATTTAAAAATTGGTTTGTAATACATATGCATATTATATATATGATAAAAAGTATGTTATATATAGATAATAAAAATAAATTGATAGGAGGAAATAATAATGATATTGGTAAATACATGTTTATATACATATAATTGATCAGAAAATGGAAAGAAGAATATATACGTATATATATATATNAACATTATGCAATGTATTGATTTGTAAAAGATAATATATTATTTAGATCAAAAGATAGTAATATAATGATTAATATATTATACATTTTTAATACATATGTGTTATGATCATGCGCTATCAACTATAAACATTCACAATCATCTTTCCATTTTCTTTGATTTTTTTTATAAAATGCATTGTTTGAAAAAAAAATATATATATATACATACTTCCTCTCTCTTTACAAATAAAATATATATATATATATAAAATATTATCAATTTTAAAAAGAATATAAAGAATTTTTAGAAGATACAAAAAAACTTTGTCACTTTGTCTCTTAAAAAGTGAAAGTTAACCTATTCTTCTCTCCTTTAAAAACTACAACAAAATAATGAATTGAGGGGAAATATATAAATATATATAAAATGATAAAATCAACATTTTTAAAGTATATAAAGGTATTAATATTAATATATATAGAGTTTTAGTGCAAGATAGCTGTTGTTTGAAAGGACAGAAAGAATATATATGTTATAATAGTTATTAAAATAAATATTAAAATATAAAGCAACTTAAAAATATATATGATTTTTCCATTATTAACTATAGTCTGGCTTTGTAATTATTTGAAAAAAAAAATTAAAAATATTTAATACTATTTTTTATTCTATGTTAGTATTTTAATGTTTATTTATTGATATAATTTATAAATAATAACATTGATAGGAAATATTTCAAAATATTTAAAGATTAAATTAAAATATAATATTAAATAGGAATGATAGATAATGATTAACCAATAAAAAAAGTATATTCTATTAATATAAACACATTTATATGTCCTTTAATAAGAAGGAGAAGCTTATCAATTAAAATATTTTTGTATAATAGTAGTATAAAATTATAAAAATTTTTATAATTACTTTTAACCTATTAAAATAGGTAAAAGTTAGTTTTATATATATGTCTTTTCATTAAAATTACATTAAATTTAGTAGTATATGGGGTATATTAGAAAGTTTTGAATTCAAAATAATTAAATATTCATGATTATAATTCATTAGATTTAGAATATTTGTCAAAAAATAAAAATGTATGTTGAAAAAAAAATATTAATAATTATGATGAAGTTAATATTATAAGCAATTTAATATTAATTCTTTATTGCTCTTTTAACCTTCGATTTTAAGTGAAGTTATAGTTAAGTATAATTAATGTATTTGTTTATCAATTTTTTTTTAATATAAAGATGATGATAAGTGTAATAAGTATGAATAATTTTTNTAAATTTTTTTGTTATAAGTAAAAGTCAAAATAAGGAAGTTTGATAAGAAAAATAAATGAATGATTTTTATAAATGATAAAATAACAATATTTGTCCTAAAAGTTTTGAAGGAAGTGATATGTTTTAAAAATATTAACAAAATCTTATTATTAAAACATTAAAGTGTAGTATATAATAAATATATACATATTTTTCTATCACATTTCTCGACTTATTTAATAAAAGAAAGATCTTTTCGTATAAAAAAAACTTGACCTTGTCATGTTATTAAAATAACAAGTAATGTGTGCATATATATTACTATTGATAAAGAAAATGATTAAAAAAAACTTTTTTCCATAATCAAAGTTATGGAGGTCTTTTTATTCTCCCTTCTCCAGTATCATCAAACACAATGACAACATGTTTATTAATGTTATAAATAAAAAAATAGTATCATATTTTTTTTCCTGATTCACATATATCAGAAACATTGTTAAATGAAGGTAAAATTCAGCTATTTGAATAGAAGGTAAATGGTATAATAAATATATTTACTTCCTGATATGTTAATGTATTTATAATAATTTTTAACAGTTACCTTCATAAATGTGTTATTTGTGTAATAGGAAATTTGTTTCGTGAAACTTTTTAGTACTTTAAAAGTTCATTAATAGTTTTATTTAACAAATATTTTTTTTTGAGAAGAAGGGTGGAGTCCCTTTAATGATTTGAGAAATAGATAGAAAAATCAAGTAATTAATTAGATATTTTTTTATATTTAAAAAGTTATTTTGTAAATTATATGAATATAAAAGTTTGAGTAAAATATCTATATAACAACTTCCTTGTAATAATTATGATAAATTATTAGAAATTATTTATTTTGTAGTTTATTGTAGAGATAGGAAAAGTATTTTTAAAAAAAAAATATATTATTTTTAATGGAAAGAGATAAATAAAATATTTTAAAATTATGGCTAGAAAATACATATCTAAAAAATGGTTTAAATAAAAATCAACTATAAGGTGAGTGATAACAAACAACAATATATTTATGTTTAAAATACTTATATATATATAAACTAATTTGATGTTTATCTCATTACAATTAATATAAATAGATTTAATAACAAGTAAAATATCTAATTTAAAATAATAGTATATAAAAAAAAAGTAAATTAATTTTTGAAAAATTATTTAAATTTTACATGATATTTAATATATTATTTATTAAAATTTATATTTCAAACAGTGATGATGAGATTATTTCTAAATATAAGTGTATATAAAGAAATTATAAACATTTAAAGCTAATTTTGTTGGTTTCATATGAAAGAAATAAAAATCTCATTAATGTATAATCTTAATAAGGAGAAAGAGAGAGAAACTTATTTATATTTATGAGTTCAATTAATAAGCAATAATAATTATTTTCACGTCATTTAGTAAACAGTTAATATTTTTTGTGAATGATGATATAATTATAATTAACATATATATCATTCCCTTTTACCATTGTGGATATTACAAGATAAAATGATGTGGATTTTTATTAACATTAAAATAAAAATTAATCTTAATGAAAATTTTAAAAAATATTCCAATTTCATAGAGTAAGAATACATATAATCCTCCTACATACAACTATAATAACATTATACCAGTCACGTAAAATAATAGAAAAAAATTAAATTAAAAAAATTTATATTTCTCCTTTCTTTTATCAGTATAATTATTATTATTCTGTTTTTTAAAAAAAAATATTATTTAATAAAGAATTATTGTTAATAAAAAAAAGATTGAAATATTAAACTTAGATATATGGTTACTTCCCGTCAATGTATGTTTTATAGAAAATATAATTAAGGTAGAAATAAGAAGACTCATATTTTCATATTAGTCATTTAAAAAAGTCTTTTAAAAGTTTAACCTTTAAAAGTTATATTTTAATTATTTAAATATTTCTTATCAAATAAGCAATGTTTTTTTAAAAAAAATTTACACAGATAATGTCATTCTTTTTTTATATGAATATAACAATAAAAAGATAATAAAAAATTACACTAATTACAACAAGATATATGTACTTTATAGTTATCAATATGAGACTATCTATTTAAAATGTTTCATAGAAAAATTATTACTCTTTTCAATAGAATGTATAAATTGTTAATTACAAAAGTAAATAATATAGACGAAGATATTAAAAATTTTTAGTTAAAATAAATATAATATATTATATGAATGATGTAACTTTTAATATTACATTTTGTAAGTGTAATATCAGAGAAAGATGAAATAAAGGTTAAAGAAAAAAATTTAATTCTTTTAGAGTAATATATATATGTATAAATTTTTTNTTTTTTTTGTCTTGTTTTAAAATGTTACATCTTTCAATGGTTAATAAATCATAATTCTTATTGATAAAGAAAACTCGATATTACTATTTCTATGTTGAATAGTACTTTTAATGAATTGTACCATGATACTTATGATCATGATGAACAAAATTATTTATTGGTGTGTATATTTTTTCTATTTCTTCTTTAAACTTTGCCTCAATAGCTTTACGTTTTATTTTCATGGCATCAGTTAACAAACCATCTTGACTTGTCCATGGTTTAGAGAATAATATTACTTTTCTAGGAATTTCAAATTTATTTAAATTACCACTTGTTGTCTTATTAATATCATCAGCAACATAATTTCTTATTCTTTGATTTTTACATAAATCATCAAATGAACCAGCAATTTTTAATTGACTACCTAATTTTTCAATGTTAACTTTGTTAGCAACTATTAATGCTATTAAATAATCCATATCTGAATGAGCATATAAACAAATATTATCTACGTATGGATTAGAAATTAATGAAGATTCAATTTTTCCCAATGCGACATATTCACCATGACACAACTTGACTAAATCTTTCTTTCTATCAATAATTTTCAAATTCCCATTAATTGTAAATTCACCTATATCACCTGTACAAAAATATCTCTTACCATTGATAATAACAAAATCTTCTGTTACATCTCTGTTAAAATAACCTGTAAATACATTACCACCATGTATTAATATTTCACCTTGTGGTTTTTCATTACTTGGATAATATTTCCCCTCTGGCCATTCCCTTAATAATATCTCAACACATGGTAATGGTGGACCAACATTTCCTTCATCTCTTTCATATGGATGATTTAAACATGTTACAGCACACGTTTCTGTTAATCCATATCCTAAATGTACTCGATCTGAAAAACATATTTTAGCAAATCTTTGTGTATCCAAATCAAGTGGAGCACCACCACAAACAATTTTTCGTATATTTCCTCCTAAGGGTTCTTTAAATTTATAAAATAATATCTTATCAAGTATTGGTGTTCCTAATCCTTTGTCATATCTTTCAGATTTCCTATCATAGCATATATCAAAAAACTTTTGTATAAACACAGGTTTTGAGGCCAATTTATCTTCAACTGCTGATCTCATTTTATTCAAAACAGCAGGTACCACTGCCATTGTAGTTGGTTTTAATGCTTTTAAATCACATTCACTATGTTTATACAATCTTGGTGCTCCATCTATTAATGTCTGTGGTGAACAATAACCTATCTTTATTCCATGTGATATACATCTTAACTCAACCATCAATTCAAAGATATGTGCTAATGGTAAATAACTAGCTATTATTTCATTTTTTTCATCCAAAAATCCACCCAATCCCTCATATCCAGACATTCCTGAGGCTGCCGCTATTAAATTACCATTTGTTAATATAACACCTTTGGGAGCTGATGTTGTACCTGAAGTATACATTATAATGGCATGGTCTTCCTCTACTATGGTTACTGGTGTCATATCAATTTCATCATTATTAGGTGATGATAAAAATTTTTCATACTCTATAACACTAATATTACCTAGTGTTTTTTGTACTGGTAAAACATGATTACTATATCTATCATCAAAACAAATTATTTTATCCAAACCGGGCATTTTATCTTTTATCTTTTCCAACTTTTCTAATTGATCAACGGATGTCATTAAAAATTTCCCACCTGTTTCATTAACTGCATGTGCAACTGCTTCCTCACCAAGTGTTGAATAAATTGTTACCAAAGGAAAACCTTCTTTAAAAGCTGTCAATGCTGTTATCATCCATTCTTTTCTTGTTTCAGAAAATATAACAATTTTATCACCCTTCTTAAGTCCATTTTCACGAAATTTCCGACTTAGTATCTCTATTTCATTGTCTATTTCATTATAGGTAAACCATCTAAAATCACCCAAATCAACTTTATATGGTTGTCCAGGTGCTTTATATAAACCTCGAACTTCTCTAACACCAAGAATATCTTTATCAACATTAGATGCAACGGCATTTTCCCATATTTGATGTAAATTTTTACATCCCTCAAATGGTGCTATCTCCAAACCTGTATCAATTGTTTTTGTATTTATCCATGGTGAAGAAGGATCATTTGAGATGGAAGGGATTGCCTTAATTTGATTACTTAATTCAATATTTCTTTTACCTTCACCAATAATTTTGTTGGGAATGTATGCAAATATATCTGAAAGAAGGAATATTGTCTTAATAGCTAATATTCCAATATTAGGAAGAGATTTAACATCTTCATTTATGGGAATTTCTTTTGTCTCTTCTGTTGTTGTTATTCGTTGTAAGACTTTTTCCGGGATTTCTTGTGCAACCACTAAAATTATTTTTATTTTATCTTTAATATATAATATATGTTATTTTTACCTGTTGAAGAGTATTGTGAATTTCTTTTAATCAAATTTAACCTTTCCTTAAAATTCTTTTGTTTAAAAGACTTTTCTACAATTCTTAGCATTACTTTTTTTNTTTTTTTATTACCAAAAGATATTAGTCGTTAGTTAATAAGAATAATAAAAAAGATGATATTTCTATATTTATAAAAGAATCAACCTTTTTATTTGTATATTTAAGAAACAACAGACATTTAATGTTAAAAAATATCTCCTTGAGGTAATACATAATGTTCAAAAACCTCATATGTAATTATTTTTCTTATAATATCTTATTACATACAAATCTCACATACATCGCAATTTAAAAAATGATGATCATTTATTTTTTTGTTATAGGTAAAAAAGATTGTGATAAATTTAATTTTGTTAAATCAAACGTGACAAAGTTATTTTATTATCTTATGACAACTTTTTTTGTTTATATATATTAATGATAATATATTTTTGATAATTAATATTTATCTTTTAATTTATGGTCTTATTTTGAATAGGTTTGATATTTACTTTAAGTTAAATTATATAAACACAGCTGATCGTAGTACTGAGAAATATTACTTGATATAAAGATTATTTTATAGGTAGTAAATGATTTAATAATGAAAAACGAATTATTAATTTAAAGTATAAAAGTAATATTTGTTAGGTTGTAAAGATAATATCAAATTTTAAAAAANATTTTTATGGGTAGAAGTAAAAAATTGTTATATGTTTATATAGAATGTACATCATTAATAATAATAAAATTTTAAAGCTATAGAATAAGAAAGCGTCAAAAAAAAAACATGGATTATTACGTCAATGAAGTTATAAAAATATATTATTGGTAAAAAGTGTTATTTTTTAATATAGAAAACATCATGCACTTCCTTATTTATTAAATATATTTTGTTATTTAGAAAAGGTTAAAATGTAATCTAATTTTTTTACAATTAGGAAGTAATATAATTGAAATGTATTAATTATTAGTATTTTTTAAAAATCATATAAATTATTACATCTGCCCAACTCTTCTTTTTTGTTCTACCAAATGTTCATTTAAATGTTCTGGTTCCATAACAAAATCAAGATATGGTTTGTAAGTCATATCAATAATATCTTTGTAGCATTCTTTTACAACATTTCTCCTTAACTTTCCACTAGCAGTTAACATACCATTTTTGGAGGTAAATGGTTCAGTTACAAGAATAACTTTTCTTGGTATTTCATGTTTTGCCAATACTTCTTTATATTCCTCCTCAAACGTATAAACTATCATATTTCTAATTAATTTATTTTTACATAATTCTGTGATACATCCTTGGATACCTAATTTATCAGCAAATGCTTTTACTGCTTTTTGATTGACAACTACAATAGCTTCTGTATAATCAAGTTCAGGCTTAACGATTACACAAACTTGATCAACATAATCACTATTCATTAATGTTTCTTCAACTTTATTTAAGGATACAAATTCACCATTTGCCGTTTTAACAAAATCCTTCTTTCTACCAATAATTTTTATTGCACCATCATCTCTAACTTTTACAATATCTCCTGTCTTAAACCATTTAACACCATCGATAACAGTGAATGAATCTTTATCATAATTTTTATAATAAGCATCTATGACTCCTGGGCCACTAATACATAATTCACCAGTCTTATTTTTAATTGAATAACCACCTTCTTCCCAATTAGTTATCATAACGTTAGTTGATTTAAGTGGTCCACCAACATTACCAGTTGTTATATCATATGGAGAAGATAATGATACAGCACAACCTTCTGTAGCCCCATATCCATGAATGAAGTTGACATTTGTTGCAATTTGAACAAATCTTTGTAAATCTTGATCCAATGTAGCACCACCACACACAATTGTATTAACTCTACCACCAAGAAGATCAACTATAGGTTTAAATACAATTTTATCTAATATTGGTGTTGGTAAACCATTAATTTTTCTCTCCAATTTTCTATCATAACATAAGGTAAAAAGTTTTCTTTCAAATTCACTTTTATTCATCAACTCATCACTAACAACTCTTTTTAATCTATACAGCATTGTTGGTACAACTGGTATATGAGTTGGTTTTAAAGCATCAAGATCACCTCCAGAACCGGGTACTACTTTCATTGATTTTTTTGTCAATGTCAATGTTGAACCATATCCTATCTTGACACCTTTTGATAAGCAATATAACTCTCCACATATTTCAAAGATATATGATAATGGTAAATAGGCAGCATAAATAGGATCATTACATTTTGTATCAACTTGATTTTTTAAACTATCAATATTAGCTAACAATTTTTCATGTGTCAATATACATCCTTTTGGCTTGGATGTTGTTCCAGATGTGTAACATAGTAAAGCAACATCAGTAGATTCAATATTGATATCCTCAATTGGTTTGTTAATTGAATAGTTTAAAAATTTATCATAAGGTATGACAGTATTAACATTTTTCTGAATATTGTGTGGGATTAATTTTCTCTCACTAGTAGAAGCAGGATTATTTGATCCTAATTTGGAAATTCTTTGTCTATCCTTGAAATAAATAATATTATCAATATTGTGTGTATCAGTAAATATTTTATTTAATTTCTCAAATTGACCCTCCTCAGTTATGATTGTATTAGTACCAATATCTTTAATAACATTGACCAATTCTTTAATGCTTAAACTTGGACTATAAGTTGCAACAATTAAACCTTCCTTAAAACATGCTAACATATGAATTAAATATTCTTTTCTTGTATCACTATAGAATAATACTTTATCACCTTTCTTTAATCCAAGTTTTTTATATCCTCTTCTTATATTATTTATTTTATCTTCTATTTCTTTATATGTTTCCCATTTATAATCAGATTGTTGGAGTAGTTTTGTCTTTGTACCATAATTATCTTTGTATTCAAATATTTTTTCAATTTTTCTTTCACCAACAATTGGTTGATTTGAATATCTATTAAAGATGTAATCTATATATTTGTCCAATGTTGTTATATTTTTTATTGGTGTTACCTCTACATCACTATCTTTCAAAGCGGTGATTGATGGATTTGTATAAATAAGGTAATCATTAGTTTCTTTTAACAAGACTCCTTTTTTTTCTCTTGACTTTCTCAAAATATCTTGCCCCCTGTGAAGAAATTTATTTGGAAGGTACGTGATTACATCTGATAAAGCAAATATTCCTTTGAATACATTTAAACCAACTTTTGATAATGGTGACAATTCCACTTTAATCATATCCTCTGGACGTTCAAGTATACGATGTGGTCTATGTATTTTTTCATGAGCTGTTGGTGTATGGTCATACGTAATTGCTCTTGAAATTTTTGGAGTTGCATGAAAGTAGATTCTTCCATTCAATGTATATTTTGTTCCATTAATAATACGAAGCATTGTACGTATCAATGATTATTAAAAGAATAAAGAAGGTGTAATTTTCTGATATTTATTATCATTTTTATAATTCTATACTGAAATTAAATTTGAATATAATTTATTTTATTAAATTTTATTGCAAACCAATTAATATGTTACAGATGACTAATAAAAGTATTATGCATACAATAAAAAAAATACAATTAATCTAAATATATTTTAAGTAGTTCTTCAAAATCACTTAAAAGTTTCTTATCAATATTCATTATTTCGTTTCTAAAAAAATCAAGGACTAAGTTTATGGCAAATGCAAACTGGGAGTCAGTTTGAACTGCTCTATGACGATGTTTCCGTAAAAAATTCAAACTTTTAATAGGGTTAAACCATCCAGATGAAAGGATGGTATCTATCATAAGAAGAGCTAAAGCAAAAGTTCCAGTTCTACCGATACCTGTACTACAGTGAATGACTATGTACCGATTTGAATTTTGGTCATTCATTACACGCTTAAGGAGCTCCAAGACGTCATTTGTCTTCTTAGGGACACCTAAAATAAATAATATTATAAAAAATGTGAATTAACTTGCTTTTATCAGGCCAACCCTCATAGTGATATACTTTAAAGTGATTGCATTGTGAAGTATCTTGATTAAAGAATATTCTACAATCCATTTCTGAGATATTATGGATATCTATAGCTTTATTTCCCACTCTATTGACAGTATAATTTCCTGCATTAAATATTTGATCCTCATATGGCAAGTATTTTGTCCATTTTGGTGGTTCAGTATTAAGTTCTCTTTGATTTACAAGAATAACAATAATTCCAACTTTGTAATTATACAAGACATCAAGCATATCCTCAATTGTTGTAGGTAGAGGAGCCTAAAATGACTGTTAATATTCCTTTGGATAATGATAACTCACCTGACACATAATTAATTTTCTTTTTTTTCCACCAGCCATATCATAGATCATTTCATTCGCATGAATGAAACTTTTTACGTCATTTGCTGGTACTCCACTAATACAAATAGTTGCATAATCTAAACAGTAAATTCTAGGATATCTAAGCTTATTTTTGCTGTTTGTCTTCATAACTTTCAAATGCCGTTGACATTTAGTCTCGAGTACATCCAACGGATAGACTTGGACTCTTTTACATTGATTAATAACTTCAGCAACTTTTAATTGATCTGATACAAGTAAAAATTTAAGTAACTCAATTAAATCTGCTCTTGCATTTTTTATAGCAATGGGACTTTCATGTACATAGGCATTAAAATCTTCAAAAAATTTTAATTTAATAGAGTCTTTGTCAATAAGATATCCTTTGTCAAAAAAGTTTTCAATCAACGTAGTGATAATGTATGCAAACTCTATACGCGAAATGTTTCCACCAAAACAATTTTCTCGAATCTCCTTTATAATTTCCATTGGGTTTTCTGTTATACTATTCTCGATCATTTTTTCAAAAATACAAGAGAAGAATGTAAATATAAATGCTCGAGACCCAACTGATTGAGAATTATGAATCAATACAGTCCGTTTCCCAGCACATTCTGATACAGATTTGTATAACTCTGTTAAAAACTTTGTAGTCAATGGCATATCATATTCTTTCCAATCAGAGACATGATAAATTATTAGTGTTTTTTGTTCCTTATTCTGATATGTCAGTTTGAAGCACATTCTGATATTAATATTCTTATCATTATTTGTATCTTCTACATATTCAACTTTAATATCATCGTAAACAGCAGCAGTTTTATTAGGCCAATAAGTTTTGTCTTCTGCCTTGGCATTAGGATTATTGAGGTCTTTGTAGAAAATTGCAACAACAACAGCAACATCTTCCAAGAAAAGCATTTTGAAAAATTCTCCAATTGTATCTTTACGTGGTCCCTAGAATATTATGATCATTTATTTTTTAATATAACTAAACTTACATCTGATATGATATAATTTCTTTCTTGAGGGATACTACTTACATAATGAGCATTGATAGGAACTTTAAGCATTTTATAGCATCTAATTAGTGTCGCATTGAATAAATAATCAACACCCTCTAAATTGAAATCTTCATTATCTAAGTTTTTGATGATCTTGATATTTTTAACCTTGCTGGAAACATACTTCTCATCAGTAATTACCTTTGAGTATTCCCTCAAAGACATCATCTTTACATTATTCCAAAAACTGAAAATATTTGCATACATTAATCTTCTTCTCCTCTCTTCTGAACATTTTGGTATAATTTTTCTTAATCCAAAGAAGCATATTAAAAAGCATCCTAATAAGATAATAATAACAGCACCTGCAATTAAGCCAAAAAATACTGAATCTCCTAATTTTTCCCTCAATTTTGTAATTACTGACTTTTCCGTTTTCTTCAATGGTTTATATTTTTTTCCATTTATATCTTGTAAGTTTTTATCCTCTACAATGGGTTTTTCATCTCTATCATCTATGGTTATATTAATATTGCTATCAGAGTACACCTTGGGAAGGATGACATTACCATCAGGAGTTTGGTAAATACAATTTAATTTATACAATGATTCATTTTTAATTATATGGATAAAAAAATCTCCTCTTTTTGTCAAACCATTCAAAGTTTGGCCTTCTGATGTGAAACTAGTTACGTTAGTTGTAATATTATTAGCTTTCATAGCAACAAGATAACCGTATGAAAATATGTTCATAGAACAATGTGCTTGGACTTCTTGATCATTGTCAATCAACTGATATACTTCATGTTTTAAAACAAAGTTTCTGTTTTCTGGCCCAAAAAATATTATACGTTTGACTTCTTCATATGAACCATTGCGTGTTATGGTGGGGTATATAAACTCTAATATTTCAAACTTATCTACAGTAAATATTTCAGATGAATAATATTTTGTATTGTTAATAATTTTAATTTCCCCATTTTTATACTTTATTTTATTTATTATAACTGTTTCTCCAGCATAAAAGTTCTTCAGGTCAGGAGAATTTTTTATTTCTAGCTTAAATTGGTACGTTCGATTTCCGTGAAATGTTGAATTAACAACAAATATTTTTTCCATGTTCTTAGCTTTATGCATTTCATTGTTTATAATATTTATTTCTGGTGGTGTAGCGTACATTCTAACAACATCACATGGTACCGCTAATTCCCCAGTTCTCGACACATCTACTTTATCAAAAAAATAAATAAATTGCTTTACAAAAAGGTCGGCATCATTAAATGTCTTGAAAGAATATAACCTCATATCTTTATTTATTGAAATTTTAATTAATTCAGAGCTCGGTTTACGGCATTTTGAGTTTTCTGGATAATCACGGACTTCTGAGGGCAATTGAAAATGTACGTTATTAATCATGTCAATATTTTTATTCCATTCTACATATATGTTCCATGAACTTTTTTTTAAAACCATATTACTATCTTCATACAAATAATAACCACAAATTATTATCATTTCAGTTTCATTCAAATTTGTATTTCTAACAGCGGACCATACAAATATACGGTCAATACGTCGCTCAAATCCAATCGGAATTTGATAGTTGTCGTGTAAAATAAACACACTCATTTTATCACTGTATTTGTATTGACTATCCGGACACTTAATCATAATGACATCGTATGATGAATCGTGGTTTAACGTATAATATAGATTTCCACTTTCCACGTTAGTTGGTGCTGAAGGAAATAATCCATTTTCAGCAGTAACTTTACCAAAAAGTATTAACAGCGTCGAAAAGATTTGAATAATAATATCTGATGAGATGAACTTCATCGAAGAAAAAAATGACAAAATTGAGAAAATCGTATTATAATATAACTTTTTTCCTTGATGAAATTTGAATTCAACTTTCTAATATTAAAAATTCAGGAATGTCATTGATACATTATCATGAACGAAATGATAATATTCAAAAGGTATATCTTTCTTTGATATAAATAATATAATAATTTATGCTTTCATAAAAATATGTTTTTATAAAAAATAAATTTTTTTTAGATGCATAAAACTTTCATAAACAATATTATAACGATGAGACATGAATTTTTTTTAAATGAAACGAACATTGACTAATAACCTTCAAAATTTATAAGTAGAGGAAAAAATCAGTTCCAATAGTTTTTCAAAAATGAAAATTTTATTCTTTGTTATTCTTTTAATCATATCTATCAATGAGGTTTTATCGCATCCTAACGATACTATAAGTAAAAAGTCCTCGGAAATACTCATGTCAGGGAGAAAATGGTTCTGTTTCGAATGGCTATGCAATATAAAATGCATTTTGAATGATTCTGATTACGGCATATGTAAATGGAGAAATGGTGAAGAAAGATGTCAATGTTATAAAAAATATTTTTAAGATATATCAATTTGAGTAACCACTTAAACATAAAAATAAATTTTTGATATATTTTTTTTTCTTTAATTTTAAATATCATTAAGAATATATATTCTTGTTTTTCATGAAAAATTGTTTTGATAAAAAAGAATGATGATTAATACTTTAATGTATGATATAAGAAGAAGTGATTTCGACGATAACTTATTTTGAAATGAGAATCTTATTTTGTTTTATTTTTTTGTTCCTTTTCCACTGTCGTGTTTCTTCTGATTCCAAAATTAAAAATTCAGAAGTTTTAAATCACAAGGAAAAATTTTGTCCTCTTATAAATGCTGTTTGTGTTTTTCAATGTTTCATTTTACTTGAAGGAACCAATGGATGTCTTAGAGATGACAAATGTGAATGTGATTGCAAGGGAAATTGTAAAAGTCTAGAAAATTAGCATTAAGAAGAGATTAATTAAATTTTCGGAATAAATAATTCTATTATAAATATTTAAAGCTTTTTATAATTGGTATTATTTTAAATTTTTTTGATTAATTACTAAATAAAAATTTGCTCATTAATTTAATTATTTGTTTTGATATTTTAATCTATGAAAATTAATATCAAAGGTTATTTTTTGTAACATAACTGTTTATGTTTGAATTACTTAATTTTTGATGCTTTAAATAGTTATGTGACTTATATTGCAGCATAAATTGAATATAGTTTTGGAAGTTGTTCTGAAAGCTCTGTAAAATGTTATTGTTTACAAAGGATAAATATTATTTATATATATCTTTTATCATTCGTATAAAAAAAATTTGTTATAATTACTTTATAAAATAATTATACTCATATAATAAAAAGATATTTATAAGTTAAATCCCATTTCCCATTGACTTTCTCTACCCCAACTAACAAATCCTCCTATTGGTCTAGAACCACTTCTGCACATTGATCTTAATTCATATTGTGTATAACAAGATTGACATGAAAAACGACAATTCTCCATCATCCACCCATTTTTTTGACACTCACCCATTCCAGCCCATTCCTGACATCTTGCATGATAATCATTACAACTTCCATAATAATATTCTCTAGGTACACAAAAACCACATGAAACTCTGTAATAATTTTGGTAAAAAAAAATTAAATTTTAAAACTACCTGCAATTACATGACATCCAAAAAGGATTTCTAGCACATTCACCCATAATACCCCAAATAGGACAACAAATATTTTCATTATAACAACCAACAGAATTACATGCACTTCTATCTTGTGGATTTTTATTTGATGTAGGTGTTGCAGGTTTAGGTCTTGTAACAGTACTCCTACTGCCTCCACCACATTTTTGTGCTCTCGTAACACCACATTGATTACAACTTCTTCTACAATTCTCTGTCATCCATAATAAATTTCTTTGACATTCTCCTGATCTTGACCATAAAGCACAATTATTATGTCTATCATTACATTCAGCATTGATGTCATAATTAAATTTACATTTATTACATGATGCTGCACACCATGCATTCATATAAGGTGCATTTCTATTGCATTCACCATTTCTTGCCCAGGTTGAACAACATTCATTTTCATTGAAACAATTTGTAACTCTAACAAATGGTGGTGGTCTTGTTGGTGTTACAATAGGTTTTGGTGTTGTAATTGGATTAGGAACAGATGATACACATTTTCCATTAATACATTGAGATTCATAACAAGCATCTTTAATTGATTCTAAACCTTGACAATTCCCTGTTGGTCTAATTTTAGCTGTACATTTACCCTGTCCATTTGTAAGTTTACAAAATAAAAATTCACTATTACATGTTTTACCACCTGAACATGTTGGTCTAGGTGCATATTCATACATATTATCCGTATATTTATTACTTAAACCATCAATATTTCTCCATGGTTCAAATGGTCTCATCATTGCTGAGGCAAAATGATTTGCAGAGGAACATTGTTGCATATCCTGTGGATATGATTGCTCTCTATCAAATCTTGTTTGTTTACTTATCCTCCATTGTTCCCATATTAAATCCATAAAGGAATGATGATTCCAAAATAATGGATCATTACCAGCTGTAGCCGTCTCAAACATATCACCACCAACAAATATATGAACATTTCCATGTGTATATTCTAATGCATTCCATTGAATTTGTGCTGGGCATCCTTGTTGGGGAGCTGTAAATGATAATACTTGATCTACCTTTGTTTGTTGCATTATATAATTAAATTCTGTATCCTTAAAGACACTTCCTTGAGCTCCAACTCTTCTTTTAAATGTTGGTGCATTTGAAAAGGTACTAAATCCTTTAAATGGACCTGTTACTACATTACCTTGAGCATCTGTAGTACCAGCAAAAATATCAGTAAATAAAATAGAATCAGCAGGAGTTGGAAGACCTGATTCTAATGTTGAATCCCAATATGGTAAACTAACGGTTGGATCAATTTGTCTTAATGCTATTTCATATCTTTTTAAAAATTCTCTATGCCATGGTAAAAATGCTGGACCACTATGTGCACCACCACTAGATGCAAATTGTGAATGTATTTGAGCATAGTTACTATAATCTCCATTTTGTTTCATTCTTTGTACTGCTGCATGATATCGTTGTCTTTCTTCTGTCGTTAACATTCTTAATTCTTTTCTTAAACCTTTTTGTAATTTTTGACCATTAGATAGAACACAATTATTACTACCAGCTGCACCATTACCACCAAGGAAAGTGCATAAACAACCTAAATCCATGCATTGTGAAGCAGTTCTTGCGATTGGAGCTATCTCAGCAGCAATCATTGGTGCTGGTTGTCCAGGTATAGCTGGAGGTAATGCTATAGTAGGTGATAATTGTGGACTCTTCCTAGAACCTTCATCCCATCTTGTTATTTGTCCACAGATAATTTTTAATGCCGGTGTAGGAGCTTTTGAACAATCTATTGGTTCATTGGTAACAGAAACAAATAATGATAATAAAATGTTAAAAAATAAAAGTATAAAAAACATAATTTAAAAAAAATTATAAATTAAACTTTAGAAAAATATATATATTATAATTTAACAAGTAATATTTATCAAACTTTTATTTTCATTACCCCGTCTTTCTTACCATATTTTTATATATACCACTTAGTATGTATTCTCTTTTTTTCTTTATATACTCTCTTTCGAAGTATTTGTTGATTAAATTAATTATTATATAATTTTTAAAACAATTTGTTTGTCAAACTTTTGTTTTTATTAAATATAACTTAATACAATTATATTTTGTATACAACATATATTTTTATATAGTTTTATTCGTTTTCTGCAAATTGAAAAGTAGATTATTTAATTAGAATTGTAAAAAATAAAATCATTTTTTATTGGTCATATATTAATATTTTATGTAGGCTGGTGAATTTTATTTTTTTTTGGGGTTACTTTATATTTGTATACGTAAACGTTTCAACCTTGGGTTAAATTTATTTTAAAGTGATGTAATTTTTAAGTAATTGACTAAATTAACGTCTGAAAAAATCAAGTTTCACAAAGGTATGCACGTTTAATGAGTAATAATATAATAAAATGAAAAAAAATTTTGATGAATAAATTGTATCTATTTGGCCAAGAAGTAAATTTTAAAACTCCAAAATGTAGAATTTTAAAAATAGAGAATGTTTATTTAATTTGGTAAATATGTTTAAGAATGAAACAATAGAAATTTATTCAAAGTATTTTCTCTATCTTTTGTGATAAGAAAATCCTAATCTCTTATTTCCAATATCATATGTAATGCAATAGGCAAAATGAAATGGGGCACCAAGAATAAATTGATTTCCTAAAGACATTCCCTCCAAAGGTAGTAAATTTAACATACATTTATCATCCTTAATGACAGAAATCATATCATTAAGTGATACTTCATAAACTTGTGATTCTATTTGAATTTGTAAAACATTTGAATTCTTTTTACATGGAATTTCATATACGCCCAATCCTCCATTCCATGTACCACCAATTTCTTTTGCAATCGTATCCATAATCATTTTTGGACCTAAAAATTTTACTTACTAAATTTTTATAAAACAATTTACCTCCAATAACACTTGTTCCAGTGTCAGCAATAGCTTCCCATCCATTCCTAAAAACTTTATTTCTATAACCAATTGAATTCATTCTAAATTGCCAATATGAAGCTGATGTTAATTTTTGATATGTCATTATTGGTCCACAATTTATTTCGTCTAAACCACCATATGTATACATACCTCCAATTTCACCATTTGCTTTTCCTTTTTTTTGTAAATAAACAGTAAATATTGGTCTACTGATTAAACCATCGTTAATCGCTTCAATTAATGGTGGTGTGATTTGATCATAAGCAATAGCTTTAAATCCTAAACCTAATATTCCATCTATTGGGCTTTTTCCATTATCTTCGGAAATAGCGTTAGCTTGTCCAAATGTTACCTTACTTATATTTAACCTATTTGATTCTCCAATAAATGACATTGCATCTTCTCCGAAGAATCCTCTAGCCCACCCAATACCATACTCAATTTTAAATGATTTTCCATTCTTTGTGTAGGTTGATGATCTTGAAGAATCAAATTTTCTTTTATCTGCACAATGTACACGAGAAGAACCTTCATTGCATGATTTATCTACAACCCATAAATTTGCAGATCCAGTATCTAAAAAAAATAAGGTGTATATTATAATTATAGTGTTACCAAGAACAACAGCAAATAATTGTCCAGGTGTACCAATAGTTATATTTCCTAAATATTCAGAATCTTCATAATCATTTACACTCTGACCAATTATTAAACCTTCTCTAATATTATGTCTCATTAAACTTTGCCTCCTTTTATAATACGATTCCCATTCTCCTGTTCTCATAAGCTTTTTTTGAACAGATTCAACTCCATAAACGGGTATCTGGTAAACTTTGCTTTCTATCAAAATAATGAATATAGAAAATAAAATAAAAAGTTTCATATTAAAAATAATGTTTCAAGTAAGATCTTATTATTGATATTTATAACACTTTTTTGTTTATATTAAACTTAATATAAAATTACTAATTATTTAACAAAAAAGTTAAATATTACATAATCTTCTTAATAGAAGATTTTTTTTATAAAAATATCATATTTAAAATAAACAAAAAGGCTCTTTTTTGTTATCGAAAACAAAAATAGATTTTGATACTCAAAAAATCATGACACATATGATAAGAAATAGTTTAATAATAATGATATTATTAAATATTTATATAATATATGTATTTAGTTTTGTTGTATGAGCATTAAACATTTTTGGGATTTGAAAATCCTAATCTTTTCTGCCCAATATCATAAATAATACAATAACTATAATGAAGAGGATCTCCTAAAATGAATGATGGTCCAAAACCGTTTCCTTCAAATTGATTCATATTAAAAATGCATATTGTCCTATTTAGTCTTCCTATCATATGTTGGTTTCTTATTGTCAAATTAACTCCACGTAAACTTATATTAATACCGCCAAATTGTGCATTACAATCTATTATATATATACCTAGTCTAGGTATGAATGTTCCTCCAGCTACCGTTGCAAAAACATTTGCTATGTTTGGTGGAGCAGAAATTTGAGATGTCCCTCAAATAATTAATATAATTTAAATAAATTAAAAAAATACCTGTATCAGCTATAACTTGCCATCCACGATTAAATGATCTGTTCCCAATACTTATACTATTCATTCTTACTTGCCAAAAAGAAGCTTTGGTTAATTTTGCATAACCAATTATTTGACCGCAATCATTTTCATTAATAGCTCCATATGTAAATATCCCTCCAATTTGTCCATTAGCATTTATTAACTGTCTTAAATGGACTGTAAATAAGGCTCTTTTTAATAATCTTCTTTTAACTGCAGCAATCAAAGGAGGTATAGCTTTTTTTACTGCTAAAGATCTAAAACCCATTCCTAAAACACCATCAATTGGATCATTTGCATTATCTCTTGATATTGTTGTTGCTTGACCAAAGATGAGTCTTCTTAAACGTAAACGAGATTTTCTTATTCCAATAAATGTAACAGTGTCTTGACCAAAAAATCCTCTTGCAAAACCTATACCATATTCAATAGAAAATTTCCCTCTTCTTTTTTTGTACGTTTTAGATCTGTTTTGATTAAATTTACTCTTATTTCTACAAGCAACTTTCTTTCTGGAAGAACATGATTTATCAACAACCCATAGATTAGCTGATCCAGTATCTAAAGATATTAATATATAAATATATTATTTAAAAATATTACCAAGAACTACATTAAATAATTGACCAGGAGTTCCTATAGTTATATTTCCTAAGTATTCCACATCATCATAATCATTTACATGTTGAAGAACAACTTTTCTTTTACCATTTCTATACATGACACTTGAATTATTATTATTCAATCCTAAATAATAATCTTCCCATTTTCCTTCCCTAAAAAGTCTCTCTCTTGTTGATTCTATCTTAAAAGTTTCAATTTGGAAAACATCTTCACTGATGATATCTTTAATAATAATAAGAAAATAATAATATATGAACATTGTATAATAAAGATACATTCAAATGAATAATAATAATATATTTAGATAATTAAATGATTAGGGCATATTAAACTATTTAATTGTTATCTACTCCAAGAACAATATATATTTTATATTATTAACTAGTAAAACTTGTCTTTTTTTTGTAATTTAAAAAAAAAAAAATGTTAATACACAAATTGATTTAAATTTACTTTTTCTTGAATATAAATCAACTTTTATTTAAAAAATGATTATAATTGAATGGGATTACATTTCAGTTAATTTAAAAATTTTCCGTGCCTGTGCAGCTATGTCCGAGCGGTTAAGGAGAGTGATTAGAAATCACTTGGGCTTTGCCCGCGCAGGTTCGAATCCTGCTGGCTGCGAAAAAATCTTTTTATAATTAATTATTAACAATTTAAAATATTTATTAATGTTTATCATAAAATAAATTAATTTGACTTTATAATCAACAATTGTTGATATATCACCTTCTTTAATTGTAAAAATATTTTTATCAAAAAAATAAAATAAATAAAATACTTGTTTTATTTACTTCTTTAAAAAAAGTGTATATTTTTTCCTCAAAAACATTTAATATTCACATATTCGATATGAAAAAAAAAATTGTTGGGATACTTTCTTTTTAGCAATACATAAAACTAATTTCTTCATTTGCGCTAAGATCACGAATATAATTTAGAATATGTATAATATAATAAATATTATTTATCCGCCACACTTAATATTATGATGTAATATACTTCTTTTTGACTGTACAAAAGTGGTTTTATAAACTTTATGTTACCACTTAATCTTAACATTTTTGTTAATAAAACAGATTATTCATATACATACAGAGACATATATTAAACTTTTAAATGCTTACATAAAAATTATTACAACTTATTACCAAAAAAAAACTTTTTATATTTTTAATTGATATATATATAATTACGCATACCATAATTTTGTACAATTTATGCTTCATTTTGAATGAAATTAATATTTTTTAATATATAAAACTTTAAATATTATATCTTTACATGTAGATAGATATCTGAAGAGGGAGGTAACAAGTTTTTGGCTATTGAAAGATTACCAGTTGATTTAACTTATCCTCTATAGATATATTATTGTAAAGATCTACATGCCAGTAACAAATAACTTTTACATACCTTGACAGATAACTTTAATTTCTCTTTTTTCCTTTTCATCACCTTGTATATTTATTTATTACAAACTTTATAAATTTTTAATTTAACATTGTATATAATTTTTTATTGTTATTTTTTTTTAATATTTGTATTGTTGCAAAAGTTTTTTGTTCTTATTCTATTGTAAAAAAAAATTTTCCCTTCTAATTGTTGACTTAAATAAAAGGTGACGGTTTTAGTAGTATGATGTTTATTACAACTTTTTCTTAACTATATACTATTAATATAGTTCATTTGATGTAGCATTTTATTATAAACATTAATGGCATACTCATATAAAGAAAGTAAATCGGCATCTTAGTTGATCGTTTTAACATACACCTATAAAAGGTATATATATATATTTATAAACAATCATTCATTCTTATTATAATCCATATAAGGAGGAGCTTTAATAATATAGAAAGTATTTGATTGAAGAAAATGTTGAGGAGACCTCCTGTTGTAGTATACAATCATATCTAAAATGTTTTAGTACATAGGTATGTTGAGAGACATTGTAAGATATATACATATATATTAGAAAATGGTTTGAAGATATTTTAGTCATAAAAGAATTGATGGGCCTGCCTTTTAAAGGTTACTAAAGTAATGTAATATATTGTTAATGTTACTAAATGACCAATGTCATGATCATCTATTTATTTCCTCATTTAATAAAATATATTAAAAGTTTCTTATTTTTAGATTAATGTTATCATCACCATTATTATTATCTCTATCCTCGGTATGTGCCCTCTTGGGACTATCCTTCCTTGTTATTTCTATCCTAAGTGATAATTGGACGGAACATCAAGTTAATAGAAGAGATATCATTAGTGCTATGAATAGGCAACCTGAATTATCTGAAAATTTAAAGGATGCTGTAATTCATAATCCATTATATTTTTCTCGTTCCAATGGTCTATTCCATATATGTTTTTCTGATGGTGTACCATCTGGAATCGGATCGTACTCTAAATTTGGTTCTGTTTGTATTACTAACAATGATTATTTCCCAGATGATGTTGCAAGAGATAATTTTAATGAAAAACAAGTTGAAAGATTATATTTTATGAGAACAACTGTTATTTTATATGCTATTGGTCTTATATGTATAACTTTTTGTTTTATAATTGGATTCTTTGGATGTTGGAAACGTTCCTCAAAATATATCATGACAACTGCAATATTTATGATATTTTCAGTCCTCTTCTTATCAGCTGCTATGGTATCATGGCATTACGTTACATATCTTGAAAGAAATGTTCTTGATGTTCAACCATTTTATAGAGGATGGGAACCAGTCCTTAAACAAGCTACCAAATTTTCAATTGGATGGTCTTATCTCATTTCATGGATAGGTATTGGTTTTGTTCTTTTTGCTGGTATCTTCATGTTATGTTCATACAAGGCTATTAAGGTGAGTTGATAAACATTACCTTCATATTATACTCAATAAGATTATTATTTATAACCTTGACCTACGTTTTTCTTAAAAACGTTTGTTAACATTCTTACCTCTAAAGACTTATATAACAATTTTTTATCTTTCATTATTTTTAGAATGAAGAGGAAAAAGCTTTTGAAAGTAAACACAATGCATACATAATGGCTAATTATTATGACAAAGCAGCAATGGTTCCATATGGGTATGGAACTTATAGTGGTTATGGAGGTGGAGCAGCTTTCCCTGCAGCCTATTACAATACTTATGCACCACCTCAAATGGCTCCTCCAATTAATAATCATTATGGATACATGACATATGGTCATTAATTTATCATCATCATCATAACAAATATAAAAATAGAAACAGAAATTTTTTTCATGTTTTTAATCAAAATGATGCCTTGCCACTCAATAACGGGTGTAAATAATATTTTTTAGTTATGAAAAGTACACTCCTATGAATAATACACATATATTATATTTTGTAAAGTAACAATTCTTAGTTATTCAACTATGAATATATATAATAATAATTATTATCCCATTTTTTACAAGTATATTTTAATAACATTTATTATTATACTATTTAATCATATTATCTCTAATAAATTATATTAATAAAAGATTACTAAATTTGTTCAAATATACAAAAAAGGTTTTAAAGTTTATGAGAAAGGAATGAAGGTCATATTTTCATATTTATTCACACGCGTATATGGGGAACAATTTTGGTATTGTAACAAAATAAAGATAACAAAACTGAAAATTTTCATAAGTTTTATTGGGAGAAACTCTTTATTAAGACAAGATCAAGAAAAGATAACGATTTCTATGATCTAGATATTGAGAATTCAAGGAATGTTAAACAATATAAGTTAAAATTGTTAGTGATACTTATAAAAACAGCAAGATTTAACAGTATGTTAGTTTTAAAACAATTAACTTTGTTCGTTTCATTATCAGTGTAAAAGAATATATCTCTGTTCAATAATATGTATAGGCTTTATTTAATTGTTTTATTATTTAGCAACTTTTTATCAATATTAGATAAGAAATGTTTAAATATTTTGTTAAAACATAAAAATAAAATGTTTTAATATAAAATAATTTCTCATTTATATGATCAATTTTATTATCCGCAGGAGTTTTTTAAAAGAGACAACAATAATTAAGAATCTTAACTGGAACAGTCAATGCCTTTGGAGTATAGAGTCATGTTTTAGATTTTGTTTTATTACATAACTTTTCATGCACATCTGCATTTCTACCTCTTATTTTCTTTTTAATTAAATATAAAATAATTAAAATTTTAACAAATCAAACTTATATATGATTTTGCCATATTTTTTAATAAAATGTTTTATCATTGTGGTGATCATTTTATTAATCATTCCATTTTTATTATTAAAATTAACGAATCTCGATGAACAATCTTCTATTTCATTTTTAAGGTAAATTTATTAGTATAAATTTATTAATTTCTTTAAAGAAAATCAAAGATATCTAAAGATGTATTACAAAATAATTGGAAATGGGGTAATAAATGTTTCATTCAAACAGAAAGTAATCGTGTATTAATGTCAATCCAAAAAGAATTAATTGAAACTTCAAAGAGATTAGAAAAAACCAATAAGGAGATAGAAGAACTAGACAAGATATTAATAAATAAAAAAGATGAATTAGATATTTTACAACAACAAATAGAAGAAGCAAAATTGTTACAAAAGGAATTAAATGATAAAAGAAATATTAAATTATTTTTACCTCTAAAACCATTGTATCCAGAATATAATAGATTAGTTTTGAAGGAACAAAAAATTAATACTCCTTTTAATACATTTGAGGATGCTTTTGATTTTTCAAGATGTTCCATATCAAGTATGTTTCCTGTTTATGTATATAAATTACCAATTGGAGGGACGGATAAAATGAAATTGTATTACAATGAATTATTAAAAAATCCTTATAGGATTGAAGATCCATATAAAGCATGCATTTTTGTAGCTTTCGTATCAAAAGAATTTCAAGATTTTACAAAATTAAGTTATTGGTTGAATAATGGACGTAATCATATCATAATAAATCTTGACTCCATAAAAATTGATAATAGAGGTGCAGAAATTATTGTTGGACAGGATATAAGTAATTTTAAAAAAGGTATGGATATCTTTACATTCTTTACAAATAACCAAAAAGTTAGCTGGAATGATTTTGTTCCACTTTTACCACATTCAAGAAATTTTTTTATTTCATTTATAATTAATGAATTATATATTGATGATTACAAGAAAAAACTTTTGGAAAATTTAAAGAAATCAGCAATAGCATCTGAAGATTCTATTTTAATTGATTATAAATGTGAAATTCATAATGAAGAGTGGACAAAATATGGTTTATGTGGTGATAGAAAATATAGATTGGATGTTCTCAAAAGGACTGTATTTACATTAATTTTTCCTGATTCCGAATCTTATGCATATCGTTTGGAAGAAGCATTACTTTCAGGATCAATACCTGTATTTTTATCAATGAATTCACCATTACCTTTTGATGATGTCATTGATTGGAGGACTGCTGCAATAAGGATACCTTTTAATAGATTTCCAGAATTACATTTTATTTTGAAATCAATAAGTTTGCCAGATATTCTGGAATATAGAAGAAAAGGAAGGTTCTATTTAGAAAATTATTTAATTTCTTCTGGTAAAATAATTGAAACGATTATATCATCAATAAGGTATAAAACAGGATCATTTGGTCTTCCAACTTTTGAAGAAAAAGCTAAACCATTATTTGGTGAATCATTTGTTTCACCATCACAAAGTCCTGTTCCTAAACCAGTAATGGAGGAAGAATATCTAGGTCCAATAGAAGCTAAATTTGAATCAATATCATATAATCATAATTTTACATCGTTACAAATGTATTCATATGAATTATGGAATAAGTTTCCACATCTTGTACATACAACACCATCCTTTTTAATAGATAACGCAATAATGCCATCAGATGCTGAATTTTTCGATGAAACAAGTGCTGGTTTTAGACCAATTTCACCTGGATCTGGTATTGAATTTTCAAAAGCTTTGGGAGGTAATAGAAATCGTGAACAATTTACAATTGTTATGTTAACATACAATCGAGATCAAATACTATATTCTGCACTTGAAAGGCTACATCAACTACCATATTTGAATAAAATAATAGTTGTATGGAATAATATTTTAAGAAAACCACAAAATAACTGGCCTCATTTGCACGTTCCTATTATCTTTGTTAATGCAACAAAAAATTCTCTTAATAATAGATTTTTTCCATATGACCAAATTGAGACAGAAGCTGTATTTTCAATGGATGATGACATTGACATAAAACAACATGAGATAGTCTTTGCTTTTAGAGTTTGGAGAGAACAAAGGAATAAAATAATAGGATTTCCAGCAAGATATCATGCAAGATATGGTGATGAAATGTTTTACAATAGTAATCATACATGTCAGTTGTCAATGATTTTAACAGGTGCCTCATTTCTCCATAAATCTTATTTAACTGCATACACTTACTCAATGCCAAAGATAATACGTGATAAAGTTGACGAGTATATGAATTGTGAGGATATAGCAATGAATTTTTTAGTTTCTCATCTAACAAGGCAACCACCTATTAAGACTACCAGTAAATGGACATTAAGATGTCCTAATTGCCCAGAAACTTTATCTGGTGATGAATCTCATTTTAATGAAAGACATGAATGTATAAGATTTTTTACCAAAATTTACGGTTACAATCCTCTTCTTTTTACACAATTTCGGGTTGACTCAGTATTATTCAAGACAAGGCTTCCACAAAATCATCAAAAGTGTTTCAGATATGTTTAATGTATCAATATTTAATTTATAGTTTGAATTTGATTTTTATTTATTTTTATAAATATTTTTTGTAAAAAATTTTTATATCTTTTTGATACAATAGGAAGAATAATGGAATAAGGTAATGTTGTTAATAAAACCATAAATGGAATCCATCGTAGATACGTTAAAATATTCATATAATCTTGGATATCAAGAGGAAATTTTGTAAATTTATACTATAAAATAATTTGTTAAAATTTTAAAATATATATTTACCTGAAAAATTGCATATGCTAAATTGGATAAAAGTATAGATGTTAAAAAAATTAAAATTTGTATGTTTTCATTGAAAGAATCATCATTTTTAAATTTTTTAATAAATATTATTAGTATTAATGATAATAGTACAAAAATAATTCCCAATGATAAAGATATGATAACCGTACTAATATAAATATTAAAATAATTATACTCTTCTAAAACCCATTCATTATAAATTGTAATGAAAGCTTGAGGTTGTGAATTTGTTGGTATGGATATGAAGATAGCTTTTTGAATAAAGGTAGGTAAACATATTATCATGGAACTAATAATTATGAACCATTTTAAAATGAAACAAAAAATCATCCAAAAATATTTGTGATATTTAATTAAAATGATTCCTGTAAAAGCATTTAAAGATAAAACAAAACCATAAATATTTTGTATTAATAATATTGAATTTATTATAAATAATCCATATGATATATTTTTTTCATTAAAACTCATATATTTATAATGTTGTATCAATATTACATTATAGTTTGGTATTGCATGGATATAAGTTATAGAAATTAAATTTATAAATGATATAAAAATCATTTGTCTTATCATTTGATAGTGACTTTTTTGATTACAATCATAAAAAGATGAAGTTTTTAGGATTAAAAAATTAAGTAACAATAAAGATGTTAATATCACTGCCAATATAACATAAAACCAAAAGATAATTTGTAACATAATATCAAAATTTAATATTTTTTTAACATTGGTGGTAATTATCATAAGAAAGTCAAAGTCATTATATGTAAATAATTATTTATGCAATTAAATTTAAACATTTTTAATATTTATACAAATTTATTATTTATAATAATCAAAAAATTTCATAATCAAATTTAATTTTAAAAATTACCGTATAACCATTTTATTAATTGTAACAATATAAAAAGTTAATTATAAAATTTCATCAAATTATTATTAAAAAAAATTATTTACAATATCTCTATAGTAACTAATAATTATATCTTTATACTATTTAATTTATAAAAATTATATACTATTATAACACAACTTCTTTCTTTAATTTATAAAATCTGAAAGTATCTCTTTATTGATAAAAATAATTTTTTTGTTTATTCATATTTTTGAGCAATTTTAAACCATCCAAAATAAAAGTTAGTGAGAGCAATTTGAATCAATACTCTTTCTTCGAAATATTTTAAAATTAAAATGTTTTTTACCACCTAAAATAGTTAATTTTATTATAATAATAATTAAATTAACTTACTTTTTCCAATTAACATAGGAACTTGATTTTTATGAGTTATTTGTAAGATACAAGCTTTTTGAAGCCATGGCTCTCCATCAATTTGCATAGGAAATGATTTATGTGTTTGAATAACTACAGTCCCACATTGTGCTAATCTTCTTGCTGTTTTAACTCCAGCTTTTATTTGACTTATCTGCATTATACTTTCAAGACCAACAACTTCAATTAATTTATCTCCAATATCTTGAACTTTATTTTGAAGATTATTTGAACTTCCATTTATTTGAGAAAATAATGATGTATTTTTCCATAATGAAAGTTTTTTTTTTGCAGTACCCCACATATTAGATCCTCCATGAATTGAAGGAATATTTAAAAGTGCAAGACCTTCCAAATTTGGTCCCTCACCAATATCTAATGTATCACCATCACATAAAATATCAATTTGTTCATTTAAATTTTTATAAGTACTTTGTAACGTTTCAGTTGTACCTAATTCAAAATACCATAATTTATTCCTCATACGACTATTAAATTTTTCAGGATATTTTTCACGCATCATATGAAATCTATGAGCAATACTAGCATCAACACCAATAGAAAAATAATTATTTATAATACTATATGGTTGTGGATCTTGTTTTTCACCTTTTTTTGTTGGTTCAATTGTTATTTGCCATCGATCCATATAAATATGAGATGCTTTTTCAATATTTCCTAATATTTCACTTAATGATTCATTTTCATATCCACCACCCCATTTTAAACATCTAGCTAAATCATTTCCAGTTCCTAAAGGTAATACAGCAACTGGTGGCCTAGTGTCACTTGTATAATTCATTTTATCCATAGCCTCTAATACCCATCCAACTGTACCATCACCTCCTGCAACTAAAACGTTATAACTTTTAATACCTTTAAAAAGTCTTAAACCAATCTCCGGAGGATGTTTTGCTAAATTGTATACCTGTCTTGGATTTAATAAATATTGAAATTTTCTAAAAATTCTTTCACCTTGACGACCTCCACTTTTTGGATTAATAAGAACTAATAAAGGTCTTCTATTTCCTGAAGGTGATGTTGTTTGTAATAATGTACCAGGTGTTGTTTCTTTTTTATTTGCATCTAAAAATGATGGAATAATATTGGTTGGAGGAAGAACATGATATGATAAAGGCCCTAAATCACATTCATCTGTCCAATTTTCAATACAATTGTTATGAAGCAAAATATTACACCATCTACATTTTTTTCCTTGAAATATACCAACAGTTAATTTACATTTACTACATTTTCCGTTATTATTAGAATCACTCCAATGATGATTCATTTTCATTTCTTTTTTTGGATGAGCTGTATATGTATGGATACAATTATTTTTTGCCTGTAAAACGCATCTTTCATGTACTGTATATTTACATAAAGCACAAGCTAAGCCTTGTTTTCCTCCCCATCCAACTAATAAACTACAACAAACATGACAATATGATGGCTTTGAAAAATGACGTAACTTCCAAATATGACTTCCATCCTCTTTCATTTCCAAATCAATTCCTAAAAGAACTAGTAATGGAATAGTTGTTAAACCTCCTCTTATCCATTCTTCTAAGGAAACAATACCATTTTTATCATAGTCAATATCTTGCATCATTTTTCTTAATATTGGTTCCAATTCGATAGTATCCCATTGTTGATATCTAGCAACATTCATCATTTGTTCTATTATGCTCTCAATTTCAGTATTATCTAAATATCCATTATCATCAGAATCATAGACATGAAAGACAAATTGAAGTTTATCTTCTGGAGGAGCAGCCTCCAATAAAGCAAGGTAACATACCAATGGTTTTAAAGGAATACGTCTATTTAAAGCATTATTTGCTTTATCATTATTTTCATATCTTTCTTCGGATAAATATTGTGTGGATGAGGATACGTTTAATGCATTTTTAACGTTAAGTAATGTTTTTTCAAATAAGGATGGACGTCTTTCTTGCTTTACAGATGATAATAATAATTTTTCCTCTTTTTCATGAATATTTGGTTGGGAAGAATTTATTGTAGTATCTTCAACATGAAAAACATTTTGAACAACCGATAAAAATGAAGTTCTTCGTTGTTGGACACCTGGAGGATAAGCAAATGAAAGAAATAATTGTTGTGTTAAGTCTGAAGGTAAATCTGCCCCAAAATATACATTTAAAAAATGTGTAAATCCATCAAAATCTAATGTTTGTCCATCGTCATATAAATATTTGTGTAACATTCCATTTGGAGTGAACCATTGAAGCATATCTGTTAATTTATGACTTGAATCTTAAAATAAAAATGAATATTTTTCAAAGAAATAGGAAAAGACATACATGATGCATATTCTGTTAATCTAACAAATTGTTCCGGTGACAATAGCATTACTAGTAAATGTCAATTTTTTTTTAAAAAAAAATTAATCTACCTATAAAATATTTATAGAAAACTTTATAATATACAAAATATCTTCAGACAACAAATGAAATTCTATTTATGATATATGACGACAATTAAATAAGAGATGCCTTATATATGTATGTTTTATAATATGACATACATGCGCAAGCAAAAATTTAATATATTATAAAATAAAGCTTTCATTTTCTTATATATTGAAACAGTCTCTAAACCTTTTGCTATTAAATAAATTGATATAGATATATAAAGATAACATTAATTAATGTCCTCACTACCTACAGTGCTTCCTTAACTACCTATATTAAAATATATTCCTCCCAATGTTACAATCTTTATATATAAAATATANATATACTATTAACCATAAATATAAAAATAATCATAATTTTATAAATTATACTAATCAAACAAATATAGTTTTAAGATGATAAAATTTATTCATATGAGATATACGTAAAAGATACAATAAAAAGTTAATTAAATTTATTTATTTAAAAATATTACAGATATCCTTATTTAGTAAAAATTAATGTTAAAAGGAATTATCAACAATGCTTTCACTCAATTGATAATATACAGCATTCCCTTTTCTTGGATTGGAGAGAGGTGATGACCAAAAAGCAGAGCTTGTTCTATCATATTTTTTACCATTAAAAACTTTGTCAAATTTAAATTCTTTATGCTTACCAAATATTTGAATTATATCATTAAAGTTTTTATACTTACGATATTGTTGAGAAAGTGAAATTTTTAAATTTTCAGTCCGTGCCCAACTAGGAATTGTTTTACGAGGATTATCCTCATCATCAGTTCCATCACCTTCTGATAAATCTGCAATATTGTAGTCATCTTCTGTTGAAGGTTCAATAACCTTATCTGGTGTCAATCCATAATTAACTACAGATGAAACTGAATCATTAAATAATTTTGAACTCTGTAATGACATGCTAACAACATTATTTGAAATTTCAACCTTTTTAATATTATTAACTGAATAGCTATTTAGAATATCGTTATCACGAATATTTGGAGTTACATTCTCATTATTCATAAAAATATTTTTATCTATATTTTCTTCATATATGAAACTACTCTTTCTTTTTCGTAGTATAGGTGTTTCATATATTTCTGAATTCTTACATGATTTGTCAGGGACAATTTTAGTATGAATTTTTCTTTCTATTTCATGTATAGGTGTCTCATAAATAATATTTCCAGGTGTATTTATTCTTAAACGTGAAACAGATGAAATTGGTGTTTTAAACTTTGTTCTATTAGGCGTTTTATTTTGAGTTTCATTAATTTGATCTTCTCTCAATGCCTTCAATTTTTTTTCATGTTCCATTTCTTTCAAACGTCTCCTTTCTTCTACTTGTTTAGCTTTTTCTTCTCTGTCACTAAAAATAAAATATTTTTAATTATCATAAATAATTTTTATCCTTACTGTTTAACTTTCTCCGCTTTCTGTTTTAATAAACATTGCTTCTTTTGATCTGCTCTTTGAATACTATTAGCTTGTTCTATTCGCAAAATTTGTCTCTCTGTTGTATTTCTTTTTTTTATATTATGTAAAACATTTTTTGTTGTCCTATTATTGGTAGCATCATTAAATTTTGATCGTAAATAAGCAACAGATCCAACATTTTGATCACCAAATGATACATCATTATTAGAGAACAGATTCTTTTTTACCATCTTATCTTTTCGTAGTTCAATAGTTTCATACAACTTGGCTATTTTTGAAACATTTTTACCACGAATTGGTGTTTTTGGTATCTAAAAATAATATTAAAAAAAAGTTAAAAAAATAATAACAAACCTTAAAATTATTATCAGTTTCTTTTATTAAATTTTTCAATTTATCTCTTTGTTCAGATAATTTACTGATAGTATTTTCATATTTTTCCAATATAAAATTATTATATATCTCTTCAATAATCTCACTTAATTTTATTCTTGAATCATACTGTGGTAAAAGATTTGTGAATACAACAACATTCTCATTCAATATAAAATTGTCAGTAGACAATTTAGATTCAAAAATATTAATTGCTTCATCTTCAACCTGAGGCTTGCGTCGACGTAACTTTGAAACCATTTAGAATACTTGAAATATTATTATTAATATTTTTGTGAAGTTAAACTTATTGTTAATATGTATGACAACAACCTCTACAAAGGAGGAATAATGCACTATAAAGAAATATGTATACAAGCGCCAAAATAACGTTCTCTTGCAACGACTGTACTTTAATATGTATATATATATTTTGTCATAGACATTGGTTCATACTAAAGATGTAATAAATTTTTGAAAGCAATTCTAAAGATAGATTGTCAATTTGTTATTTTTTTTTTATTAATCATCAAATTTAACACATATCATTGGGGAACAAAAGGATACTAGATTTTATTTATTTTTACAATTGAATCAAAAATTTATTTTTTAACAATAAAAAACCACCATTATTTGTAAAATCTTTTTATTTAAATAAAAAAATTATAAATCCATAATCAAATGTATTTCCCCATCAATAATAACTATTTTGAAATATAAAAACAACAATACATGATATGGCATCCATTGATAAATTTTAACACCATGAGTTATATGCTATTATTTATAGGTACCATCTGTCATCAATGAAAATATAATGGTCCTTTGGAATATAGTTTATTAGGGTAAAACATTTGAACTAAAATAACTACTTTGTATATATATAAATCTTATTCCAACTTGTCAATGTTATTACTTGGGCATGCGCCAACTAATAATTTTCATTAATTTAACAGTGACCTTAATAAAGTTGTTGGCGCGCTTTGACTGTCACTATACAAGTGAAGCTTAAGTTACACTAAAAATTGATCAGAAACTGGCCAATTCTCGTGTTAACTCATAATAACTATAAAATTTGACCTTATATCTTTTATAATATCCTATTTTGAATACTTTTTTATTCTCACATTTAAACATTATTTATAAAGATTTAAATTTTTTTAGCTTTAATTGATTTTTTATTATTTATTAACAATTTTTATTTGGATATATATTTGACTAACGAATATTTTTCCTCAATATGAGTATTGATACTTTAACAGGTGAAACATCATTCACTGGTGATAGAAAACGACCAGCTTCTGGTTCCTCAAATTCTAATTTAAGATCAAATAAAAAAGCTAAAGTTGTTGAAGAAATTTCTGAGGTAAATTTTCCATAGTTTAATATAAATTAAATAAAATTTTTAGTTATCATTATGTCAGGATCTTTTTCAAAGTGTAAAGTCATTTAAAACGAGTGATAAAACTTGTCCTTTTGATGCTTTATATAAAGCTCCATCAAAACGAAGTGAACCAGAATTTTTTGAAAGAGTTACCTCACCTCATGATTTTATTCAAATCCAACAACGATTACGTTCCGAGGAATACTCTAAAGTTGCTGACTTGTGTGAAGATATAGAACATGTAATTAAAAGTAACATAGAATATTTTCCCGAAGATAATATAATTCATAAAGCAGCAATTGATCTCGATTTGTTTTATAAAACGGAAAAGGAAAAGTATTTATCTGATGTAGAAAGAACAAAAGAGAATACAGGACCTATTAGTGAATCATCTCAAACATCTGAGATAAAAATGAATGGTAGTTCTTCTGTATTATATGAAGATGAACCTAAATCTGAAATGTTTGATCAATGGAAGTTAGAATTAATTTTAAAAGGCATTGTAAATTTAAGTGATGAGAGTGGTCGTATGATTGCTCCAATATTTAAAGTATTAGAATCTATCGATGAATTTCCTGAATATTATAAAATTATTAATCAACCAATTGATCTCAAAACAATAGCTAAGAATGTTTTGGATAATGTTTATAAATGTTGGGAAGATTTTGAAAACGATATTAATTTACTTGTATCTAATGCTAAAAAATTTAACGGTGCACGATCTGAAATAGGGAAAGATGCAAGTGCTATATATGACTATGTTAAGAAAAGAAAAGATGAAATAAATAGATTAAAAAGAAGAGCAAATAAAAGTGTATTAGATGAAGCAAGAGCTGAAGTTGATGCATTAGCAAATGCAACTCTAACTGATGATGAAGCTATTGTAACTGAGGATGAAGATGATGAAGACAATGGAAAAAATAATAATGAATTTTTCAAATTTTATTGGTATATAAGAGAATTGAAGAAAAAAAATAAAGAATATCTATGTAGTTTTTTCTTTGAATTACCATTAAAAAGTCAATATCCTGAATATTATGATGAAATTGATGAACCAATGTCTTTATATGCAATCAACAATAAGCTTAAGAAAAATAAATATTCATGTATTGAAGATATTGGGGGTGATTTTTTATTAATTTGTGCAAATGCAAAAAAATTTAATATAGAATCATCAGCAATTTATAAAGATGCACTTGCTTTGGAAAAAGCTGTAAAAGAAGAACTTGAAAGGAGGAATTTAGATATTACGGGTTACAAAAAAAATATAGTAACTGACAAGAAAGTTAAAAAGGAATTAATTGAAGAAGAGATGATTAATTCAAATCATATTCAGGTTGCACGTAGAAGTAAATATGGTAATATTCCTGGATTTACTCCAATTGCTGGAAAAAAAGGTAGAAAATCTGTTGATGAAAGATGGACTATTTATATATTAAGACTAACAAATGTATGGAATAGATTATGTGAAATTTATATAGATAACAGAAGAATAATTGATCCATTCATGCAATTACCACCTAAAGAACATTGTATTCAATATTTTTCTATTATTCCTAATCCTATGGATATGATTACAGTAAAACAAAAACTTGAAGATCGTTGTTACTTGTCATCAAATGAATTTCAAAATGATCTCTTATTAATATTTGATAATGCTATAATAACAAATACCCCTAATCAGTACATATTTCATGATGCTCATTTTTTAAAAACAAAAGTTCATGAATTTATTAATGAATTAGCTCCTTTAGAGCCATTAATGTCTCCTCAAATGTTTAGAGAACATAGGAAAAAGAAAACAATTAAAGACAATATATCTATATTATCTGAAGAATTATCAATTCCTCCATCTCCAAAAATAAATAAAAAAATTGGATCCATTGATATACCATTAGAGGTTGAAGAAGAATTTGATATGACAATAAAAATTCCAAGTGGATTATCTAAGGAACAAATTCAAATGTATGAATTTTTTAATATTGTAGCAGATCATAGGGCACCAGATAATAGGTTGCTAACATTAAATTTTTATAAATTACCAACAAAAGCTGAATATCCTGATTATTATGAAGAAATAAAAAAACCAATGGATTTAGAAAAAATTCGTCAAAAATTATTAAATTTGTCATATAACAATATTTTTACATTACTTGGGGATATGATTTTAGTTTTTTCAAATGCATGTACATTTAATGATCCTGATAGTCAACTTTATACAGATGCTTTTACTTTACTTAAATTTGTTATGCGTGAAAAGGATAACTTTTCTATAAAATCGACATTACCTTCTGTTCAGACAGAAGTACAAAAAATATTAAATCGTCTCATAAATGAATTATTATCATTAGTTAGTAACACAGGTAAAAGCATCTGTGAATCATTAACAAAATTACCAGAATTGTTATTACAACAAGGTATTAATCAAGATATGCTTCCATATACTTTAGAACAAATAAAAGAAAATGTAGAGAATGGTAGATATAAAAGAATGGATAGATTTCAGGATGATGTTTTTTATTTATTTTCTTTAGCAAGAAAAGTTGCTACATCCGAGGATACTATTTATGAAGATACTGTTACATTACAAACTCATTTTATCAGTCAACGTGATGATGCAATGAAAAATGTTCTTATATCATCAGCACGATTTTTTACAGATAGGCAACTAACAGATGAAATTAATGCAACAGGGCGTAAAAAAAGAACAATTAAATCAGAAAATGATCAAAAAGACAATGATGTAGAAAGTGAAAGTGTTTCATCGAAAGGTTCTGTTAAAGAGGATAGTAAAGAAAATATTTTAAAAAGTGCAATAAAATTTAATAATTCACAAATGGTAAATGGAGTACTACAACCTAGGTATGAACAAGTTTTTGCCACTTCCCAAACAACACATATAGATGAGAAAGGTAATACGTTTCAATGTTATGAAATAATGCAACATGGAAAATTTTGGCTTAAATTAGGAGATGGAGTTCTTGTTTTTAATGATAAAAAAGCATATTGTGATGTTTTTCGAATTGATAAACTTTGGAAAACAGAAGATGGTAAAGGATATTTTTCAGGTGCTTGGTTTGCTAGACCAATTGAAATTATTCATGATGAATCAAGATTATTTTATATTAATGAAATATTTGCTGTAGATCAAAGAGATAAAATTATTGATTGTGATAATATACAAAATAAATGTTCAATTCTAACAGTAAAACAATATGAAACTGAAAGAAAAACAGAAATTCCAGAATGTGATGTATTTGTTTGTGAATACAAAGTTAAGGGTGATGATAAATGTGACGGATATAGTTCATTACGTGTTGGATCTGGAAAATCTCAAGGAAAAAATTGTTATTTAAATGATGAATTTGGAAAAGGAGCAAAGTCGATGAATCTTGAATTTTCAAAACCAATAAAAAAATTAAAGGTAAGTTGTTATTTTAAAAATATATATTTCTTTTCTTATAATTTAACATGACCATTTTTAAATATCAAATTGTTATCTTCGATTGTTTTATTTTTTTTTTTAATTTTGAAAAATTTAATAATACGCATTGTTAATTTTTATTAATATAGTGTATACTAAGTACTTTTCATATAAAAATAAGTTAGTTATTTGTTAGTAATACTTCAATATTCTGCGCGGTATAAATGAACTCTATCTTTTATATAGGAATAGCCTTCTAACAAGAGTATTAGCTTTATATCCAGCATATAATAAGATGGAATTGGGTAGAGAAAGAGGAATATGCTGTGAGTCTAACATTTGATTGCTCGACCTTTCATTTGAAATCCAAGCCTGTTTGAGCGATCGATTGTTAGAGAACACAAATATTATACAATTGTGATGTTTAAAAATGACATCTGTTTGCTTTTTATCTATCTTTTTCGTCATTCTTATTTTAAATAGCAATACGTTACTTGTGTCTGTATAATAATGAATCACAATCGACTTCGAATGTATGCACACATTTATAGATAGTCGACAAATGTATGCCATTGACAGACAGCAGGAGTATCCCCACAATCGTCAAGTGTATGTCTACACTAACCGCTTTCTGCATTCTTGTTAACTGAATACTCCACCAGTTGTATTACTGTTACCGCGACTATGATCATTTCTTCCATCTACTTATTTTGCCAGCACCTATTAGTAAATGTTAAAGTTACGTTTCTACAATCCAACTGGCTGCTATTTTTCTTCTGTGATACTGGGAGATGAAAGAGCCAGCCAGTAGTTTCTCGGTTTACCATGTTTCTTCTGGCGCCCTTGTCGACCCCCCTTGAAAGTAACTACCCAGCAGCTCATGCTTTTTATTTTTTTTTGCTAGATGAAGAATTCTTTTGAAGCCGATTAAATGAATACTTCGTAATGAAACATCTTAAGGAACGCTTTAATTTTATAAAAATGTATTAGTTTAATTAAATATTATGTATATGATGATATATTATCATTATTTCGCGCCTTATAGAAAATACTGATGATCTTTTATACTTTAAAAATAATCAAATAATAATTTTTTATGATATAATAAACTATTAAATGATTTTAGACATATAATTTGGCGGCTTCCGTCATTGATGATGAGATATTGCTACTAAAAAATCACATAATTATGGAAAAAGAATTATCTCCTTTAATTATGAAGACTGATACAACATTACCTGCCGATGTTCCTGATTTAAATGATTCTATTGAGAACCTTAATGAAACAAATGATCTCGATCATATTGAAATTGATGAAGAAACAAAAGAAAAATGCAAAGATCCTGCGTGGTTAGCTCAACAACCAAAATTAAATGCAAAATCTAAATCAGGATATATATTATTTTCTGCTGAAGTTAGAAAACGTGTTATGACTGATAATCCAACTGTTGGTTTTGGTGAAATTTCACGTATGGTTGGAGCTGAATGGAAAAAACTTACAGATACAGAAAAAAAACAATATGAAGTAAGAGCATCATATATTGCCTCTGAAAGAGCAAAACAAGAAGCTGAAGATGTTCAAAATTGTAAACAACTTCAACCTGGCCAAATAAAAGTATTTCCATGTAAATGGGATACATGTGATTACCAGTTTAATTGTATTGATGGTTTAATGGAACATTTACGCATAGTTCATACAAAATCACCAATTAAATTATCTAATGGTGATGTTACCAATGCTTGTTTGTGGCAAAGTTGTTTAAAGTACAAAAAAGAAGGAAAACCATTTCCATCAATTCCAAGATTATTTAGACATATTAAGGAGAAACATCTTGCAAATGCGGGAAAAGGTATGTATCCTAATCAAAGAGGTAAGAATTTTTTTGTTTATGAACATGAAGATATAACAAAGAATGGACCATGTCTAGTTTATACAGGAGGTGTTGCAACAAAACCATTTGCGCAAGGTGGTGAATTTAAACATCATCCTCAAGGAATTCCACCAGAGGAACATCCAGCACCAGCTACACCTTCTGTAAAACATGTTCAAAACAAGACACCGGTTAACAATCATATACAAACACCTCAAAAATGTTTACAAAATGGAAATACTCAACCAAATCCTCCAAGAAATCAAACTTCACAAAATGGTTATATTTCTGCTTCTGTGCCTTCACAACCCACTCAACAATATGTTCAAGCAAAAATGAATGGAAATACTGTTTTGGTGCCTGTTAATGGACAAGGTCAACAAGCAGTTGTATTAGGACAAAATCAAAATGGTGGACCAATTCAAATGCTTCAAGTTCATCAACAACCTATTTCATCTATTCAACAAAGTGTTGTTCATACATTTCAGGCTCAACCATCAACATCTACATCAGCAATATCTCAAAATTCCAGTGTACCTTCAACTGTTGCTTATGTTACACCATCAACAAATCCAAATATTGATCCTGGTCGTTCTGTTGTTGTAGCTCCAAAACCACCAGAGCCTGTATTTATTGCACCACCAATTGAAGCAGTTCGCGTAAAAAGGGCATTACATTCTGATACTTATAAACAATACCTTGAAACTTTACATGGGAAACGACGACAAACTACTATAAGTAAATGGAATAAATCTGTTGAGAAAAGAACTGTTCCTGGTTCAAAATTTAATCCATTTAATTTTATTCGTCAAGATCCTAATGGTAAGCGACCTCAAGAAAGTGATATTGTTAAAGCAATGTGGTCTCTCCGTGATAAATTGTATGAAGAAACATCATCATTAACAACATCTCTAACTACAACGGACATAACTTATACAAATCTTTAAATGTATTCTATTGTTATTGTTTTATTTGACCATTACGGTTTTTTTTTTAATGTAAATCTTGTATATATATTACTAATTACTAATATTTCAATAAACACTAATAATTTTTTAAAATCTATAATCAATTTATATTTCAAATTCATTTTAAGAAGACATAATATTGTAAAATAAAATCAGTTGATTGATATCTTTCAATAACAAATAAATTTTAATTAGTATTTTTTTTATAAACTTTATTTAAAAATAAATAAACTGATGGAGTAAATATTGACAAATAGCCCAATAATGTTTTAAAACATTTTAATGGAAATAATCATTTAAAATTATATTATTTATTTTGATATAATAATGAATTTATAAAATGTTAATGAAGGAAATTCTTTATTAAAACAAAATTAATGTTAATTAAAATATATAATAAAAAAATTTCATATTTAAACTAAATATGGGTAATTATCAGAAACCCTACTAAATGTAAGACACTAATTGTGTTCAAACTTAATAATAACATATTTTTGCTGGTCTGGTAACATTAAGAAAACTTGAGACCATCATAATTAATTTTTAGTAAAATTTATACATTATTTTCTTTATTAAGAATAGAGATACATATCCTATTATTCAGCAAAAATACTATTTGAAGAACAATTGGTATCATTTTCTGATTTTAATTCAATACGAGAAGTATCCATATCATTTCTACTTTCATTTGAAATGTTTTCAGAACAATTTTTTATTATATTTTCATGATTAGAAATATGATCATTTGTATTACTAGATTTGATATCATCAGTACATTCCATCTTAATATTATTTTCATTTGTTGGAGTATGAGAAGAAGATGGTTTATCAAATTTAGGAATAATATCCCTAAACTTTATTTCACCTTTATATGTTTCCAATAGTTGATTTAAATAATTGAAAGCTCTATAAAAATACATATTAAGAATAAAATATATAATAACTTACTTATCAAATCTAGCTTCTACCCAACAAGCTGTATCACTGATATTAGTAACAATTTTATCATGTGGATCCCATGGACTAGTAAAAGAAAATCTTAAAAAACACATTCGTAAAGCAGATTTTAATATTTCTGAACAATCTAATGCATCTATATCTGTTCTTTTTTTAGGAATTAATAGATAAGAAATTTCTGGAATAACTGATCTATCTTTTTCATATTTCATTAATACAGAATGATTATATCCTTCCTGAGCTTTATTTATACACATTTGTAAGTCAAATACTTTTATTGCGCTTCCTGAACAAATGCAATGACTCATTCCTGTGTCAACTTCAAGACCTGATTCAAGATTAAGATATGGGCATTCAACAAAAATAGGCATAGCACCGGCCACCTCAACCCAAACATCTCCATTTTGATCATATATTAAATTACATCCCTCCATAACATATCGTCTTCCTTTAATAACACTATCAATAGCAACTGGATATTGTGTAAAATATTTAGAAACATCAAACACTTGACAATCATTTAAAGGTCTTGCTAATGGTGATCCTTCAATAATATCTTCTATTGCATTTTTACTTCCCCTTATCCTTACAGCATCCTTATAAACAGGAAAATCATCCCCAACACATTTAGTTCTCTCATAATATTTTAAGGTACACCATATTGGTTTATTAATATCTTCAATCATTTTGTTGTACTCAACTGCTTTCAATCTTTCAATTATATTATTAATATGTCCTATGTTTGCAGCACTAATACAATTCAACTCATCTAATGGTATTTCTCTTACACCAGAATTATTATTATTTTGAGATGATATATTAAATTGTATATTTGACATTCTATTAGTTGTATCATCAAAAATATTACTAGGACCATTTATTTGTACAGTCTCCTCTACATTAGTTCGGAAAGATGATTCACCAACCTTTGAAACTGTTGATCCATTTACATTGATTGTTGAAGATATGGAATCATCATTTTCTGGTGAATTTGAATCAGAATTTAAAGATTGCGTAGATATTTTTATAGAATTATCATCAATTTCTCCATTTTGCATTGCCAATAATGGCATTACCTGATGATCTGGACGTTGATTAATAATACTTTGTTGAGTGATGACAGAATTGTGCTGAATTATTCCTTGAGGAGATATTATTGGATTTGTAATATTTATATCACTGGGAGTTGATACAACAAGATTAATTTGGTTAGATGGAGATAATAGATTAACTCTTGGAACAGGAGAATTTTGAAAAGTATTGGTATTAACAAAATTGTGTAAATTATTACTTGTTTGTGAAGTTGGTAAATTTGTATTCACTAATAAAGAATTTAAATTTTGTGAATCAATAGAATTATTAGGTGATAATAAATGAAGATCAGCTAGACTTGTAGGAACGGATCCAAAATTGGTTGATATTCTAATATTACTAGTAGATGATAAAGGAATATTATTTATTGTATTAGATGGAACAGGAGAAGCTATACTGCTATTAGGTAAGGGCGCTGTTGTATTATTACTATTTTGAGTTTGATTTTTTGATGCATTGCGCATGTAGTTGCTTTGTGATAATGAAGAGATTGTATGTCTTCGTTGGTGTTGTGTATCTATAACTTGAAAAAAAAAAAAGAAAATAATTTATTTGTATAATTCAAACATACCAACATTTTTTTTACCACTATAATAGCCTGATGGCAAAACATTTGGATCACCATCAAAAGTTTGTGTAACGATTCTATCATAATGATATGGATTAACACAAACTAAATCACTTTTACGATCAAATGAATGTTCACAACCAGTTTTCCCACGTAGTTCATTTTTATATAAATCCTTCCATCTAAAAGCTCTTGCATAAACAGCATGTGGAAATCCTTTCCTTCCTGCTACCTGTAATCGGCCATCTAGTGTTCTAGGGATTGTAATACAACTTGTTGGTGTCGTTCCTTTACTACATATAGCTGTAAGAAATTGTTCTAATTCAGGTTTCTTATCTTTTAACTTTTTAATTAATGATTCAATTGCTTTTCTTGCAAATTGAACATCTTCTTCAACAATAAATTGTGCCAAATAATGTGTAATGGTAGAACATGAATCTGATACTGTGGGGCGTGATCCAATAATAGGTTGTGGAGCAGCCATACTTCAAAACATTGGATAAAAAATCTATAATCAACAAAATTTGAAAATAAATCTATATTTTCTAAGATTTAAAAAAAATTTTCCGTTTTATATATATAATAAAAAATTTATAATATAACATACACAAACTTTTAAGAAACTATTGGTTTTGCGTTTATTTAATGACAATACATTGATTCGTGATGGGATGAAAGGCAATTTCTTGAAATTTAGTTCAAGAATCATTTATGATGATAACAAATATTTATTATAGGAGAATAAATTTGGAATTTAATTTTATACATAATATTATTTATAAATATATGTAACAGTTAGAATACTTTAGAAAGAAAATGATATTATAATCTTTAATATTATTTTTTCTGTAAGAAAATTTTTAATGTTCTTATGTTAAAAAAGTTAGTGTCATACGTGTTTAAAATATTCTGATCATCAATTGTGTAGTACTTGAAATGATTTTAATTATGAACAAATAAAAAGCATCCTACTTTTTGGCGGTAAAATTTTTAATTGCTTAATAAAATTTTTGAAACATTATATGTAATTTTTTTTAATGTCAATCTAAAAATAATGCACCTTTATTATTAAATGTTAGACAAAGAAAATAGTACCTCAAACTATTGCTTTGTTTCTTATTTCTATAGCAGTTCCCTATTTCAATTAATACAAAATAAAATGTTATAAAAAATTTCAGAAAATTAAAAGTATAATAATTGCAAACGTTGTATATATTTATTTAATATTCTTTCAAAACTTTAAATTAATATATATAATATACAAAATTTATATGAATTACAGATATAACAAAATATAAGTTACTAATATATTTTAAAATAATAAAAAATTTCATCTAGTCATCATAAGTTGTCTCAATTATTGAATCGCATATTGAAATAGTACAATGATTATGAAAAGATTGAGAAGAAGGAATATTTCTTAATAAATTAAATATTTTTGCTTTCTTTAAAAAATTTTCATCACACAATTTATCTCCCATTTTAGGTTTAACTTTTATTTTTAAAAATTTTAAATTCATCATCTCTGAATTTATAATTGCTGGTTCCCAATAAGCACTACACCATATTGAATCTGTATTATCATTTGGATTACCATATTTAATAAAATTAGTCATCCACGTTGTAAACATTCTTTTTATAATAGAATTATCAATTGTTTTCCTTCCAAAAGAGTGTTTATTATAACCAATCATAAAATCCATTTCATTTGAAATTCCAAAATAACGATATAGTTTAAATTTTACATAAGAGTTGGCAGGTTTAAAATGATCAAATCTATAAATATATACAGGAGTATCGCTTGTGTTATCACGTTCACTATATGAAGACTTTTCATTAATATTTTGATTAAAAATTTTATTTGATTCCTTTCTTTGAATACAATATTCAATAATATATGAAAGAACAGCAAAATTTCCAACAGATTTTAATATCTGTTTTGTATAGGCATCTTTATCTTCTTTTAAAGAATCAGAAATTTTACCAAATATCATTTCTTTAGCCTGATCATATGAAAAATCAGTTCCTTTTGAAGCACAATATTTTTTGAAACCTTTTGTAGCATAATCCATTAATGTATCAGGGTTGTAAATACCTGTTATTAAACTTATAAATATTCCTTCATTTTGTCCACATCCTAGAATAACTGGCTTTTGTGGTGCTTCATTTCTTAATTGACTAATAGTTTTTGTTAAAAATTCTCCATCTATAATTGGTCCTAACACATGTAGATTATTTAAGACATAATTTCCTGGTTTAGAATTTACTATAGCAAATTTATCAGATGGTAAATTTCTTAAATATTCCATCATATCAATATTATCTTCGGCAGTCCAAATATTTTCAATATTATGATTTGATTTTTTGAATCCAAGTTCTATAGCTTTATTTCTACAATATTCAATCAACATATTATTATTATTTATCGACCATGATAATGTTGCTGATCCACTCATAATAATTATTTTATGAAATAAATTTCTTGATACTGGAGATAATGATAGGAGGTCGGCATAGATAGCACCAGTTGAATAACCACCAACTGTAATATTATTATCATCTCCACCAAAAACATTTATATTTTCTTTAACCCATTTTAATGCTGCATATAAATCCCATAAAGCTATATTTGATTGACAAGAACCATCACCAGTATAAAAATGGCCAAGTAAACCAATTCTATAATTCATTGTAACAACAATTATATTATATCGTATAAGATAATCAACGACATCTTTATAGTCAAATTGATTTGCAGAACCAGATGTATATTCTCCATTATGAATTAAGAATAAGACTGGAAAAACTATATTTTTCTTTTCAATTGTTTTAGAAAGTTCAAAATTAGGAGTAAAAATATTTAAATATAAACAATCCTCTGATTTTTTTGAATTATAATAATGAAATTTTTGTAATAACGAATCTTGTTGAATACATCGTGATTGAAAATCATGAGCTTTGTATGTCCCTACCCATGATTGTATTTCTTTAGGTTTCTAAAATATATGTTTAATATATAAAAAATATCAAATTTACCTTAAACCGATTTTCATTAATTGGAGGTTCAGCATAAGGTATTCCAAGAAATATATTTGAAACAAATCCATCTGATGTAACATAATACTTTCCAGAAATTACTCCATATTTTGTCTTTCTAAGAACATTTTTATTCTGATCAAAACTATGATGGCTTGCTTCACAACCCATAATGTTGTTAAACACTTTGTTATCACATCACATTTTAAACATATATTATAGGACAAAATTTAAATTTTTCTACTTATACATTGAAATCAATAATTTACAAAAATAAAATTATATTATATATTCAAAAAAAATAAAAATACTTTATATAATTTTTATTTATAATTCATCACTCTTCTTTATATAGACATGTCTTTTACGAGCTATAGGAGGCATTTCTAATGCTGTAACTTGTAAAGGCCAACCACCTCCTATTACTCCAGCTTGAATTGAAGCACCCGTTACAACTGCTAAATCTGGATCTATACCAAAATTAGGCATTTTCCTAAATATTTATTTTTTATTAATTTTGTTAAACATATTAAAACATACTTGAAATATTCATGTACAATTTGTCTTATTTTAGGGACACGTGTTGATCCTCCAACTAAAACTATTTCATCAATATCTTCTGGTTTCAAATCTGCATCTTCTAAAGCTGCAGTAATAGGTTCTACAATACTATTAAATAATACCTTATTTATATTTTCAAATTCTTTCCTTGTTAAAATATATTTGAATGGTTTTGCTTTTTTAAATTCTATATTTATTTCTGTTTCTTGTTTATCAGTTAATGAAATCTTTGCTTTCTCAACAGTTAATCGTAAATGTTGAATATCTTCTTTATCTATTAATTCATTACCATTGTTTTCTATCTTAATTTTTTTCAATATAAATTTCTGAATATTATCATTAAAATCTTGTCCACCTAGCCTATTATTTCCTGCCATAGCTATTGTTTCAAAAACACTTCCTTGCATCCATATAACTGAAACATCTAATGTTCCACCACCTAAATCAAATACAATTATGTATTCAACACCTTTCTTTTTATTAAGACCATATGCTAATGAAGCTGCTGTTGGTTCTGTAACAATTCTCCTTGCTTCAAGATTAGCACGTGTTGCTGCAAGTTTGGTAGCGTTTCTTTGACTATCATCAAATTCAGCTGGAACAGAAATAACACACATACTTAAGTCTACGGATAAATTATGTTCAGCAAAATTTTTTAAATATTTAATAATATAAGCTCCAACATCTTCTGGATAAAGAATTTTTTTAATATTTGGTAAATCTACAACAAAAAATGCCTTTCCTTCAGAATCAAGTTCAATATTAAAAGGATAACGTTTTAAGTCTTTCTTAAATTCTAAATCATTTTTATCAAAAGTTTTTCCCATAAATCTTTTAGCATCATAAATTGTCCGCTTTGGATATATGTCAGCAAGTTTAACCGCATTATGTCCAACTATTACTGTCCCATTATCACTAAATATTTTATTAAAAATATACTTTAATATTAAACTTACAAAAATGATATCACTGAAGGTATTGTTTTTGAACCATATTGATCTGCTAATATTGTTGTATTTCCAGAGACTGCATGATAGACACCTATTGAAGAGTATGTAGTACCTAAATCAATTCCTACAATCTTAGGTTTTGGAGGAGGTAAACCATATTTTTGATACCAGTATCCAATTAATATTAGTGAAGCTAATCCGATGACTACAAAAAAATTACCAATTAATAAACAATTTCCTCTTACCTATATATGTTGTTGAATTTCCACTCATTATAGATATTAATATTTAAAAATAAATTAAAAAAAAATAACTACATTCGACAACAATTTTATATTAATGTTTGTCTTTTTGATATTTTTTGAAATATAAAATCAAAATAAACTATTTCTTAATTAGTAAATGAATTTCTGCATTCTTTTAAAGAAAAGACTCAACTTCCATCTCATCATTATTAATAATAAGTGGAATATCGTTTATTTCATTTTCGAAATACTTTTTTTTTTGATTTTATTGTTACTCATTCACTATCAGATGAATATACAACTAATGGATTATCATTTGTACTTTTTGTAATTGTTGAATCTTTTTTGATAATTTTACTTATATTTATTAATTTTTTATCTTCTAATGGCCTTTTAAGAGATGTATTGTTTGTTCTTTGGGAGTTCATTGCAATTTTTTTGAGAAGTAAATCTTTCTTATTTGTTGAAGATGAATTTGTTTTAGTGTATGCATTTAAAATATCTTGTGTTTTTACAATTGCATTTGCCTTTATCTGATCAATTTCTTTTGCTGCAGGTAAAGTAATATGACCGATTCCTAAGGAATGTTTCCAACCTTCTTCCTTTTTGATCATCTCATTTGTATCTTTTTTTTCTTTTCTAAATATATCTCTAGCTAAACTATTAATTCTGTAATCATCTTTCATTCGTTCATTATATCTTTCTAATTTTGTTACTGTTTCCGTAACAACTTTACTACTACTTATGTCATTGTGTAAATGTTGTAATTTTTTCATTTTATCGTAAACTAAATCATCATTTTTACCCTCTGTTTCTTCTTCCATTTCATCTTTATTTCTTAAACGCCTTATCTGTTGCCTTCTAGCTCCACTTACAATTTCATAATCAAAATTTTTTGGATCTGTTCTTATAACATAATGTCCATCACAATACATACATTTCATATCAAATTCGTAAATGGGTGTTGTATAATAATTTCCAACTTTTCTTTTCTCTGCATTGAATCTTACACCCATACCAACATGACTATCACAGCCTGCGCACCATATATTGTAAGGCATTTCAAATCTAATTATGATAATTCCTTGGCTCATCTTTTTGCCTCTATCTCTTAACGCAGTCGTTCCATGATAAGCATTTAATGTCTTATGTTTTTTATAATCAAAATCTGGTGGATAATACTTATTTTGTCCCTTCCGTTCACCCATATTTAATAAATGCTAAAAATTATATATAAATAATAAAAAAAAAAACACATTTAAAATTAAATATAATAATGATAAAACATAAACATAAAAGAAATATATTCAAAAAAATAATGCATCTTCTTCAAGTTTAGTTATTCCATATCCTTTATTAAATTTTATTCGATCCTTTTGATTAATGGATACTTTTTCTGTTCTTGTATGCCAAACATAAACATTCCTACACATATTAGCTTTAGGTTCCAAATCATTTAGTGATATATTAAAACTTGATAATATATGTGACTCTTGATATCCTCTTGGTACATTATACATGAATTGAGCATTTGGAAAGTCATGGAGTAATGATATATTAAATGCAAATGCTGCCATATCTATTGGAAATGTTCTCTCTGGTTTCCATATTGAATTAAATCCAATAACACTTCCATTAATTTGTGAAATTAGTGGACCTTCAACTATTAGACCACCAACAATTCCAACAGGCCAAATTCCTACTTTCTTAATTGTTCTCATTTCATTGAATAACTTTAGATCATAAGTATTATCATCATCACCAAAATAAATAACAGCATTTTTATGATTTATTAAATTAACACGAATCCATTTCAATGCTTCATTCCTTTGTTTAACTCCTCTTGCTATAAGCCAATTTGGATCATTTTCATGTAATTTTTTATTTTCTGGTGTTTTACTACATAAATGTGCAAAAGGAATAGCTGAATTATTTAAAAATTTGTAAATATTTTCATTCTTTTCATCTGCATCTTCAACCACAATCCATAAAATATTTGGAACATTTATCAATGTTTGACTTAATCTAACTAAATCTGCCTTTTGTGTAAATCTTTTATATGTAGGTGTAATAAAAATTATCCTAACGTTCTTAGATTTATCCTTCGTTAATTGGTAATGCCGAAATCTATAAAAAAAAATTATTTAACTAAACCAAATCAGGATTACTTACCTTGCTTCAGAAAATTTTAGCTCATGTTCAAGTCTTGCCTTTTCCATTTCAATTTTTTTAAGTTCCAAAATTGCATTTTGATGTTTCTTTTCAAGGTAATGTATTTTTTCATCAAGCTCCAATTTTGTTGCCTTCATATTAGTTATTTCTTTATAATACCAGATGATTTGGATGAGAAAGAATAGGGCTATTGAAATAACAATCCGTGTTAATGTTTGGCATCTAAACATTTTAATAATAAATATTAAAATTTAGCATTACTAAGACAACTTGACAAAAGTAGTCAACAAAAGAAGATAAAGTCGAAAAAATTTTTTGTATACAAAAAGGAATTGGAATAATGTTTTATTAAAAATATCAAAGGTAAAACAATAAGAGAAGAGGTCAAAATTATTAGACTTGATTTATTCTAAAATTGTATATAAATTGAGATACAATTTTTTCACACTGGTCATTTATATCCCAATAAAGTGTATTCTCCATACATTGTATGTATTTTTTGTTACAAAAAATATTTCTTCCATTGATACCATAAATGTTAGTATGCCTTTCATTGTTTTCACACTTTTCAAATACCTTACAGCATCCAAGAATGTTACCTCAATTATAAAAATTATAAAAATTAAAATATTAAAAAAACATACTACGTTGCCATCTCATGCATCTATTTGATATATCACTTCTTGATGGAATATTTTTGAAACGTGGTCCTTTACATTCCAAATTGTTATCTATATTTTTTGCATCAATTTTTAGAAGTAAAATTATAAAAATAGTAAATATTTTTAAAATAGAATATTTCATTGCAAAATAAATATAATATTTCAAATAATGTTTTAAAATAATATTATTTTAATCCTTAAACATTTTACAATTAAAAATTGCATCATAAAAGGATGTTTTGAGAGAAAATATTTTAAGATTAAGAAAAGCGGATAATTTTGAATAGAAAATAATTTTTATTGTTTAATTATGTTCTATTATATTTATTATATTTTTAGCCTTCTTCGAATATAAAAATAAGTGAAATTTTTAAAAAATTATAATTAAATAATGTTAATTATATAAATGTATTACTTAAAATAAAATCTATACAATACATTAACAAGAACATTTGCCATTTGATTTATTCTTATTTTTTTTACTTATTGTTACTGAAGTTGTCTGCTCATTAAATATGTCAATGTTTTTAGTATTCTTAAGATTTGTAATTTTAGGAATAAAGTGGAATATTTCTTGAATGTTATAATCATCTTTAGCAGATACTACAAAATGTGGAATATTATTTTTTTCCATCCAAGATTGAATTTTATCATCTTTAACTGTTCGTATTCCTTTATCAATCTTATTACCAACAACAATAAAAGGGAAATTATTAAAAGTAAAAGGATTTGATTGGAATAAAAATTCTTCCTTCCAATATTCTATTCTTGAGAATGACTTTGAATTGGTAACATCATAAACCAATATACAACAATCTGCACCTCTATAAAATGCTACTCCAAGTGATTTATATCTCTCCTGACCAGCTGTATCCCAAATCTATTACACAAATATATTTAATAATATAAAAAAAGTTTTTCTTTATTACCTGTAAAGTTACACTAACACCATCAATCGTTACATCTTTAGATCTAAAGTCAGCACCAATTGTAGATTTATAACAATCAGAGTAATAATTTTCAGCAAAACGATTCATGATAGCTGTTTTACCAACTCCAGAATCACCCAAAACAACAATTTTTATTACTGGCTTCATTAATGACAAATGTAATTTATCCATTTTTATTAATGTAATAGAAGAGAGAGGTATGAATTTATAGAATGTGTTTTAAAAATGATGACAAAAGGTGTTGTAAAAAACATTTTAAACAAGAGAAGCTGCGTGTAATCATTTGTACAGTGTTTCTTAGGTTATCAATAAAACGTTGGCAAAGATATCTTATTATTTTAAAGTGAAATTAACTAGTTGTCATATTGTAAAGAAGTTACAGAAAAGGAAAATAAAAACAATTTTTTAAAATACTAAGAAGTTAAACCAAACATATGTTATGTATATTTATTAATAATTTACTTTTATTTTTAATTTTGAAAATAAATTTGTCATAATCAATTGTGAAGTTAATTTGATCTAAGGTTATAATATTAGATAGGCCAAAATATCACTTTGTATGTAAATACACCAACCCTTTTTATTATTTCATTTACATTTAAAAGTGCCGATGTTTCAACATTAGTATAATATTATATCTATAATATCTTTAGGTTTATAAGAGTTGATATTGAAATTTACAATTTNTTTCTTATTAAATATGTGTATATAGAAAAGAGGTTGTTATTCAAAAGATCATTTCACTATTAACTCTCTTGATTAGTAATATATCTCTATAATATGTAATGATATAATTATTTTTCTCCCTTACAGTATTGTTTTAGATTATTTCTATTGATGCACTCTCGTTCCAACGTTTTTTTTAATAATAATATTTCAACAAAATAAAGAAATATTTTTGACAACTTATGAATATATCATTGATAAAATTATATCTTTACTAAGTTTCAATGTATTATTATTATTAAAAATATTTAAAAAAGAATCTTAAATATTTCACGTATAATTTTTAAATTTTTTTTCAGACCGATTATTTACTTATACGACTACGAAAAAATTATTTTTATCAAATGGATAAATCAAATGATAGTTCTATTAAAAAGAATGATAATCATTCTATTCCATCTTCATTGACATCAGTATTAACTAATCGTTCCTTAGTTTTGGTACGTGATTTAGATAACTCTGATGTTGTAGAAGAAATTCATTGTCATAGAAGTCAAACTACAGATACAATTAATTTTACTGAAGAACATTGGTCTTCTGAGATTAAAAAATTAAATGTTAAAAAACCACCGAAATTTATTAAAGTAATCCAAGCCTATCGAGTATTGGCAACAGATAAGTTGACTTTACTAGTTGAAGTTGAGAGTAATCCACCAGCAATATTTGAATGGACAATAAATGATTGTAATGTTATGTACAAAAATGGAAAGCATATTTCATGTAGACATGGACTTAATCTTAGTCAACTTGTTGTAGAAAATCCTGAGGAAGGAATTTATGCATGTAAAGCCAATAATGGATATGGAACTTCAAGAAGTTATGGTTATGTTAAAGTTGATAATGATGTTTATAAACATAAAAAATTTATACCTGCTTCCAGAAGTTTATCACAAGTTTCATTGGATGATAAAAAATATTATGATTCTCCAACAAACAATATAAATTTACCATCATTTATAAACCAAGTACCAAATTTAATGGTTAATTTAGGATCAGAAGCTGTTATAGATATTGAGATTGATTCAACAACACCTGCTCAATTTTTCTGGTTTCATAATGATAAACCATTTGATGAAAGTAATCCAAATTATGAATTTTATTATCCTACAAATAATAGATGCTTAATTTTAATAAAAATGCCTGAAGCTGGAATTTACAAAGTTATTGCAAGAAATAATTTTGGTGAAGTAGAAAGTTCAGGAATTTTAGAAATAGTTTCTAATAAACAAAATATAATAGAAACATTTATTGAAAATAATTCTTATAGTTTAAATTTAGTTGAATTAGATGATAAGAAAAATGATAAAAATCAAAAAAATATATATTATTATGATACAAATGAGCAATCATTAAAAGGAAGAAATTATAAAAGTTTACCAAGAAATGTTCATTCAAAAAATAAAAATATTTCTTCTACAATAAATACTAAAAAAAATAATAAAAAATCAATAGAAAATTCTTCCATTTCTTATAGTTCTGATGAATATGGACAACCACCATGTTTTGTTAAAAATCTTCCAACAAAGATAACTTGTAAAGTATCAGAAAAATTAATTTTATCTGTTCAAGTAACATCTAATCCTTCAGCAAAATTTATTTGGAATATTAATGGTTTAGAAATTTATAAAGATCAAACATACAATATTATAGATGAATTCAATAAATCAACATTAATAGCATTACCACCAATAATAATTGGAAAATATGAAATAAAAGCATTTAATGATTATGGAGAAGTAGTAACTTTTACAGAAATAGATTTATTAAAAGATGATTTTTATGGTGGAACTTATATTGATAAAAATATATCATTTTTACATAATGAAAATAATTCTCCACTCCCTATAGCAACATCAGAATTGATAAATAAAACAATTTTTATGGAAAATATTGTTCAACCATTACCTCAAAAACCAATATTGGCAATGGATCCTAAAATGATACCACCATCAGAAATTTATGTTTCTTTAGGTGAAATTTTAAGTTTAGAAATGAAAGTACAATCAACACCATCCTCGGCATTTAAATGGTATCATAAAAACTTTGAAGTTAAGCATTCACCTATTATTTCAATTGAACAATTGGGTGATAATCATTCTAAAGCAACATTTAGTAAACCATACTCTGGTGTATATAAATGTATTGCTAGTAATATTCATGGAGAGGCAGTTATTGAAACAAGAGTTACAAGTGAATATATAGAAGATGTAGATCTTGGTGGAATAGTTAGAAATAAAGTAGTTTCACCAATAATTGAATATAATTTACCAGGTAAAAGTGGAAAAAATATTAAAAAAAAAGAATTACCAAAAGCTCCAAAAATAATAAAATGTTTACAAAAAACATTAAAAGTTAAAGAAAATGAAAGAATTGAATTTGAAGTTGAAGTTGATAGTATTCCACCAGCTAATTTTATATGGCATCATAGACATTTTGAATTAAAACCATCTAAAAATGTTATGATAATTAGTAAAGATAATAAATCTAAGCTTATCTTATTGAAACCACAAGAAGGTAAATATGAAGTTACAGCTATGAATCAAATGGGAGAAGATAAAAATTGTTGTAAGGTACAAATATTATATGATCAAACAAAATATTTTAAAAAGGAACAACTTAAAGTACCATACTTTATTAAAAAATTAGATAATTTGAATAACTATCATAGAGAAAATAATAATGGTATTGATGAAACATTTTTAATTGTTGAAATTAATAATATAAATGATTTAAAAGGATATTTTAAATGGTTTTCTAATGATCAAGAAATTATTGAAGGAGACTATTTTTCAATAATATCCAATTCTACATCATCTAAATTAATTATCAAGCATGACTTACCTAAAGGAATTGTAATTAGAGCTGAATATATCAATTCAGATACTATTATTAAAACAAATACTCAACCTATGATTGCTTTTAAAAATGATAAAATAAATATAACACCAATTCAATCTTCTAAATTACCTGTTGAAGTAAAAAAAGTACATGAATCAGAAATTTCTATTTTACCAAAAAATAAACATATTATCTCACATCAAAAACCAAAATTTATTCAACAATTAGAATCTATATGTGAAATACAATTACCTTCTGATGAAAGCCAAGCACAACTTTCATCATATGTTTTAAATGTTCATGTTGAACCTCATTCTTCTGGTGAATTTAAATGGTTTGTTAACGGTAATGAAGTTATTGGTTTTTCTAATTCTACACCTTATTTAATTAAACAAACATCTCCATATGCATCTACATTAACATTTAATCCATATGTTATATTAGATGGGACATTCTTTTCATGTCAATTTATTACTCCTCAAGGAACAATATCTACTTCAACACAAAAAATTAAAATAATTAAGGAAATTAAACAAAATATAGAAGAGTTATCATTTATAAAAAATTTAGATGATATTTCGAATATTGAATATGATATTTATGATGACAATTTAAAACAATTTTTATCAACATTAAATGTATCAGTTAATACTCAAATACCTGGGCAATTTCGTTGGTTTATTAACGGAAGAGAAATATATAATGATGATAAAGTAGAATATGATTTTCATGTACAATCTAACAACACTGAATCCTCATTAACAATATGTTCATTGTTATCCAATTCTTCTGTTATTGCAGTACAATTTTCTAATAGTCAAGGAATCTTATTCTCAAGAACTCATGAATTACAAGTCATTGATCCAAGAAAAAAAATAATTGATGATGAATTAAATAGTAATATTGAAGAACCGTATTTTATAAATTCATTAAAAACGATTCATGTAAAAGAGGGAGAAAATATGACATGTGAAGCTATTTTAAATAAAGCGGCAGGTGATAAATGTATTTTTATATGGTTTTTAAATGGTAACCCTATTCCAATTGGTTTTTCTAGCTCAAGTTATAAGAATGGACAACGATCAAGATTAAATTTACCTATGATGACAAAGGAGATGGCAGGAGATTTATTGGTTATTGCTGAAAATGTAAAAGGTGTAACTGAAATGAAAGGGAAAATTGTTGTTGAAAGTTCTATCATTACGGTTGCTGAAAAAAATATTGTACTTGAAAAGAGAACAGCTGAAGAGATTGTAGCAGATTCTATTATAGGAAATATTCCAGAATTTGGTAATAATGGGGTTCCTAATTCAATTATTGAAGAATCAAAATCAAGAGATGATATAACAGAGATAAAGAAAAAACCTGAATCATATAAACTTTTGGTTAAAGTAGCGGAAAGTATTGCAACAACATTAGTAGCCAAGATATTTGTTGATGCATTAAAAGAATCATCAATTATATTGGCACAAGAAAATTTAATTAAATCAGAACCTAATGCACCATTTTTTGAAATAAAATCTGAAAAATACACTGTAGCTGAGGGTCAAAATGTTGCTATTCATACCGTTATACATGGATCACCAATGCCAAAAGTTGTATGGTATTTAAATAATGATGAAATTAAATCAACACAATATGGTCAATATTATATCATTAATACACATGGTCATTCACAATTAATAATAAAAAATGTGGAAAAAGATAAAAATTCTGGAGAATATTATTGTAAGGTTTCTAATATTCATGGTGAAGCTGTTTATACATGTAAATTAGAAATTACAGAGAAACAACATGAATCAGAGATTCATAATATTATAACACAAATTAATGTTCCAATAATTAATGAATCTGTTTATGGAAGTGATGATGATGATAGAAAAAGTGAATATGCAGAGATGAATGTTCAAATGTTAGGTGTAACTGAAAGTTTTAATGGAGCAAATGATAGTGATGTAGAAAGTGTTAACAGTTGGATTAATAATGATGATAATTTGGAATTACAAAATATAAAGGATGACAAATTTGTTATTCCATTTATTAATATTAAGGAAGTTGATACAAATGAAAGTACAGTTTTCCATGACGTTTCAATTAAATCAAATTTGATAACGGAATCTATTAGTAAAGAAGTATATTATT